>BSBM01000651.1:3567500-4167500 GCA_027924585.1 Larix kaempferi
TGCATGTTTTCACTTTTCCACTTCAAACAATAAGTACACATGATTCATTATCTAGACAAAATTTTATTCTTCATGAAATGCACATTCCTCTTAGTACACTTCAAAGAATGACTCTAGAAGAGGCAATAACTAATCTACAAACAATGCCTTGATTTCTCTTCCCAACAACCAACAAAGGATATTTCTTGTAGGCAAAGAATGGAAGCGAGATAGAGCATACTAGCATTTCATCTAAGTTTCAGGTGCAAGTACAAAATCTAGTGTTTTGTACAACAATTCAATTGTAGTTATGGCTAGTGCATTCTAGTAGTTAAGGATTACAACCACTAAGATGGTTCTTTCGAATTTTTTACATTGAGAGGAAGGGGTCAATGGAATATCCATACTTCGTATAAATTTGAAATTTATATTTAGTTGATTGAAGAGAGTAAAGTACAATATGTTATATACCGAGGTGACACAAATATCCGTACGATGTGTTTCTCTTCTTGTAACTTTGAAAATTTTATATTATAGTTATGCTATGACAAGGTATTGAGGTGATCATACCTTTCGAGAAAACCATCTAACAAACTTATCCCTCTACATGGACAGACATGGAAATGCACAATCATGATTATGTGGAGCATGATGGGTTGATTTAATTGAGGTCATATTTCACCAATTGTTGGCTAATCCTCCTATTGGAATGCCAATCGTAGATATGGTGGGGACTAATATTAATTCTCAAGTTGCTTATCAATTTTGTAAATTATTTCCACCAGTGAAAATGTCATGTCCTTGATGGCCTCAGTGACCCATCGAGGTCACGAGGTACTTTTTTTTTTGGCAACATGTCTGCATCTCTATTAGTAAGTATAATTATTCGTAGCAGGCTGTGCTATACATTTTATTTCCTCTGTGTAACGCACTGTGCTTACCATAATTTAATCTATGCACATAAATGTGCATGCTAATTCTACCCTTGCGCAAATTTCTATGCACATCAATTCTTTTATCGCACAAATACTCTATGTGTTAGCTTTTTATTGATGGGTGATCCACCGCACACGACAATTTTTAACCATTGCACGTCAACCACCGCACACAACAAAATTTTGACCACCACGTGTGACAAAATTTAACTGCTACGTGGATCGTGTCGGGATCATAATCAAGCCTGGGGTACAAACACGGCTGAATCATCATCTATGAGACTGGAAGATCAGGCTCCACAGCCAACAGTTTCTTCTAAGAGGCTACCCCTGAGCTAGGCATGATTCCCACAAGGAAAGGGAACTATTCAGGGCTCACTCATAGTCGAATAGGCACAAGTTCACAACTAAGCCATCCCACAACTAGGTTTTATCAGGTTGTCCATGGTCACATCGACTCAATCTTAGGCTAGTTGTTGGAGAAGCCTAGTCGCCCAGCCGACTAGGTCCTCTCGATCAACTAGGAAGTAGTCGAATCGGCTAGTCGTGTCAGTTAGGGAAACTGAATGAGTAGTTAAGAAACTGTAACTGAATAATTGTCTGTATTAACTATATAATAGGCTGGTGAGCTAGGGAAAGAAGCTCTAATTTTTGTACATAATTGGCCTGTTCTGATAATAAAGAAACTTCTTCCTCTGGTCCCTATTATTCTACTTCCATTGCTCCATTATGTTTGCATGATTATGTATGCAATATATCTTTACATTTATTATGGTTGATGCACTAATGGTAACTCCCTGTAATCCCACAGATTACAACATTGGTTCTATTGCTGGTAGTATTGACCCGGGACATGAAGCATTCACATATATTTAAATGGTGAGTGACGTAGAAATTAGAGAGTGGTGGAATCGGAAACTTACAAATTACATACATAACTATGCTAGAAGGAACAAGTTGACACTTGCACAGGCTTGAGAAAAGTTCTTTACTGAGTCCTATGAATGATTTATAGAAGTTGTTCCCCATGAAATAAATAAATTCCTTAATGTCATTCATGAGCAATTTCGACACCCAAAATGAAATATTGTTAATGCACAAGATCTATAATGGAGGAAGAACAAATCCATACGAGTAGCTCGAAAATATATGTGAAGAATTCTATGAAGAACAAGCTGTAGAAGAAATAACTTTGGTTGAACAAGTTTGAAGAATATTTTATACCGACCTTCAAGAAGGATTTTTTTGTTCAATACTGAGATTGGTATATAAATTTCTAATTGAAAATGGAGTCGACCACATAGTCAAGCCACAACCTCCATTGGATGTGCTTGCTTCATCAAACTGGGAGAAAAAGCAAAAATATTGGGAGTGCTTTCCCAAAGAGTGTGAGTAGGAATACTTTCTGAATAAATGGAACCCATTGTTGAGCCCACCTACGTTGAGCAATAAGGGTTAGTTCGGAAATGGGGGGGTCATTGACCATGTGTTCTAAATAGCATAATTATTATAGTCCACATAAAAAGACGATAATGAAGCTTGTTAGAAAAACGAGATTGCAAAACAATAGCATAAAATAAGATGCATAAATAAAACACATAAGCACAATACAATAGAGACACCAATATATGTGGTTCACCCAATCTAGGATACATCCATGGAGAAATTTCCAGTCCTTTTATTAATCTATCCGGGAAATGAAGGGATACAACCCACAACACATCCGTTGCAACATCCTCTTCACTCTCTCACAGTCTCTCTTACACAATCATAGAAATCTTTTCAATATTACAATACACAGCTTTATTACAATTCCTTCCTTTTAAAAAGGGATAACCATAGGAAAATACCATAGGATACCCAATACCGTGGGCCCATAAATCACCCATTATTGACCAAGTCATGACTATGAAATTATAAAATTTTACAGGTCATTTTTCCAAAAAATTTCGCTACAGAGGCGCTGCCCCCGAACCCCCACCAAGGGGGGGGGGATCCAAAAATTAATCGACACCCCCCCTTGGACCCCCCATGGCGACTATAGTGGGGGGGGGGGGGCTGGGGGGGGGGAATCCCCCCCACACCCCCACTGTCATGGGATGGGATCTAGACACAGATGAAACATGACCTTTGAATCGGGAAGATCAGGTTCCACAACTAACAATCTCCCACTTGGAGACTAATCACAACAACTCCACCACCACTGCATCTGCTAGACTATGCTCCAAACCTTGGAACTGGAAAATTTCTAATGTTGACCTTCATGCTTGAAGGCCAACTGAAACTGAGCGGAAACTCATTTTCTCTTTGGTTACTACCTTTGTCAACATGTATGCAGGATCCTAGATAGTATGTATCTTTTCTAACTTCAATAGTTCATCTTCTATGACAGATCGTATGAAATGGTACTTGAGTTGTGTATGTTTAGTATTAGAATGAAATTCCGAGTTCTTTACCAGATGAATGTCACTTTGGTTGCCACTATACAACTTGTTATTCTACTGCTTCTTACCTAATTTCTCCATGAACCTCTGTAGCCAAATCATCTATTTACTAGCCTCTGTAGCAACAACATACTCTGCTTCTGTTGTTGAAAGTGAAACAACCTTTTATAGTTTCTAAATCCAACTTACTGTTGTTCCACCTACAATAAAAACATACCCTATGGTGCTAGTCGAATCAGCTAGTCGTGTCGGTTAGGGAAACTGAATGAGTAGTTAAGAAACTGTAACTGAATAATTGTCTGTATTAACTATATAATAGGCTGGTGAGCTAGGGAAAGAAGCTCTAATTTTTGTACATAATTGGCCTGTTCTGATAATAAAGAAACTTCTTCCTCTGGTCCCTATTATTCTACTTCCATTGCTCCATTATGTTTGCATGATTATGTATGCAATATATGTTTACATTTATTATGGTTGATGCACTAATGGTAACTCCCTGTAATCCCACAGATTACAACATTGGTTCTATTGTCGGTAGTACTGACCCGGGACATGAAGCATTCACATCTATTTAAATGGTGAGTGACGTAGAAATTAGAGAGTGGTGGAACCGGAAAATTACAAATTACATACATAACTATGCTAGAAGGAACAAGTTGACACTTGCAGAGGCTTGAGAAAATTTCTTCACTGAGTCCCATGAACGATTTATAGAAGTTGTTCCCCATGAAATAAATAAATTCCTCAATGTCATTCATGAGAAATTTGGACACCCAAAATGAAATATTGTTAATGCACAAGATCTATAATAGAGGAAGAACAAATCCATACGAGTAGCTCGAAAATATATGTGAAGAATTCTATGAAGAACAAGTTGTAGAAGAAATAACTTCGGTTGACCAAGTTCAAAGCATATTTTATACCGACCTTCAAGAAGGATTTCTTTGTTCAATACTGAGATTGCTATATAAATTTCTATTTGAAAATGGAGTCGACCACATAGTCCAGCCACAACCTCCATTGGATGTGCCTGCGTCATCAAACTGGGAGAAAAAGCAAAAATATTAGGAGCGCTTTCCCAAAGAGTGTGAGTAGGAATACTTTTTGAATTAATGGAACCCATTGCTGAGCCCACCTACGTTGAGGAATAAGGGTTAGTTCGGAAATGGGGGGGTCATTGACCATGTGCTCTAAATAGCAGAATGATTAAAGTCCACATAAAAAGACAATAATGAAGCCTGTTAGAAAAACGAGATTGCAAAACAATAGCATAAAATAAGATGCATAAATAAAACACATAAGCACAATACAATAGAAACACCAATATATGTGGTTCACCCAATCTAGGATGCATCCATGGAGAAATTTCCAGTCCTTTTATTAATCTATCCGGGAAATGAAGGGATACAACCCACAACACATCCATTGCAACATCCTCTTCACTCTCTCACAGTCTCTCTTACACAATCATATAAATCTTTTCAATATTACAATACACAACTTTATTACAATGCCTTCCTTTTCTCTTTGGTTACTACCTTTGTCAACATGTATGCAGGATCCTGGCTAGTATGTATATTTTCTAACTTCAATAGTTCATCTTCTATGACAGATCGTATGAAATGGTACTTGAGTTGTGTATGTTTAGTATTAGAATGAAATTCCGAGTTCTTTGCAAGATGAATGTCACTCTGGCTGCCACTATACAACTTGTTATTCTACTGCTTCTTACCTAATTTCTCCATGAACGTCTGTAGCCAAATCATCTATTTACTAGCCTTTGTAGCAACAACATACTCTGCTTCTGTTGTTGAAAGTGAAACAGCCTTTTGTAGTTTCTAAATCCAACTTACTGTTGTTCCACCTACAGTAAAAACACACCCTATGGTGCTAGTCGAATCGACTAGTCGTGTCGGTTAGGGAAACTTAATGAGTAGTTAAGAAGCTGTAACTAAATAATTGTTTGTATTAACTATATAATAGGCTGGTGAGCTAGGGAAAGAAGCTCTAATTTTTGTACATAAAATACACTCCAGGATCTATCTTCAATAACTTTACAGCAATTCCCACAACACTTCAAACTTTATATTATGATTGCAGCATCAAATTACAGACTCTGGTGTGGATCGGATCCGGAGGGCGAAGCTCATCACCACAAACACAAACTCAGACTGAGTGCCTAGACACAATGTTGCTGGCCCATTTACCGTTCAGAACTTCGCAGAGCGATGAACCTACTTGGAGGCTTCCTGGGGATCCAGTGATACACCTTACAGACTCGACATTTTTACTGGGTCGAACCTTGGATTTATGATGTTGTATTATACCACAAGGGCAATCAACAGAGCATACTTCCTTCGGCTCTGGACTAGACTTCTATGAATCACAGAGCTTCCAACTACTGGAGCAACTCGGCTCTAGACTCCTAAGTTGCAGAGCTCTTAACTAGCTCAATGCACTAGACTCCTATGACTCGCAGAGCTTCCAACTACTGGAGCAGCTAGGCTCTAGACTCCTAAGTTGCAGAGCTCTTAACTAGCTCAATGCACTAGACTCGAATGACTCACAGAGCTTCCAACTACTGGAACAGCTCGACTCTAGACTCCTAAGTTGCAGAGCTCTTAACTAGCTCAATGCACTAGACTCGAATGACTCGCAGAGCTTCCAACTACTAGAGCAGCTCGGCTCTAGACTCCTAAGTTGCAGAGCTCTTAACTAGCTCAATGCACTAGACTTGAATGACTCGCAGAGCTTCCAACTACTGGAGCAGCTCGGCTCTAGACTCCTAAGTTGCAGAGCTCTTAACTAGCTCAATGCACTAGACTCGAATGAATAAATGAACTTCGGGACCTTTCTTTTATAGCATGCTTGCCGGTCTACCGGTTACAGAAAACAGGCACCATTCGGTCATAAAGGAGGGAATCCGGGGTAATGGTGGGACCGCACCATTATTATCTCGTCCCTTAAAGGCAGAGCCATATGGGGACCCAGACCGACAGACAAGACAAGTGGCTGACAACTATGGCTTACGAAGGAATCTATCAGACAAGTGGCCGACAAGTATGGCCTATAAAGGAATCTATCATGGCCGACATATATGGCCCAAGCCGGACTAAAGCATAAAAGAATCGGGGAACATCATCCCGATAAAATACAACTGTGGAGCTACTATTACCGACCCACCACGGCTTTAATTATTGAAAGCAAGAAAATAAATATTTACAATTAATCTTCGCCAGATCGGCAAACACAAAACGGCTCCGGATTACCCGGAGGTCCAACTAGCTGACCGCCACAGGCACAATCAAAATCCTCTGAATAGAGGTATTCTTCCAACTCTCGTTGTTCAAGGAGAGAGTCAACATCTTGGGAATCATCTGGCATGACATCATCTTCTTTGTACTCAGGAGGAGGGTATAACCATGTGCTAAAGCACTGTTCAATATCTGATCCATGCAGGACTTCATTCTTTTCGCCAATAAATTCACTGGCAAACATAGACTCAACCTGAAAGTCTAAAGGCAAATTTCCCCGGTGTATCTTAGTGTCAAGACGATTCCCTTTGTTGTCACGTTTGATATACTTTTGTGTGACATGAACCGTATGTTCTAGCGGACTATAACAACCACCATGATGCCGTAACAAGAACTTAAACCAAAGGTATTTTGATCCGCTACCTACATATGAGCTTCCATGTGCAATATAAAATTTGCACGTCGATCGGTCCAATCAAGTCTAGGGAAGAATTTATCCAAGAGGATCTCGGTCCAACCAGACCACTTCTCATTTCTGAGATTACCAGGGTTAGCACAGATGACAATTGAAGTTTGTTCTCTGCAGAATTGCAGGATCAGGTTATAACTGGTCCAGGTTAGGTTTCCCTCACCAATGTCCACATACCATACCGGACCATCTTTCTCCTCATTGCAATCAACCCACAACTCTCTGCACCTTCTTAGTTTTTCTTGGGCTTGAGTAAACCCTCTGAAGGCCGAACGCTCCCAACGCTCCGTGATGTGCAGTTTGCAGGGATTCATCTGTATCTGCTTTATCAAGGTCAGACTGAGATATTTCTCAACTGCATGACAATCTGCATAGTCCAGAAGTTCTCTTCTGTCACTAGGGGACAAACTGTCATCCCAAGGCTTCATGAACAATGCATTACGGGGCTCGAACCTGACATAGTCGGGCTCAGAATATTCTACTGGTGCAGGGCCTTTGCCCTTATCTTCTTTCTGTCCTGAGGAACTCGAACCAACAGAAAACATTTTCAAACTGACTGCTTTCTGCTGTACAATCTCACGAGTAAGCATGTCAGCAAGACAATTAAGATAACCTGGCTTATAAACAATTTCATAATCAAAATTGGAAAGCCAGATAAACCATTTAAGGATTCTGCTGCTATTTTCTACCATTAAGTTTTCATTCTTAAAGATCCCTGGCATTATCTTTAAATCAGTTCTAATGATAAACTTAACAGGCTTTAAAAACAAAATGAAATGTTGAACCGTTTTCTTCACAGCAAGAATCTCTTTATGACTACTAGGATAGTTAAGCTCAGCAGCTTTGAAGGAACCAGACCCGTAGCCACATATATTCTCTCTGCCATCTATCTCTTCTAACAGAACACCACCCCAGGTAGTGTTTGAAGAATCTGTCTCAATGATTAACTTACCAATACCCTGTGGCAGGTGTAGGGCTGGCAGTTCTTTAACTTTGGCCTTTATTGTTTGGACCGCCAAAGTCATTTCATTTGACCAAGCAACCAGACTCTTTTTCAATCTTTTTTGCAAACAGTGAATATCTGTTGTTTTCCCTCTGTAAAATGGTCTGATGTAGTTCAGGCTTCCCAGAAACCTTTGCAACTGAGTTTTATCTAGAATCTTATCTGGGAAATGTTCAAAGGATTGCAAAACATGTTGTTGCAGAATAATTTGCCCTTTCTTGATATGAAAACCAAGGAAATCCATTTCGGTTTTCCCTATTTCCATCTTTGATGCAGATAGAACCAGACCATGCTTAAACACAAGCTCATAAAAACGTTGAAGATATTTCAGGTGATCCTGAAGGTTTTTAGAGCATATCAAAATATCATCAATAAATACAATCAACTAGGGAATGTCTCTGAAGATATCCTCCATCCTTTTATGAAACTCAGATGGAGCATTATTGATTTCGAAAGGCATAACCTTCCACTGTTATTGTCCATGAGGGACGACAAAAGCTATTTTGAAGCGATCTTTCGCTTCAATCCCTATTTGGTAGAACCCAGATTTGAGATCGAACTTGCTGAAAACAGTGCAGCCTGTAATCTTTTGCAGCAAGCTAGCTTTATTAGGCAATGGGTATCTAACTTTTTGTAACACAGCATTGAGAGGCTTGAAATTGACTACCAGGCGAGGCTTTCCTCTCTTCTGCTCAGAGAGCTTGTTGACAACAAACGCTTTGCATGCCCACAGACTCTTTGATGGTTCAATAAGACCCTTTTGCAACAATTCTTGAATTTCTGTTGAACAGAATTCCCTTTCAGAGGGACTCATCAGTCGGGCTGAGGTTTTCATGGGATTTATTTTTTGAAGTGGGTCAAAGGGCAGAGAAACAAAATATTTCTCTCGAGTCCAAAATGCATTAGGACTCTCAGAACAACAATCTTTTTGGAGTTTCTCTTTTATTGCAGCCAATGCTTTTTCACCATGGACTTCTGCATATGCTATGCAGCGATCCATCTTATTCAAAGCCATAGAACTAACAGAACTGACAGACTGTGGAGGAATGGGCTTACACCTATTAACAAGACTAAAACTTAAAGGGATAGAGACATACTTTCCCAAAACTGTACAAGAGAAAATCATTTTGTTTGTGTCAATGGAGAATGGACTCACTTTCTGCAAAAACTATGAACCTAAGACACAATCTTCTTTTAAGACATCTAATCTAAACAAAGACAAATCACTTGTAACACCGGAAAGCTGTATAGGGAAATGTTTGACTTTACCAGATAATGACATAGGGGAACCTTCAATTTGGTAAGAAGAGGATCGGGAAGGAGATCTAGAAAACATGTACAAAGAGAAATCAAACTCGGGTAGACTACTACACCCCCCTAAATGTGCATCCGAACTGGAATCAGAATCAGAAGAGGAGCTGGAAGAAGGAGGATCACATTTAGCTAATTGAGGAGGATCAAAATCAGTATCTGTACAAGAATCAGAAGAATCAGTATCATCTTCAGGTAGATAGACAATTTCACCTAAGGGTTGAGGGGAATTGGCAGTAACTTCAAATAAATCCCACCAAGCGGGATCCAATCCAGTACACAGAGCAGCAAGTCGAGGCCTAGATTTTATTTTGGGGCATTTAGCAGCCCAATGATCTGATTTTCCACAGATAAAACATACATCTTTCTTCCCTTTTTCAGTCCGACGCTTCACATAGCGTTTGGCTTTATATTTGGACTTATGATAGGGTTTATCATACTTATGCTTCTTATACCTGTGTTTTGATTTATAATGATAGGGCTTGTTAGGGTGGTACCTGGGTTCTGAAGTGTAAAAGCCCTTTTTCTTCTTCTTTTCACATTTGCAAGAAGAATGATCTAGATGACCTCTATTGTGTGCTCCACATCCCCAATCTAGCATTCCTGCAACATCTTTACAAAATGAAGCAAAATACATCTTCTGATGTCTTTTAAAATCTTTGCTCACTCTTTTCTCTAGGCAATGTTCTTGCCATGTCTCCATAATGTCAGCATGAAGTTGAGCAAGCGATAAGCTTCTCAATTCTACCTTTTTATCTTTAAGTGCCTGTTCAACAGCATCAGGCACATGACCTGGATAGCTTCTAAGATAGTGTTTGAGGTATGCAGGGTTACTTGATTTCCCTGATGATATTAGAAGCTTTTGCATATAACAAAAATACTCTTCACTCTTGCTTAAATTACATAGACGAGCAGACATAAATAATGAAGCAAGGTGATCATAATCTTCTCCCTCTTCAGGGCCATAAAATTCTCTACCTAGGGCGCTGAGAATTTGCTCATCTGCATCATCAGCAGCAAGCATTTCATTTCTTGTTTCCTGTGGCAACCATCGCCACCATTCATATACTAAACTTGAAAGACCTGCTATGAGTTGGGTTCCTAGCATTTGCCCTGTGAGATTTGGGTCCTGTTGTTTCTTATACAAAGTCCATTGAGTAAGCATTTGGATTGCATTTCTAATATCTTTCCTGGATTGAAATTGTATATTTAGTACAGGTTGCTCAGGCATTTGGGAGATTACATCATTCATTGAGTTAATACCAAAGTGGAAGACTTTGGCAGGAGCTGCAGAAGCAGAGGTAGCATCGGGCATGTTGGCTCGGTTTTGCAACCAAGCTTAGTGCTATGGGCACCTGCTAACTAGTAGCAGCAGTTTCAATAGAAATAAAAACAATAAACTAAATAAACAATACTTTTCATGGATCTAAACAAGAATCTAAGCAAATAATTTAAATATTTCACAAATCAAGAACAAGAAACATAAGAAATAATTTTTGTATTAAAAAGTGGGGGGGCAAGCAAGTGCTTGCGATATTACCTTCAATGGTGAAGGTTGATGTTGAGCAACTCCCAAGATGAGTAGCTCCAAACTCCAATAGGTCTCTTTCTCCAAGGTTGCTTCAATGGCTAAAAGTGCTCAGGGGAGATTTCAGCAGCATAAGGATGAGATAATGGAAGGATATGAAATGAGGAGCCCCTACCACCTTTTTATAGGTTTTGGTGGTGAGGAATACCATTTGTGGTTTTGTGGAAACCAATGGTATTGACCAACATGGTTTAGGTAATTTTCCCTCCTTTTTCCTTTTTTGAATAAAAATAATATTTTAATTCCCTTTTTAATATTTTTGGGAATTTGGACCCTTTTTGAGGGTTTTTTATGATTTTCTTGGAAAAATAATCTTTTTTAATGGAAAAAGGGGTGTACCAAGGTCTTTTGGTGACCTTTTGTTGGTTTCAGAGGCTCAGATGGTGAAAAAGTGGGCAAATGGGTCATGTGAATAGGGGAATGAGCTAGTGAGCACTTTTTAGGTGTTAACAGATTGCCCCCTGATGTGTGAGGGCAGGAGCTCATCGTATGGCCGATAGACATCATAGTTCTTTTGTCCTTTTTCTGGGTTTTAGGGGAGAGAAGAGACCGTTTGGAGACTGGAGCCACGGCCCTTGGAAGCTGCAAAAACAAAAAATATTACATGGCCTCAATATGAATGAGGTATAATCTCTGATAAAGGACGAGGCGGGCATTCCCATGCTCGTATCAAGGCATATACAAAACAATTAGTCCCAAGAAGGGGGATCTAATACGTGAAGAAATATAATGTATCATCATAATGGTCCAGAGGGGACATGATGGTGGGATATACTCAGGATCATGAATGATCTCAATAAGAATGATCTCAATAAGAATGATCTCAATAACTGATACACTGGATCAACTGTGGAACTGCTGAAACTGAAGGTGTCCAACATCTGTAGGGACTTAAAGACTATGAGTCAAATCTGGGAATAAATGTAACTGTATACTCAAGGGAGTATGAAACAGATGTAAATCTGAATATTGTCGCCATGCGCAGCCCGAATAACTATAGGAAAAGTGTAACTGATATTATCCATAGGAAGACTCTCAAATGTGGAGGAGTCAGGAGGTATCCGGGGTCTTCGACTAATAAGTGAACGGACCAATACCCTGTGCGAGTCTGAACGATGCGATCAAGGTGTTGAAGTCGAGCATGTGAGAAACAACCATTTGGAGAGGCAGTAATGATTCCTCTCGAAATGATTCGTAGGCACTCATCATAAATGGTAATGAGTCCAAGACACAGGGGCCTCTAGGTCTATCCTCTGGAATAAATGTGGTTGTCGTCGACAGAGGGAGACCAGCAACTAACAAGGCAATGATGTTTCCTTGCTAGGAGCGCGAGGTGTAAACTGAAGTGATGTAGTACTGCTGGTAGGACTGACATACTTGTGGGGATGGAAAATAGCTGGGTCAAAAAATGGGTAGACTCAAACTTCCTTTGTTCAGAGCATGATGACATGGTTGACCTGGCAGCGTAGGGAACTGACTTGTAGGTGCAGGGATCATAGCTTTGACTGAATGGTATATATTGACTCTGGGGGGGGAGGACAAGCTGATGGTAGCTGTCGAGGGAGTTTCAGGGTGACATACTGCAGAATACTCTGAACAAAGGCGACCAAAAGGGGAAGCTGCTATGCAAGTAGATATGATCTGTCGTGGCGCCAAGAGGCACCTTTCTTCCTTCTTCATAGTTTTAATGAGCTTCAAGAAGGGATAAAAGTGTGCTCTGAAATGGTACGGTCCTGTGGATTTTGTGAGCCCAGGACGGCGCATGCTCATGGTTGCTTTCATGTTTAGAGAGTCTGAAAACCGTAAGTGGACTCTGTTGGTGTTTCTTTTTCGTAAGTTTAGTCTCCGAGGCCCGAAAAAGTATAAAATGATGCGAATGGAGAACTCTTCTAGCCGATGTGACTAGAGTATACCTTTTTCGTAATTAGTCTACAAGGTCCGGAAAAGGGGTAAACTTATACCAGGTAGACGCCCTTTCAGATACGTTTATCGAGCATGAAAGGAAGCAAGATTGCTCGGCGATCTTTTCATTGTTTTAGGTGTCAGAAAAGAGCTTAACAGAAACTCCCTAAGTGCCTTTTTCGTAAAAAGGGGTTGCTCGGCCCGAAAAAGGGATAAAATTATACCGAACAAAAAATGGATTGATGAGGGCGAGAAAAGGTCTCAAGCATCGTCATCAGTGCGGAAAACTGGATCCGGTGACATAAGGATTGTCGGAAACGGAGAACGGCCGATGTGGCACGCAAGCCGAGGTGACGAGGGGGCATGGAAAAAATGCCCGGGAAATCGAAAGGTGAGAGCGAGAAATGATCTCAAGCATCATCACGAGCGTGGAAAACTGAATCCGGCGATATAAGGCACGTCAAAAACGGGCTATGACCGATGTGGCACGCAAACCGAGGTGACAAGGTGTCGGGACACAATGTTGATATTGGTCCTGGTGAGAGCGAGAAATGATCTCAAGCATCATCACGGGCACGGAAATATGAATCCGGCGGTGCACATGGTGCGAAAAACGGAGGTCATAAGGACTCCAGAATGGTGAAAGGAAATAACTAAGTTAAAAAATGGTTGTAAATAAAGGTGAGCCCACCAAGCCAAGGATGTAATGGTGGGGAGAAATGATTACCCGTGGGGGGAAAATACTAGGTGTATCAAATCAACTGAAATATACAAGTGACACGTGACCTCAAAAATGGTTGAGATCACGAATATGAAAAAGTGAGCAGGGTTAATGGTCTGCCCCCATGCTATGTGCATGGGGTTTGTGATTGTGGATCACATATGTGTTGGTTTGAACGATGGGCTCATTGAGGTGTTGAGATAGAGATGATGGGGAAGGTTCAAAATGATTGATCATGCCCCCTATCCCGGGGTCGAGGTAATCTATTATGCCCCCTAACTCAGAGGTGTCAATGTGGTGCAGATGTTGTCTCATAGAGAGATCAATAGGGCATTGAGCAACTGCTGGCGGGGTGTTATACCATGAGGCTATGGGTCGTGGTGGCATACTGAAGTGATGATATGATAATGGGGGATTCCCTTTGTGGGGTGGATGCCGCCAGTATCTCCGACGAGGATCACGGTGATGATGAGTAGGCAAGGTTTTGGGCATGCCCCCATGTTGTGGACATGTGGTTTCCTGGTTGATTTGAAAGGGTTCAACCTGTGTGTCAAAGGGATCAATGGAAGGGGCCGACCGGACAGAGGGGTATCCAGTGGAGATCATATAAATGGCGGGGTCAAGGCCAGGAATTTCGGTATCTGACCAAGTAAAGACATCAGTGAATTCTTGGAACAGTCGTTGGTATTCTCCGATCTCATGCTCACTGTGGGAGGCTCCTAATGTAATGGTATGAAGGGAACCAAGTGGGTCAGAGATGTCAATGTGGATGACGGGAGAAATATCGGCCATGGGATCCGTTAACCAGTCGATTTTAGTAGGAAGGAAATCCTTGGACTCAGTCGCGGATTGGGTAGCGGTGGTGGATGAAGTCTCTTCCGGGAGGAAGTATGGACGATGGTGCATGTCTTCCCCGGGATAATCAAAGGGAGTAGGAGTCTCGAGAACCTCTTCATCATTGCGGGAGCTTTGAGTGGTCAAATCGAGTGATGAGGTAGTGGTAGTCGAAGAGATCATGTAGATGGTGTTAATCTCTCCGGATGAGGATGATGCGGGAGGGTAGATCTCCTCGATAGTAGGGGGTGCCGTCTCTAGGTCCAAATTGTTCATCTCGTAGAGAGCTGCTCTGTAGTCTGGGATGTCAGGACAGTTGTGGGAGTAGTGGCCGTAAATACCGCATATCGCACATGGGTGGTTGGTACGCAGTGATTTATCGCGAGGCATGGGGTTTGGATCTAGTTTAACCACCGGGATGTTTGGGTCGTCGTCCAACATTTGCATGTGTTCCTGCAATGTAGGTAACTGTGGACACTGATGGGTTGGATGGCCTAACTCATCACACAGCGAGCATTTTGGAGGAGCACGAAATACGGGGGGAGGTTTAACTGCCTTGGGTGGGGGAACCGCAGTGTATGGTTGTGGGCCTCTGCCCCCAGTGGGCCTGACGAATGGAGGGGGATTCGTCGACGACGAAGGAGTCGTGATACCGGGAGGTGGTTGGGTAGAAGTAACAATGGGTTGCACCGGTTGCAGGATGACATTTGGTGTCAGTGGAGGAACGGGAGGCGGAATATACCACACGGGTAATCCCAATGTTAGCCCGGGTAGGCTAAGGGTAGCCATAACCGGGGCGCTTACTACACCCGAAGGAGGAAATAGGAAGGGGATGGTGTGGATGGGTGTAACACCAATGTGACTGGGGATCAATGGTGGTTGACCGCCGGGTGTTTGCGTATTCTGCGAAACAGTACAGAGGTTTGCGACTTGGGTCTCCGGTGACGGTGGTGGAATGGCCTGGAATGTAGAGGTCATTGGTGTATCCGAATACAGTCCGGGTGCCACAGAAGACACAAAGGAGGTAACAGCACTAGAAGCGGGTTGTTCAATCATGGGGAGAACATTCTCCGGTGCTGCAGGGGCGTTGGGGTCATAGTAGGTGAGTTGGTCAATTTTGACCACGCGGCCCTCATGGGGGAACATCATGGTGCGGAAGACGGAGGAGGCGACCGCTTTCATGGCATACATGTAACTGCGGCCAAGTAAAAGGTTATAGTCTAGTTGGGCGTTAATGACCTCTATGTCGATGAGCACAGTCTTCCCACCTAATTGGACGGGTACCTTGGGTAATAAACCGTGAGGTTGAGCTGACCGGCCGTCGTAGGCCCGCAATGCAGTGGTGGATTGCTGGAGAGCAGGGGAGCCCAACTTTTGCCAAACAAAAGTGGACATGACGCATGTGGAGGCACCCTCGTCGATGATACATCGATGGATGACAAGATTCCGAATAGAAACGGAAACTTGGACTGCTATGGTAGAAGGCAGCCGTGGTTCAGATTGGTCTAAGTCAAAGGTCATCAAGTTCGAATCATTTGGGTCAATAGCCCCAATGGCGGAAAGTAAAGTCTTGCGCTGAGAATGACAGGTTTTTAAGACTTCTAACGCAGACATGGCTGCGGGAGATTGAGCTAAGTCATCTACGATGTTGTAATTGGACGCAGCTCGTGCATTGGGGTTGTTGTTGATTCGGCGAAGGGGGAAGCGAGGTGCTTTAGAAGCGCCATCAAGTGGAACCTGAGGTATACGCAATGTCTGATCAGTGGGATTAGCAGTGGTATCCTTTTCGGCGGGGGGGGCTTCAGAAGTCGGTCCGTATTGATTTCGACGGGTTTGGACATTGACGTCAGCGGTGGACATCATCAATAAGTGGTGGGTACCTGAATCAAACATGGGTTGATCAGGAGCTGTGTAAGTTATTTGTTGTGGTTGCACGTTGCCCTGTTGGGGGGCTAACGGCTGGGTGTTTACCACTCCTTGTGTTGGAAAGGGGTTTTGGAGAACCAGAGGTTGTTGTGGAGGTGGTGGGGGGTTGGGTGGTGGCTGAGGAGCCGCCTGCCCTTGACGATGGGCGTCATTTGTCCATAGTTGTCGAGCTCGCTCGAGATGTGGGAAAGCGTGGGTATAGTGGCCATAGACACCGCAAATGGAACAAGGATGGTTTGTCCGTAAATTAGCATTTTTAGGTTGCTTAGGTGGCCGATCAGGATTCTGATGAGCGGGCGCCGCGTTATTGTTTTGCGGGGGCTGGGTAGGCTGTGGAGCTTGGTTGCGGTTTTGATTGTTTCCACGGTTGCGTCCTCTTCCGCGGTTGGGTTGTCCACCCTGGTTGCGTTGGTTATTTTGATATTGGGGCTGCTGTTGTTGTGCGTACACATGCCCTTGAGCATTGGGGGGATTATGAGGAGCCGCAGGTGCGGGAGCAGGTTGCGGTGGATAGTATGCAGGTGGAGCTGGAGGTGGTCCAGTTGCCTGTTGGGGTTGTTGGTACCCCTGCGCTGGTGGAGGTGTGAGGTTAGCCGGTGCAACCGGTTGTGGGTAATGCATGGGCTGTTGTGGAAACTGCATGGGGTTTTGTACCGTAGGTTGAGCATAGTATGTAGGAGGTACATATGCTAATGGCGCTTGGCCATAACAATGTTGTGGACAAGAGGGTCCATGAACATGATGGGTCTGGTTTATTGGAGCATAAGAAGTTGTCGCTCCGGAACTGGATGTAGCCCTAGAAAGGTCTGGGGCGGGCATGGTGCTCACCATACTGAAAGGTTTTGCTTGCGGTGTAATTTGGCCAATAATGCCATCAGCGGCATGTGATGCCCCCGGTGTGTCACCGCGTGCAGAGTCGCCTCGTGGGGCGTCAGGTATGATGGTGTATAGGTATCCTGACTGGGCATAGATAAGGTCAAACTGTTGGGCCTTCAGGATGGCCTCCTCTTCCGACTGGGGTCTTTCAGAAGCTACATCCTTCGCAATGAGGGGAAGGAGGGATTTAAGGAACCAGTCTAAAAAGATTCGGTCGTCTAATTTGATCTTGCATAGGCTTCGGCGCCGACGCCAATCATGGATATGGTCAGTGATGTGCGTGGCCGTGTTCTGTCTGCAAGACAGTAGGATTTCGACGCCCGCATCATAGCGGACTGGTAGCTGAAAGAACTGCAGGAAGGTCGAGGCAAGGGAGGTAAATGTGGAATGCGTCCCATGGGGTTGCTCGATATACCATTTGGCTGCAGAGCCAGTGAAGGTGCGCTGTAATAAACGGAGGCGGACTGAGTCGTCCACTATGGAGTTGGAGGAACACCATAAATGGAAGGACATGATGTGGTTCTGGGGGTCTTCTCCGGCCTTTCCCTCAAACTTAGGGATGTCAGAGGGAAGCTTAGTGGGCATATGGGGCCAAGCAGGATCATGCCTAATGGGGTCATTCGTAAGCCTAGCTAAATCTGGCAAGTTGAGACTTGCCATGTATGGTAGACTAGCGGATGTGGTGATTGGAACCGGGATTGGTCTAGCCATTGTGGTATGGTGTAGGGGTCCAGTAGCTCCTATAGGTATGCTAGGTATGGCGGGTATGTGCCCTCCAACAGGTGTGGCCTGATATGGGTTAGTACTCCCAAGTGCAACTTGGGTTACACTTGGGTTAGGAATCGCACTAGGGATTCCTGGTATATTACTACCGAGTGCAACGTGGGTTACACTTGGGTTAGGAATCGCACTAGGGATTCCTGGGATAGCATTCCCAAGTGCAACAGGAGTGACACTTGGGTTAGGAATCGTACTAGGGATTCCTGGGATAGGGTTTGTGGAAACCGAAGGGGGTATGACCCCCATGTTGGGCATGCCCATGACAGGTTGTGGTCCTGTGCTAGGCATTCCTAAATGTGGAGTGTTACCCATATTGGGCATACCCAAGGGGGTGGGTGTTGTCATGGATGGTATCCCCGCAGAAAGGTCTGCGGATGTCTGACCTATGGTTAATGTAAATTGTGGATCTTCTGGTGTTCCAGACATAATTGTGGTAGGTGGTAACTCTGTGGGGTTTTCGGATTCTACCTCCAAATCAAAGGTGAAGTGGGGTATGTCAGAATCGGATGACCGTCTAGATGATCGGCGATGTGTCGAATCAAGGGATAATGCTCTGCGTCCGTGACGTGGAGAGCCAAGTGGACTAAACTCTGGGAGTTCGCCCTGTAGACGACGAGAACGTCTAGAATTCTCAATGGTGAGAATATGGTTTTTATGTAAAAATTGTTTTAAGTATCAGGTGGTGATATATATGTAAAAGACTCAAAACCCTAATGCAACCAAGGGTGCAAAAAGGGGAGTGAAAAAAGAAGGCTCACAGGCCAAAAAATCAATCCTCAAAAAATGCACTTATTCTAGCAGCTGTGCTACAATAAGTGGAGGAATGCAACAACCGGTCAGAATACCAACATGCAAGCGGCTCCTAGAAAAAATAGGTGTAACTAGACTCAAAAGGTGGTAAAGATCATGCAAACACCTAATCTAAAAGTATTGTGACTCAAACAGACGATATCCCCTGCAAGGTGATGAAATCCAAGTCAGACAATATGAATGTAGAGACAACGGCTAGATATCCCCCTACCGGGAGGGACACCGGGTAATCAATCCTAAAAAGACAGGCTACTAGGATACTCCGTTCATGACGCGTCGAGAAAAGGTAAATCTGCCGTTTGGTCCTTTGATCGCAATATCCCAATACAGGGATATCCCGAGAACTGCGAATGGTAGCCCTTCGGTTACTGAATGGGTTTCGGTATCCCACTCAGGCTTCCGGAACCATCCTCGCGACTTCAACCCTCCTAGGGGAGAGGCCTTCCCACAAACCGGTTGTGACCGCGCCAAAAAGTACTAAGAGATTTTAGCTCCCTAATTGGACAACTTCTATGTCTCAGATGTATGAACTGAGGGGTGTTATTGGAACACCTATCCCCCCAATACTACCTAGCTACAAGAATTCTTTTTGTGTTCCCCAAGTGGGGTTAAGAGTGTGTTCAAATTAGGGTAAGTTTTAAGACTTAGTTCAATTAAGTGATCGTGTGAGTGCACGTGAGGTGTTGTAAACTGAACTTGAAAAAATTAAATGCTTTAAGGGAAATTTTTCAAAAAAATAAAGGACTTTTCGAAAAATAATAAGCAAATATTTAAGACTTTTTTCACTAAAAGAAATTAAATTGCTTTTTCAAAAATAACTCAAAAAATAATGGATTTTTTGGATTTTTGAAAGCAAATAATAAACTTCTAAAAGAAATAAATGGATTTCTTCGTTTCAATAAAATTTGCTAAGGGCAAGATTCTAAAGAAGTAAACAAGAAAAAATTTGAATCTAGATAAAGAATGCAAAATGAATCTTTCTTTCACTTTCTTGAAAATTTTTAAAAAGATTTCTATGTATGCACTTTTAAATAGTAAAAAAAAAAAAAAAAAAAAAAAAAAAAATTTCTAAATCTGGAAAATATGCAGAATTTGATACTGTAAAAAATGTGCTATGGGCAGAAAGTACAGTAAAAAATACTTTTCAAAATCGGGATGGCCGAATGAAAAAATTCAGCCGCGCGGGTTTTGGACGAACAGCCGCGATGGGCCGCGCGGGTTTTGGGCCGAACAGTCGCGATGGACCGCGCGGGTTTTGGACGCACAGTCGCGATGGACCGCGCAGGTTTTGGGCGCACAGTCGCGATGGACCGCGCAGGTTTTGGGCGCACAGTCGCGATGGACCGCGCAGGTTTTGGGCGCACAGTCGCGATGGACAGCGCGGAAAAAGGCCGCGAAGCCGCGGTGTGCAGCGCGGAAAAACACAGAAAAGTCGCGATGGACCGCGCGACTGTCTGGAAAAAGGGCGCGATGGACCGCGCGGAAAAATGCAGAAAAGTTGCGATGGACCGCGCGACTGTCTGGAAAAAAGCCGCGAGGCGGAAGCCGTGCACGGAAAACGAGAAACGAACTCGGAAATTTAAAATTTAGGGCTGTTTTTTGGGGCCAAATCTCAGAACAGCAATGGATCTGCTGTCTAAGATGGCAGATCTATGGATCTAATGGTTAAAAACTCATAAAAACTAAGATTTAATGGCAAAGCTAGAGATCTAAAGTTCAAACCAAAGCGGAGTCGCCAAAAACTGTTGGCTCGGTTTTGCAACCAAGCTTAGTGCTATGGGCACCTGCTAACTAGTAGCAGCAGTTTCAATAGAAATAAAAACAATAAACTAAATAAACAATACTTTTCATGGATCTAAACAAGAATCTAAGCAAATAATTTAAATATTTCACAAATCAAGAACAAGAAACATAAGAAATAATTTTTGTATTAAAAAGTGGGGGGGCAAGCAAGTGCTTGCGATATTACCTTCAATGGTGAAGGTTGATGTTGAGCAACTCCCAAGATGAGTAGCTCCAAACTCCAATAGGTCTCTTTCTCCAAGGTTGCTTCAATGGCTAAAAGTGCTCAGGGGAGATTTCAGCAGCATAAGGATGAGATAATGGAAGGATATGAAATGAGGAGCCCCTACCACCTTTTTATAGGTTTTGGTGGTGAGGAATACCATTTGTGGTTTTGTGGAAACCAATGGTATTGACCAACATGGTTTAGGTAATTTTCCCTCCTTTTTCCTTTTTTGAATAAAAATAATATTTTAATTCCCTTTTTAATATTTTTGGGAATTTGGACCCTTTTTGAGGGTTTTTTATGATTTTCTTGGAAAAATAATCTTTTTTAATGGAAAAAGGGGTGTACCAAGGTCTTTTGGTGACCTTTTGTTGGTTTCAGAGGCTCAGATGGTGAAAAAGTGGGCAAATGGGTCATGTGAATAGGGGAATGAGCTAGTGAGCACTTTTTAGGTGTTAACAGGGCATATGTGTATCAAAGCGGGGAGGAGGTAGCTGTCTTCTTTGATTAGAAGATCCTTCATCATTTAAGGCATTCAAGCTAACCAAGTATTTAGGATCTAAAGCAGGCTTAAAACTTTTAAACTCTTTGATCCATTCTTCTACATTCTCCCTAACTGCGTCACTTTCACCAAAATCCCATTCTGGCTTTTCATCTTCAGGAAAAATACTGAACTGACCTAAAGAGTGACTCTTGGCATGTCCTTTTGCGGCTGCTTTTAAGACATGGTCAGGGACCACATATTGTTTTTTCTTAAGATTCTCTGTTTTATTCCAGAGATCTTCTAGGACAGCTATTCTTCTGTCAAGCTTTTGAGAAACTTGTTCTATAGCCATACGGATTTCTGTAGAATCATGCAGTAAGTGATCTAGCATTTCAAGCTTTGTTTCAATTTTAATTAGATGCTCTTATTGATATGAACACTGCTTTTTCAGCACTAAAATATCTTGTGCCATATCATCTATGTTTCTGGCAGTGTGAACTTGCTGCAAATTTCTCCAATTTGTAAGCTTAACTTCATCTGAAACAGACTGGTCTTGTGCGGATGATTTGCAGGGTAAAAATTCTCTTTTGGTCTGGCCATCGGCTGTATATTGCCTAAATCCAGATTCAGGCAAATTCCTACCAGGAATAAAAGATCTTTGGCCAGTGTGTACCACTTCCATACTACTACCTTCCCTTGGCAAGGACATCATCTGTAAAGAAGGTAAGACCAAGAACATACCTAAAGAAGGTATCTCTTTCTGTCTCTGTTTCTGTTGGTGAACCAATTTTTGTTTAATTTTTTGGCATGCTTGACAGGCAGCATGCTGGCCTCTATGTTCAAAATCAGATAAACCGGAAAAAGAATTTTGGTCAGAAGAAGACTCATTTACAGGAGGAGAAGAGAATTCAGACTCAGATGCTTTGCTGGTTTGGTTTGACAGTGCTTGAAGTCTGGCATTATTGTAAGAGGAGATGGAGGCAAATTTGATTAAGGGAGGAGAAAATATCTGGGTTGGCTATTCAGTAGGAACTCGAAACGAACTAGAAGCTTCATCAAATATAAGAGGTTGATGGGTGAAAGAAGCAACTACTCTTTCCTTATGTCTCAACTCGGGATGCTTCATTTCCCAAGACTGAGGGTAGTTTATGCCAGTCCAGTTGAATGTGATGGGTGTTTCATTTTTGGATTTCTCCTTGTCCACCACGCTGGTGTCTGCAAAACTCTGATGAACATGAGTTCGCAATTGGGGTAAGGTATCATTACCAAAATGGACACACACTCCACCTTTGAGTTGGATAATTTTAGAACCAGATTCCATGTCAAAGCCTTTAGGCAAGATGTAAGCTTTCAGCAGATTATAAATATGCGGGTCTTTAAGACTAACTGAAAACTTCGGGTAAACAGTACCAAAAGCAGGACCATCATGCAGTGGTGCAGTAAAACCATCGATGACTGCATCTGAAAACTTTCAGTGACAAGTATCTACTATACAACAGAGAGAAGAAATAGCAAGACGCGGACGAACTAACGGACCAAGGCCAAGTTTAATAGCACCAAAGTGGGCATATTTATATCCTTTTTCTTTAGCCCAGTCTATTTGACATTTATCAAGCAAGTTTATATGTACAGGTTCTTTCTTATCAGTAAAGGAAACATCTATACTAGACACCCTAATGTGTGTAGCGGCTGTGATGTTCCACCATGGAAGTCTGTATACTTCACGAGGAAGTATCTGAGGTAATTGCCAGTTTTCAGAAGGGTTTTGATCAGAGATAGATATATATGAAGATTCTGATGAGGACGGATTAAATGAAGATTGCCTGCATTCTGCAAGACATACTTCAGTATCATTAGATGAATCACATTCTAAATGTGTCAGCTCAATAGTATCCATTGAAGGGTCCATTTCTAAAAGAGAATGAGTGCTGACTCTAAATTAGTCTCCGGCAAGTCTGTAGACTTACTCCCCTATCCCAACGGGCCTTACTGCTACTCTGACTTTGGACGACTCTTACACTCTCAATGACCCAACAATCCACTCAATGGTCATTTACACCGCCTACAGAATACTATTGTAGAATGTTGAATTTCAAATAACAGAACTGAACAATGATATTGCAGCAAATTTAACAGACATATAAAACATTCATTAGAATAATAGAAATGATATACCAGAATAGTCGACACAAGTGTCTCTGGATCTGATACCAATACGCTCCAGGATCTATCTTCAATAACTTTACAGCAATTCCCACAGCACTTCAAACTTTATATTATGATTGCAGCATCAAATTACAGACTCTGGTGTGGATCGGCTTCGGAGGGCGAAGCTCGTCACAACAAACACAAACTCAGATTGAGTGCCTAGACACAATCTCGCTGGCCCATTTACCATCATAATATGCCTGTTCTGATAATAAAGAAACCTGTTCCTCTGGTCCCTATTATTCTACTTCCATTGCTCCATTATGTTTGCATGATTTTGTATGCAATATATGTTTACATTTATTATGGTTGATGCACTAATGGTAACTCCTTGTAATCCCACAGATTACAACATTGGTTCTATTGCTGGTAGTACTGACCCGGGACATTAAGCATTCACATATATTTAAATGGTGAGTGACGTAGAAATTAGAGAGTGGTGGAACCGGAAAATTACAAATTACATACATAACTATGCTAGAAGGAACAAGTTGACACTTGCACAGGCTTGAGAAAATTTCTTCACTGAGTCCCATGAATGATTTATAGAAGTTGTTCCCCATGAAATAAAGAAATTCCTCGATGTCATTCATGAGCAATTTCGACACCCAAAATGAAACATTGTTAATGCACAAGATCTATAATGGAGGAAGAACAAATCCATACGAGTATCTCGAAAATATATGTGAAGAATTCTATGAAGAACAAGCTGTAGAAGAAATAACTTCGGTTGACCAAGTTCGAAGCATATTTTATACCGACCTTCAAGAAGGATTTTTTTGTTCAATACTGAGATTGCTATATAAATTTCTAATTGAAAATGGATTCGACCACATAGTCAAGCCACAACCTCCATTGGATTTGCCTGCTTCTGTGAAGCACCTACAACAATTAATTAATAAGAATATGCAAAATAGCAGAAATGACAGAACTCAGAATCACTTTTATATTGATCACAGGCCACTTCGAGGGGGCAACCTCCTTTGAGCAAGCTCAATAAAAATAACTTCACGGTACCTTCATAGGTCTCAACACACACTTATATACTAAGTCTAGGCACCAATACTATGGGTCAAAACCATGGGCCACTACAAACTATGGATCAACAATACTATGGGTGACTTACAAAGCATATGCGCCAACAACAATAACACAAACTATTGATCAACAAATACGACGGGACGACTTACAAAGCATATGCGTCCAACAACAATATACTAACAAAGTAAAGACATGGGTTCCTAACAGCTTCATCAAACTGGGAGAAAAAGAAAAAATATTGGGAGCGCTTTCCCAAAGAGTGTGAGTAGGAATACTTTCTGAATAAATGGAACCCATTGCTGAGCCCACCTACGTTGAGCAATAAGGGTTAGTTCGGAAATTCGGGGGTCATTGACCATGTGTTCTAAATAGCAGAATGATTATAGTCCACATAAAAAGACAATAATGAAGCCTTTTAGAAAAACGAGATCGCAAAACAATAGCATAAAATAAGATGCATAAATAAAACACATAAGCACAATACAATAGAGACACCAATATATGTGGTTCCTAATCTAGGATACATCCATGGAGAAATTTCTAGTCCTTTTATTAATCTATCCGGGAAATGAGGGGATACAACCCACAACACATCCATTGCAACATCCTCTTCACTCTCTCACAGTCTCTCTGACACAATCATAGAAATCTTTTCAATATTAGAATACACAGCTTTATTACAATGCCTTCCTTTTAAAGAGGGATAACCACAGGAAAATACCATAGGATACCCAATACCATGGGCCCATAAATTACCCATTATTGACCAAGTCATGACTATGAAATTACAAAATTTTACAGGTCATTTTTCCAAAAATTTCGCTACAGGGGCGCTGCCCCCAAACCCCCGCCAACGGGGGGGGGGGGATCCAAAAATTAGTCGACACCCCCCATTGGACCCCCATGGCGACTATAGTGGGGGGGGGGGAAATCCCCCCCACACCCGCACTGTCATGGGATGGGATCTAGACACAGATGAAACATGACCTTTGAATCAGGAAGATCAGGTTCCACAACTAACGATCTCCCACTTGGAGACTAATCACAAAAACTCCACCACCACTGCATCTGCTAGACTGTGCTCCAAACCTTGGAACTGGAAAATTTCTCATCTTGACCTTCATGCTTGAAGGCCAACTAAAACTGAGCGGGAACTCATTTTCTCTTTGGTTACTAACTTTGTCAACATGTATGCAGGATCCTGGCTAGTATGTATCTTTTCTAACTTTAATAGTTCATCTTCTACGATAGATCGTATGAAATGGTACTTGAGTTGTGTATGTTTAGTATTAGAATGAAATTCTGAGTTCTTTGCAATATGAATGTCACTCTGGCTGCCACTATACAACTTGTTATTCTACTGCTTCTTACCTAATTTCTCCATGAACCTCTGTGGCCAAATCATCTATTTACTAGCCTCTGTAGCAAAAACATACTTTGCTTCTGTTGTTCAAAGTGAAACAGCCTTTTGTAGTTTCTAAATCCAACTTACTATTGTTCCACCTACAGTAAAAACATACCCTATGGTGCTAGTCGAATCAGCTAGTCGTGTCGGCTAGGGAAACTGAATGAGTAGTTAAGAAGCTGTAACTGAATAATTGACTATATTAACTATATAATAGGCTGGTGAGCTAGGGAAAGAATCTTGTACATAATTGGCCTGTTCTGATAATAAAGAAACTTGTTCCTCTGGTCCCTATTATTCTACTTCCATTGCTCCATTATGTTTGCATGATTATGTATGCAATATATGTTTACATTTATTATGGTTGATGCACTAATGGTAACTCCCTGTAATCCCACAGATTACAACATTGGTTCTATTGCCGGTAGTATTGACCCAGGACATGAAGCATTCACATGTATTTAAATGGTGAGTGACATAGAAATTAGAGAGTGGTGGAACCGGAAAATTACAAATTACATACATAACTATGCTAGAAGGAACAAGTTGACACTTGCACAGGCTTGAGAAATGTTCTTCAATGAGTCCCATGAACGATTTATAGAAGTTGTTCCCCATGAAATAAAGAAATTCCTCGATGTCATTCATGAGCAATTTGGACACGCAAAATGAAATATTGTTAATGCACAAGATCTATAATGGAGGAAGAACAAATCTATACGAGTAGCTCGAAAATATATGTGAAGAATTCTATGAAGAACAAGCTGTAGAAGAAATAACTTCGGTTGACCAAGTTCGAAGCATATTTTATACCGACCTTCAAGAAGGATTTTTTTTGTTCAATACTGAGATTGCTATATAAATTTCTAATTGAAAATGGAGTCGACCACATAGTCAAGGCACAACCTCCATTGGATGTGCCTGCTTCATCAAACTGGGAGAAAAAGCAAAAATATTGGGAGCGCTTTCCCAAAGAGTGTGAGTAGGAATACTTTCTGAATAAATGGAACCCATTGATGAGCCCACCTATGTTGAGCAATAAGGGTTAGTTCGGAAATGGGGGGGTCATTGACCATGTGTTCTAAATAGCAGAATGATTATAGTCCACATAAAAAGACAATAATGAAGCCTGTTAGAAAAACGAGATCGCAAAACAATAGCATAAAATAAGATGTATAAATAAAACACATAAGCACAATACAATAGAGACACCAATATATATGGTTCACCCAATATAGGATACATCCATGGAGAAATTTCCAGTCCTTTTATTAATCTATCCGGGAAATGAAGGGATACAACCCACAACACATCCATTGCAACATCCTCTTCACTCTCTCACAGTCTCTCTTACACAATCATAGAATTCTTTTCAATATTACAATACATAGCTTTATTACAATGCCTTCCTTTTAAAGAGGGATAACCACAGGAAAATACCATAGGATACCCAGGCCCATAAATTACCCATTATTGACCAAGTCATGACTATGAAATTGCAAAATTTTACAGGTCATTTTCCCAAAAATTTCGCTACAGGGGCACTGTCCCCGAACCCCCGCCAAGGGGGGGGCGGGGGATCCAAAAATTATTCGACACCCTCCCTTGGACCCCCCATGGAGACTATAGTTTGGGGGGGGGGGAATCCTCCCCACACCCCCACTGTCATGGGATGGGATCTAGACACAGATGAAACATGACCTTTGAATCAGGAAGATCAGGTTCCACAACTAACAATCTCCCACTTAGAGACTAATCACAACAACTCCACCACCACTGCATCTGCTAGACTATGCTCCAAACCTTAGAACCGGAAAATTTCTCATCTTGACCTTCATGCTTGAAGGCCAACTGAAACTGAGCAGGAACTCATTTTCTCTTTGGTTACTACCTTTGTCTACATGTATGCAGGATCCTGGATAATATGTATCTTTTCTAACTTCAATAGTTCATCTTCTACGACAGATCATATGAAACGGTACTTGAGTTGCGTATGTTTAGTATTAGAATGAAATTCCGATTTCTTTGCAAGATGAATGTCACTCTGGCTGCCACTATAGAACTTGTTATTCTACTGCTTCTTACCTAATTTATCCATGAACCTCTGTAGCCAAATCATCTATTGACTAGCCTCTGTAGCAACAACATACTCTGCTTCTGTTGTTGAAAGTGAAACAACCTTTTGTAGTTTCTAAATCCAATTTACTGTTGTTCCACCTGCAGTAAAAACATATCCTATGATGCTAGTCGTGTCGGCTAGGGAAATTGAATGAGTAGTTAAGAAACTGTAACTGAATAATTGTCTGTATTAACTATATAATAGGCTGGTGAGCTAGGGAAAGAAGCTCTAATTTTTGTACATAATTGGCATGTTCTGATAATAAAGAAACTTCTTCCTCTGGTCCCTATTATTCTACTTCCATTCATTATGTTTGCATGATTATGTATGCAATATATGTTTACATTTATTATGGTTGATGCACTAATGGTAACTCCCTGTAATCCCACAGATTACAACATTGGTTCTATTGTTGATAGTACTGACCCGGGACATGAAGCATTCACATATATTTAAATGGTGAGTGACGTAGAAATTAGAGAGTGGTGGAACCGGAAAATTACAAATTACATACATAACTATGCTAGAGGGAACAAGTTGACACTTGCACAGGCTTGAGAAAAGTTCTTCACTGAGTCCCATGACCGATTTATAGTAGTTGTTCCCCATGAAATAAATAAATTCCTTGATGCCATTCATGAGCAATGTCGACACCCAAAATGAAATATTGTTAATGTACAAGATCTATAATGGAGGAAGAACAAATCCATACGAGTAGCTCGAAAATATATGTGAAGAATTCTACGAAGAACAAGCTGTAGAAGAAATAACTTCGGTTGACCAAGTTCGAAGCATATTTTATACCGACCTTCAAGAAGGATTTTTTTGTTCAATACTGAGATTGCTATATAAATTTCTAATTGAAAATGGAGTCGACCACATAGTCAAGCCACAACCTCCATTGGATGTGCCTGTTTCATCAAACTGGGAGAAAAAGCAAAAATATTAGGAGCGCTTTCCCAAAGAGTGTGAGTAGGAATACTTTCTGAATAAATGGAACCCATTGCTAAGCCCACCTACGTTGAGCAATAAGGGTTAGTTCGGAAATGGGGGGGTCATTGACCATGTGTTCTAAATAGCAGAATGATTATAGTCCACATAAAAAGACAATAATGAAGCCTGTTAGAAAAATGAGATCGCAAAACAATAGCATAAAATAAGATGTATAAATAAAACACATAAGCACAATACAATAGAGACACCAATATATGTGGTTCATCCAATCTAGGATACATTCATGGAGAAATTTCCAGTCCTTTTATTAATCTATCCAAGAAATGAAGGGATACAACCCACAACACATCCGTTCCAACATCCTCTTCACTCTTTCACAGTCTCTCTTACACAATCATAGAAGTCTTTTCAATATTACAATACACAGCTTTATTACAATGCCTTCCTTTCAAAGAGGGATAACCACAGGAAAATACCATAGGATACCCAATACCATGGGCCCATAAATTACCCATTATTGACCAAGTCATGACTATGAAATTACAAAATTTTACAGGTCATTTTTCCAAAAATTTCGCTACAGGGGCACTGCCCCCTAACCCTTTCCAAGGGGGGGGGGATCCAAAAATTAGTTTACACCCCCCCTTGGGCCCCCCATGCTGACTATAATGGGGGGGGGGAATCCCCCCCACACCCCCACTGTCATGGGATGGGATCTAGACACAGATGAAACATGACCTTTGAATCAGGAAGATCAGGTTCCACAACTAACAATCTCCAACTTGGAGACTAATCACAACAACTCCACCACCACTGCATCTGCTAGACTATGCTCCAAATCTTGGAACTGGAAAATTTATCATCTTGACCTTCATGCTTGAAGGCCAACTGAAACTGAGCGGGAACTCATTTTCTCTTTGGTTACGACCTTTGTCAACATGTATGCAGGATCCTGGCTAGTATGTATCTTTTCTAACTTCAATAGTTCATCTTCTACGACAGATCGTATGAAATAGTACTTGAGTTGTGTATGTTTAGTATTAGAATGAAATTCCGAGTTCTTTGCAAGATGAATGTCACTCTGGCTGCCACTATACAACTTGTTATTCTACTGCTTCTTAACTAATTTCTCCATGAACCTCTGTAGCCAAATCACCTATTTACTAGCCTCTGTAGCAACAACATAGTCTGCTTTTGTTGTTGAAAGTGAAACAGCCTTTTGTAGTTTCTAAATCCAACTTACTATTGTTCCACCTACAGTAAAAACATACCCTATGGTGCTAGTCGAATCGGCTAGTCGTGTCGGTTAGGGAAACTAAATGAGTAGTTAAGAAACTGTAACTGAATAATTGTCTGTATTAACTATATAATAGGCTGGTGAGCTAGGGAAAGAAGCTCTAATTTTTGTACATAATTGGCATGTTCTGATAATAAAGAAACTTCTTCCTCTGGTCCCTATTATTCTACTTCCATTCATTATGTTTGCATGATTATGTATGCAATATATGTTTACATTTATTATGGTTGATGCACTAATGGTAACTCCCTGTAATCCCACAGATTACAACATTGGTTCTATTGTTGATAGTACTGACCCGGGACATGAAGCATTCACATATATTTAAATGGTGAGTGACGTAGAAATTAGAGAATGGTGGAACCGAAAAATTACAAATTACATACATAACTATGCTAGAGGGAACAAGTTGACACTTGCACAGGCTTGAGAAAAGTTCTTCACTGAGTCCCATGACCGATTTATAGTAGTTGTTCCCCATGAAATAAATAAATTCCTCGATGCCATTCATGAGCAATTTCGACACCCAAAATGAAATATTGTTAATGTACAAGATCTATAATGGAGGAAGAACAAATCCATACGAGTAGCTCGAAAATATATGTGAAGAATTCTACGAAGAACAAGCTGTAGAAGAAATAACTTCGGTTGACCAAGTTCAAAGCATATTTTATACCGACCTTCAAGAAGGATTTTTTTGTTCAATATTGAGATTGCTATATAAATTTCTAATTGAAAGTGGAGTCGACCACATAGTCAAGCCACAACCTCCATTGGATGTTCCTGCTTCATCAAACTGGGAGAAAAAACAAAAATATTGGGAGCGCTTTCCCAAAGAGTGTGAGTAGGAATACTTTCTGAATAAATGGAACCCATTGCTGAGCCCACCTATGTTGAGCAATAAGGGTTAGTGCGGAAATGGGGGGGTCATTGACCATGTGTTCTAAATAGCAGAATGATTATTGTCCACATAAAAAGACAATAATGAAGCCTGTTAGAAAAACGAGATCGCAAAACAATAGCATAAAATAAGATGCATAAATAAAACACATAAGCACAATACAATAGAGACACCAATATATGTGGGTCACCCAACCTAGGATACATCCGTGGAGAAATTTCCAGTCCTTTTATTAATCTATCCGGGAAATGAGGGGATACAACCCACAACACATCCGTTGCAACATCCTCTTCACTCTCTCACAGTCTCTCTTACATAATCATAAAGTCTTTTCAATATTACAATACACGGCTTTATTACAATGCCTTCCTTTTAAAGGGGGATAACCACAGGAAAATACTATAGGATACCCAATACCATGGGCCCATAAATAACCCATTATTGACCAAGTCATGACTATGAAATTACAAAATTTTACAAGTCATTTTTCCAAAAATTTCACTACAGGTGCGCTGCCCCCGAACCCCCGCCAAGGGGGGGGGGATCCAAAAATTAGTCGACACCCCCCCTTGGACCCCCCATGGCGACTATAGTGGGGGGTGGAAATTCCCCCCACACCCCCACTGTCATGGGATGGGATCTAGACACAGATGAAACATGACCTTTGAATAAGGAAGATCAGGTTCCACAATTAACAATCTCCCACTTGGAGACTAATCACAACAACTCCACCACCACTGCATCTGCTAGACTATGCTCCAAACCTTGGAATCGAAAAATTTCTCATCTTGACCTTCATGCTTGAAGGCCAATTGAAACTGAGCGGGAACTCATTTTCTCTTTGGTTACTACCTTTGTCAACATGTATGCAGGATCCTGGCTAGTATGTATCTTTTCTAACTTCAATAGTTCATCTTCTACGACAGATCGTATGAAATGGTACTTGAGTTGTGTATGCTTAGTATTAGAATGAAATTCCTAGTTCTTTGCAAGATGAATGTCACTATGGCTGCCACTATACAACTTTTTTTTCTACTGCTTCTTACCTAATTTCTCCATGAACCTCTTTATCCAAATGATTTATCTACTAGCCTCTGTAGCAACAACATACTCTGCTTCTGTTGTTGAAAGTGAAACAACCTTTTGTAGTTTCTAAATCCAACTTACTGTTGTTCCACCTACAGTAAAAACATACCCTATGGTGCTCCTGTTGCTATATTTATCACTTGCCATATCTGCATCAACATATCCATGTAGAACAGTGTCTGAAACTCCAAAACATAATGCATGAGTAGTAGTACCTCTCAAATACCTGAGAATCCACTTTACTGTCTTCCAGTTTTCTTTACCTGTATTTTTCATATATCTTCTCACAACTTCCACTATATGTACAATATCTAGTCTTTTGCACACCATGGAATACATCAAGCTGCCAACTGTTGATGAATATGGAACCCTGGACTTGTATTATATTTCCTTATGTTTCTTGCAACACATCTCCTTACTTAGTTTGAAATGGTTGGCCAAAGGTGTACTACTGGGTTTTGCATCATGCATTCTAAACCCCTCCAACACATTTTCTATGTACTCACCCTAAGACAATGTCAATTTGCGATTTTTCCCATTTCTTGTTGTTCTCATACCAAGGATTTGCTTTGCAACACACAAATCCTTCATCGCAAAGGTGTTATCTAATTTCCTTTTGAGCACATTTATATCCTGCATGTTAGACCCCGCAAGAAGAATGTCATCCACATACAATAACAAGATAATATATCTTCCATTATTTAGCCTCTTGAAATAAACACAATGGTCATAATGAAATCTACAATAACCTTGTTTTGTCATAAACTTGTCAAATTTCAAATAACACTGCCTTGGAGCTTGCTTCAAGCCATACAAGCTCTTCTTCAACCTGAATACTAAATTTTCCTTCCCTTTGACCTCATACCCTTGTGTCTGTAGCTAGGGTTTTCTCCCTAGCTTTTGCAAATGAGCACCTACTAAGGAGAATGGACTCCTTAGTAGCAGTTTAATAAACAGTAAATGAAAGACAATACATTAAAATGGAAATTATTCTAAACATGTGCATGAAACATAAAAGACAAGAAATATAAATGGTTTTTGTATTAAAGATTATACCTCCAATGAGAAGGTTGGTGAAGTTCTTGCAATGGTCAAAGAGGGTTGCTCCAAACTCCAGCTTTGCTCCTTCTCTTTCTCCAAAGGGTTGGAAATGGGCCAAAAGGGGCACTCAATGGTGAAAATAGCTCAAGGGTGAGCTAGGGTTTCAAGAGTGATTTTGGCAGAGTAAGGGTGTATTTGATTGTGGATGTAAAATGAGGGGTCTCCATCACCTATTTATAGGTTTTTAGTGGTGGAGTGCTGGCCCATGGTTTTGGGAACCATATGGTTTAGGTCAGCTATATAGGGTTTTTTCCTCCTTTGTCCTCTTTTTCCTCATTTTTTATATTTTTTATTCCCTTTTTAGAGGGTTTTTGCTATTTTGGAGGAATTTTGGATAATTTTGGGGGAAAAAGGGGGGTTTTTAGCCTTTTGGAGGCTTTTTTGATAGTTTTGTGACCTTTTGGAGGCTTTTTAATGGGATTTTAGGGTTCTGAAGGTAAATATGGTGGGAAATATGGACAAATGAGTCATGTAATGGGGTAGATAAGGTAGTGAGCACTTTTTGGGTGTTAATAGATTGCCCCCTGATGTGTGAGGGCAGGATCCCATCGTATGGCCGATAGACATCATAAATCCTGTATGGTTTTCTTGGGGTGTGGAAAAGAGAAGAAACAAACTGGAGCCCAGAACAATGGTCCCGAACAAATTGCAAAAACTAAAAGTACATAACCTCAATAATGGATGAGGAATCATCTGAGCATATGGACGAGGCGGGCATTCCCATGCTTGTATCAAGATATAGAACAATAATAACAATGGGGTCCAAAATATGGGGACCTGAAATATACATAGCCTCAAATAATGAATGAGGAAGAATCTCAATATATGGACAAGGTGGGCATACCCATGCTCGTATCAAGATACATAAAAAATAACTGTGAGGCCCGAAAAGGGGGACCTGTAGGATACATAGAGAACCACTGTGTACATCATAAGGGTCCAGAGGGGACACAACTCTAGGACATACTGCTGGGCTGACCATGTATAAGCTGAAGAACTGATACACTGGAATAACAACAGTGCGGCTGAGTGGGGTACCAGAGGAACTGATGAGCTACTGGATCATAGTGACGGGGAGGCATATCCTCAATGGTACACTGAATTGGAACTGAACTGGGTACTCAAGGTATCTTCCCATCTCTCTTTGCAATGCTTCTTATAAAATCCTAACAAAAATCATTTCAGGAAGGCTAAAGCAAATTTTTCCAAAGCTCATCTCGGGTAATCAAGGAGGATTCGTGGTAGGAAGGCAGATCACAGACAAAATCATAGTTGTGCAGGAGGCCATTCACTCCAGATTCAATGGGGAAGAAAAAAGGAATGGCCATCAAGTTGGACTTGGAAAACACCTTTGATAGGGTAAGGCACCAATTCCTCTTTCAGGTTCTTCAAGCTTTTGGGTTCTCTTCTCACTTCATTAACTAGATCAAAGCCTGCATTGGAGAACCTTGGATATCCCCCCTATGCAATGGAAGGACCACTGGGTTTTTTAAGGCTTCCATAGATCTCCGTCAGGGGTGTCCCCTCTCCCCCTTTATCTACATCATTGCAGCTGAAGCTCTTAGTAGGAAACTAAACAGCTTTGTCAGCTCTGGAGAGCTGCCTGTTAAATTTTGAGCATTAATTCACAATACTCTAGGATATTCACTGAGAGAATAACATATACAATATATCAATGCATAACAATCACAATAAGCATGACAAGCATCACAAGAATCAAAAGCATGAGAGACAAGAGACACAGAGTTTCCGTGGGGAAAACCCTAAGGTGAAACACCCCACAACTTCCTCAGAGATAGAGAGAGCAATGGTTCAACCAAAGTACAACCAAAATACACTTGAGATAGTCTCCTAGAAGCAGATGATCCTCCTCCTCACTAGTGCGCCACTTTCTGAGTGAGAGAGAGATGACTTTCGAATGATCTAAATAGAGATCTCCTGATCTCTATTTATACTAACCTGTTTTCCCAGTGACCTTATGGGTCCAACTTGTCTAGCTAGGTACATCCACAATATAATATATATATTTCAGGGCCGACCCCACACATGGTGTTCTAATAACCCATCGGCAAGTACACACACTTGCGACACTTGTCAATCCACATGACGACACTTCCTTATAGAGGAATAACACATCTCTAAATACATAGATGAAATACATTCCGAAGTTACATATACATCAACATTGCCAGGGATTAATATTGTTAGAGGAGTGAGGCATGTTAACCACGCCCAGTTTGTCGATGACACCATTCTTTTGGGGAAAGCCACTCCCGCTGTAGCTAACCTTTTTTCCACCACCCTTTATGACTTCTTATTTATATGTGGGGGGGGAATCAATAAGAGAAAGAGTTGCATTTATTCCTGGAATTGCTCCAGCAATCTAAATTTGTTTCTCTCCAATATCTTTGGCTTCAAAGTGATGGGGAAATGGATCTACTTTAATTATCTGGGCATTCTAATCTCTCTACAGGCTAAGACTGAAGGATGGCGATATATTGTCATTAAAATAAAGAGAAAAATCCATTCTTGGGTGGGGGGTATGGTTGAACTTGGTTGGGAGGGAAATCCTCATCAAATCAGTGCTTAATTCCATCCTATTTATCTTTGTTCCATTTCCCTTGCCCCGACGGGCATTATGGGTGAGATTAGCAAAGAAATAAGGAATTTTTTATGGCAGGGAGGGATAAATGGAGGAAATAAATTTCACTTAATAAGGTGGGAAACTGTCAAAGCAGAAAAAACTAAAGGTGGGATTTCCTTAAGAGAGCCTAGACTGAATAACACAGCCATGGGAGCCAAAATTCTGTGGAGGTTGGTTACGGGGAAGAAAGATTGGTGGAAAGAAATCATTGTTCAAAAATACATAAGAAAGAGCAGACTAAGGTGTACAGAAAATATTTTCTCAGTGGAGGGAACTAGGATTTGGAATCTATGCAAGTCCTCCGCTCATATCATAAGGGATCATATATACTAGATCCCTGGAAGTGGGAAAAGAATAGATATTTGGGAGGATAGTATCCTAGGTGCTCATCCCTGAAGATCATGGAGTCTCTTAACGGATTACGGAAATGGATTAGGGAGAAGAACATTGTAAAACTTCACAACTTATCCACTTGGGATGAGAACGGGAATTGGTCAATGTGGGTTCCCTTCTCTCCCCCCATCGAACTGTGTGACAAATTGCAATTCCTCTACACTCTCTTAAATGGGAAGGCTCCTCTGAATATAAGAGAAAAATATGCCATAGGTTGGGGAGAAAAAGGTTTCTATAGAGTTAAGGATGGCTACAATATTCTGCTAACCAATATCCCTGGGCCTATAAAGGATCAGAAATGGAAGAAAGTTTGGCGCCATGACTGCACTCCCAAGATATGCTCCTTCTCTTGGCTCCTCATGCATTAGAAAATTTTAACTTCTGAGAATCTAAAGAAAAGAGGAATCGTTGGCCCTAACAGGTGTGTACCTTTCCAAAACTAGGAAGAAACAGTGCATCATCTCTTCCTTTATTGCAGATTCACTATTCAAGTCTGGAATGATATGGTCAAGGATCTCAACCTGGGAATCTCTCTTCCAAATAACATAAGCGGTTTCTTCAATGGTTGGGGTCGCAAGTACCCTGGAATCAAAAACTCCCAGGCAAAGCTTTGGAATGCTCTTCCTAAGTACATTAATTAGCAGATCTGGCTCACAAGGAATAAGGTAATTTTTGAAGACAAGAATCCGGAGGTGGGAAGAACGGTGAGGAATGTTACGTCCCAGATCAAAGAATTCATGTATTCTCTGCGTTGGTCCCCCCCTCGGGACTCCTTGTCTCCATCTGAAGCTCTGTGAGTCTCCAACATGTTGGCCTCGAGCTCTCTTCAGTCCAAACCTTCTAGGAGCCCTCAATGGGCTCTAGATGTGTCACCAGTAGAATTTTCAGTCTGGAGGAATTTTCAAGCCAAGTATCTTCTCTTCTTTGATGGAGTGTCCAAAGGAAATCCAGGGGTGGCAGGTGGAGGAGAGGTCATCTTCGTCCCAAGAGGAAAAATGGCATCTCAATTTGCTTGGGGTTTAGGCAGTCGAACGAATAATCAAGCTGAGTGGGCTGCTCTTCTGCAAGGGATGGACATCATGAATTCGCTTCACATAGAACACTTCAGCGTCCTGGGAGACTCCAAGATCGTTATTCAGAAAAAGATTAATATTCATAAATGCCATTGCAAGGTTCTTAGTAGAATCCAGAAGCGAATAGTGTCCACCAATGATATTTCTAGGATCCACTTCTATCAAATTTGTAGGCACAACAATTCATAAGCGGATCTATTAGAAAACCATGCAACTGGGCTCAAAGAAGGGAATAGGGTGGTCAATCAAGGTTCTAGCCTTGTTTGTTGGACACCAAGTTTCTAACCCACTTGGTTTTGTGGGAGGTGCTCATGCACATCCCCCCTCCTTCCGCTTGGACATGTGGCTCGCTCCTAAATCCTTGCCTTAATGACGAGCCATGTCCACTCTTGGGCATTAAAAGGAGTAGCTGCATCGGGAGTTTGGTTGCACGCGAAGTTATGACGAAGCCTCGAGGTCTCAGCTCGCACGTATATGCCTCGACGGATGGCACCATCTTGCAGCAGGTCATTTCAGGCATATAAGAACTCAATTGCAACGCTGTCCCTTTTGTCGGTGACCTCTGTTATGTTCCTAGGTTTACCTCTATTCATTTCAAGATGAAATCCGAGAGAATGGATTCGGAGCTCAAGGAGCTGAGAGGGGCACACCAGGATATTAAGAAACACGCCCGCAATGCTTTCGAAGCCACCCGGGATGCTCTGGATGAGAGTAAGCTTACTGGAAATGACATAATCAGGTTCAATATGCGCATGGAGGATGTTGAGTCTAATGCTCGAGTTCAGGTGGGAGAGCTTGAGGAGCTACAGAAGGAATTCAAGGGCATGAAAGAGTCAGGTTTCAAACTTTGAAGGACTTAAACAATTCCTCTTTTATCTGAAACGCCATTTGTTGGACACCTTGAAGGATAGCAGTGATAGGATTGAAGCTCGGTTGACCCAGCTGGAAGTCTCCATGTAGGAAATGAAGGATGAGGTGGGGAATCTCACTGAGCCAATGAATCCTGGGCACCGGCATGAAGATAGCTCTCTTATGGAGGACGACTCATAGACCCATGAAGGAATTCCTCCAGACTAGTTTCAGGAATGCTTCTATGTTTCTCCTTTTTGTTGTCAAATGTTTTTTTGCCTTCTCTTATGTAATCAGTTCGTCCGGATATATCCGAAAAATAATTGTAGTCATGAACAGAAAGGGAATACCACTCCCAAGACTGAAGGGCTAATTCTGATTTTCTCAAAACAATTTATTAGTTTGCCTGTTACCCCTCTCGGTAGGGAATTTTGTACCTGCACTTTTCTCCTTGTTTAATATATATATCACTTCTCATTCTTGTTAAAAAAAAATGGTCCATGCGTAGCGCAACATTTTGCAAACATATCCACGTGTAGCGCGACTAAAACACTATTCGATCATGTGGAACTAGCACGCGGGACATATATAGCTCGGTCACGCATGCAGCGCGGTTGTTCGAGGAACAGTCACGCTAGCACCAGTGTGCAGCCGAGGCATATCTATCTTGTGCGACGCGCGGTACAGTGCATATTTTTCGCTCTACATAGCGCGCGAATTACAGAAAATATTGCACTAGGACAACATAATATTTTCCAAAAATCCTACACAATAACCCTAAAAACATTAAAACAATCCCTGGCCACCCAAGGGACCCCCAACCCTAAGTCTACCCGGATAAAATCAAAGAGTACAAATTTTAGGCATACCCCAGACTCGCGGCTTGATGAACGGTGCACCAGATCTCCCAAAAACGCTCAAAAGGCACATTAGGAGGTTGGTGGCACAAAGTACAAATGATTTTGAAAAGTGGGCCCCACCCCTATTTTATACTCATTTGACCCAAACTTCCAACTGATGCCACGAACAAACCATAACTATGTTTTCAAAACCGTTCACACCACGATGACCAGCAATTCGAGCTCTTTGACATGGAACCAACCAATCCAGTTTCCCACTGATGTCACCACGACACTATTTTTATATCCAAGTACCCCACAGGTATGCGATGTTTTGGTTATACAATTTTTGCATTGTCAATACCTTGGTTATGTCTTTTACTATACGTAGGTATGTGTGCCGCATGTGCAGGAACGTGATCAAGCCAATATGGAGCCCCTTGTTTTTCCACTATATAGATAAGACTCCAAAGCTCTAACAACAAGGGGCACGCACCTTACCGCAAGTATCATTCTGAAACTAGCATATAGACTCTATTTACCCTTTGTTTATAATGCATATATCAGTATTCCCGTTGATAACCATAGGGTCCCCCTTCATGGCCTTGATGTGCCATCAACATCATTTTCGTGAATAGCATGTTCCCCCATGGGTGTGCGCACCACTTCCATCCCCATCATCAATTAGCACCCATGATGTCGACCCCCCACAAGTCTAAGGACTCTAACCAAACTTTAAACAACCCTCCCTTAGAGTATCATTTCATAATTGCACATTTACTCCACCAAGTAGACACACGTCAGACTCCTCGGCATAGGTTAGGAGAACGCTTCACGAAGCCACACTCATACCTCCATGAGCACTTTACCCTCTGCAATCTTCCTCATATCATCACCCCCACAAAGACACTCATGCCCCCCCCCCACCCTTTGAAGTAACCAGTTCCATTAAGTTACCCCACAGGCATACACTACATGGGATTGTTTTATGGGGCACCCGTCTTTGCATCTACAAATTAACCCTCACTTCACCATTGGAAAGTGTCCCCCGATCCACTCAAAACCGTGGGGATTCTGCCCATCATCAAATTGGTCCCCCGATACACCCAAAACTGTGGGCACCCCACCAATATTCTTCATGTACAAACAAGTTCCCTCATCACCTCACATTGAGGGAACACCATATTATTTTGGCAACAACCCATGGTCGCCTTTGATCAATGTATGTTGAGTCTCCATGTCAAACCCCGATATTTCTGAAAAATTTAAAATTTTTATTCTTAACAATAAATGTTAACTAAATAATATTTCTGGTCCTGTTTTAAATTCAGTAACTAACATAATCTGTTTAAAGACTCTGTCTTATTAAAATTTTGATTTCTGTGATTGTAATTAATGACTGTTTTGTTTTCAAACCGCAAGGGAAGAGCTAGTCGTAGCTGGCTGGCTTACTTAGCTTACGAGCTAATGCATAAGTCGTCTTTTGTTTCTCAGGTGCGCCGGTGAAGTAAAGATTACTGTATGTTAAACTTGGTAAGCATCAATACTCCCTGTACTTTAAAATTTTAAGAAGATTTATTTACTATTGCAAGTTGTAGTGCAAGACAGTGAAGTTATTCTCATGAACTTATATTTGAATTAAGATTGATAGTCTGCCTCGACATGATCTTTCTTATTCAGATAGTATCAACAGGTTTGCGACAGATTACATTGTTTCAGTTATAATTATTGTTATATGAATATGACTCTATGTTACTGCTATAACTATCACTGGAACAATTGTTATATCATAATTATTGGCTGCATAAACGACGTTAACTTTATGTGATAAGTTGTCAACTAATACCGGTGATTACTGTTGTAATTCTGGATTATTAATGTGAGTTGGGAAATGTGGCGCCTCTAGCGTTGTTCCATTATATTCGACTATACTGCATTGTTCAATGTCTACTTAAAGTTTAATTTATGTTACCTGACTGTGCCTTGATTTTAACTACCTTCACGATGTGAACCTGTAGATGGAATTCTTTTTCAACATCTTAATAATAGAGATTATTATTCAAAAATTGTTTACTGTTAACAATGGTATTGGTAGAAAATACGATGAGAGTATATAATGGCAATTGTGTATCTTGTCATAAAGACTTGGTAACATTTCAAGGTATTAAGTAACAAGGTGTTTTCATTTGAAGGTTGACTACCTTATTGCTTACATGATCATAGAAAGGTAATATGCTCATGGCATTAATCTATGGCTTGGTTTCAATATATATATATAGTATAATGATTGTGCAACCATCATAATGTTCCCATACGTTGGCAAACTTTATATTCAATATAGTGGTAAGGTTGTATCTATCATACTAGGTTAAGAGAAACTCTATGGTTGAAGTTGACTACATCTCATTCATATCATTGTAGGGATTATACATAACACGTACCTTGGAAATTGAAGGTTTGATTGCAAGGCATGCACTATTTGTTGATTGAATGTATTCCATATTATAATTCCATACGTTGGAGTTTGACTTGTATCTACGCAATGATTTTTGAAATCGATAAAAAATGATTTGGATGGCAATTGAACTATATGGTCTCGACCCATATTACGTTGATATATTTTGGATGCTACGTGGTTGACTCTCCTCCATGCAATTGGTGATATATAAGTTGTTATCGAAAACCCTACCAGGTTATTGTATTTGCCTTCGGGCTCGGGTCCTAAGGATGAAACCCTCCGTGTCTGAGTTTCGTAGTTGGGGCACTGTAACAGAGTGCAAAGTGTTGTGGTTATGGTCTCGTGATTTCATTCTGTAGTAAGATAAGTCCTCGGCTCTGGTGATGGCGTCTGTTACAGTTTCTTTGTTTAGTGGTCTCGTTGTTTCATCCTTTGTTTAAGTCCCAGCTATTTACAGTCCATCACTGTGCTGGTATGGATATGAGACAGGGTTTTGCTATTGTCTTTTAGTTATGAGAGGGTTGATGCATTTGGGTTTTGGGTGTGCTTCTTGACTGGTTCAATCCCAGCGTGAGGGTTTCGTCGGGAATGTTACTTTGTCTCGGCTGTCAAGAAAAGTTATGAAGGTGTTCCTTACTCTTTCAACCGACGAGGGTGATGGGGTTTCAGTGCTTGCTTTCACCGGTGGCTTCCAGGTTATCCACGGTTACATTGCTCAGGTAAAGTGATAACTTTATTTTTGCAGTTTTGGTTTTGCAAGCAAGTGCAGGTTTACTATATATTCACAATTCTTGGTATTGATAGTGTATTAACATCTCTCGGCATTGAATGTGCAGGTCACGCGGCTCTGAAGGTGTACAGGGTTTTATCTCCAATGCTGGCTCCTCCGGGTAAGCCTGGTTATCCACGGCTTTCTCTTCCTTTGCTGGTTTTGTGGTTAGGGTTGAGTCTTGGAGGAAAGCTCCTGTGTAGTGAGGTCATTAACGACTTGATGTTCATGGGTGCAGTCATCTGTATGAAATTGTTTTGTTTGAAATGAAAAGGGGTTTGAAACCTTGTTATGTTTATTGGAGAGCCCTTCACGGCTCAGACTGTATGAGGCCAGGGTTTCTGTTATTGTACTCGTATTGGCTAAACATAGGGTTCTAGCCTCGCTGTATAAGATTTATACTTAATATAATACTGAGCCTGATATGGCCGTGTTTCATTTTTGTGTTTTGTTAATTTATTAGAATGTGTTTGAAATGTAAAGATAGATGAGTTCTTCGGTACCTGCAATGGATGATAACTCTGTTATAAATGAAACCCTATAATTGTCTCTCTGCGTTTTTCTCCGTTTTGGAGTATTAAATAAAAGATTGTGGAAGTTTATCGACTATGACTGTAATAGTTAATAGCATAGGGTTATTCTGATGAATTGGGGGTTTTGTTTTGTGTTCAATGCATATGTATGGTATTGTTAACTCGGTGGTGACTGGGAACTAGTTGTAACAAATTTATTTTGAATCTTATATAAATATTAAATAAAACTGTGGATAGAATAATATATACATAGAACTATGTATAAAGATACTGTAGGTTCTGTCTGCCATATAAGGCATTCTTTTCATTTGTTTTCAGTCTGTCGAAGGAATATTGTAAGGCTACGGCCGTGTAGGGTTGTGGACTACTCTAAGGTAGAATATTTATAATGAAATAAATATTATTACTGTGTATAATTAAGAAGGTTTGTAACAGCCAATAATGGTTGTATTCGTCGACAGTTTCTCTGTTGTGATAATATGTTTGTTTTGTTTAAAACAACTCTGTTAACTCTATTATAATAACATGGCTAATATATTCTAATACTAGGTTGAAAGAAAATAATAATCTACAGTTTCTATGTGTTTGTATTTGACTCCTGTGTTAATAAATAAGATTATAAGGAAGCTTGTAACAATGAATTGTTGTTACAGTCACCCCTTTAGTTAATCGATAGCTGTCAAACATGTTCTGAGTATAAACAATATATTAAGATGAGTTTTGTTTATCTGTTAACTTGATATAAGAATGAACTGTAACTATAGTTGACTAAAATATGCAATACATATATATATATATATACAGGTAGATTACTCTAACAGGAATTATCTCAAAGTAAAAACTAAGATTTATCTTTATTTGTTCTTATGATTGTTTAATAGCTATAAATCTGGAATATCTACTGTTTAATATTTCTGTCTATATTTTACTATTAACAGGAATTCTAGAATATGCATAAACATGGTATTTGTTAACTGTAACAGTAACAAATAGGTTCTGTATAAGATAAATACTCTATTTAAATAAAAAATAGGAAAGTTTCTAAAACATCTGAGTTCTGAAATTTATACCAAAAGAGAGTACAGAGACTGATTTACTGAAGTTGAATACAGTCAAAACATAGTTGTACTAGTCTATTTCATATAAAAATTAATTAAACCAACAACAGGAAGAGTGGCAAAACCTGTAACTATAGTAGACAATAACAGCAATGGGAGGCTGTTCCTCCCTACCAATTCCTGGAGAGTGCCCAGACAGCACTTCTCAGGACCCCCGAGCTTGCTCTGGTCTAACTGGCTGGAATTAGGTACAGTCAACAATTCCCTCAGCCAAAACAGCTATACTGGAACCAAGTTACTGCAACTTCCTGCTTCAAAACACTTCCTTACTGTTTTCCCACTTCCTCAATGGGACTCCTGAATAGCATTCACCTGAATGTATTCTCCCTCTAGAACAATTGCTGAACCCCCAGCTCAGTTCATTGAGTAGTATATAAAAGATTGCCTAGGTCTTAGTTGGGCTAACTGTCATTAATGAGCCACCTGCTCAGATTCCACTTTCTTGGGGAATCATGACCCCAAAATATAGGGAAGTTGCCACCTGCAACTCAGGAAGTGTTTGAGGATGCTGCCACTTGTCTTTTGTCCTTCCACCTAATTCCATCCACCAGTTAGACCAGTAACCTCTTTTAACAGCTCTCCCATGCTGTTGTCTCCATAATTTATTTATTAATAATAATTATTCAGAATTTACATTCCATTTCTGGAGACTCTGCTGAGTCATCCATTCCTACTTAGCATTAAATTTAACATAATGTCTCAGGAATATTAAAAGTAATTACATTATTTTAATAAAATTGGGGTATGTGACACTCCATATGTTCATCAATATTTGTTTTTCCAGTCACCATTACCCTTCGTTTTGTGTATCCATCAAAACCCCTTTCATTTGCAGTTTGTCTCCATCTGTTTCAACATGTTCCATCTTGAAAGAAAAGTTGTCATCCTCGCTTCCCATGTTTACATCGATCAAAGGAAGTTATGAGCCCCACGCTTATCAACTAGTCTTGTGTTAGGTCTGTCCGTCCACCAATTGATTACAATATGATCTCGGTTCTTCGGATAGGACCCTCATCTTATCATATACTTCATCTCTTGTCGACGTCAAAACATTATATTTTGAGAGTTGCAGTAGTTGCAGTTGTACCTTGGGATCCCTTTCAATCACTATAAGGGAACACCTTGAACTTAGTAGGGAGAGTCATTAGTGCTCCCTAACTAAGTGGTTTCCCCTATGCTCGACGTCAACACATCATCGCATCAGAGGGAAACTGTCATGTCCCAAATTTGGCATTGGGTCACAATGGCCTAATCACATTGTCCATATTCATTAGAGTTTGTCAAATTGATGTTAAGGGTCAAATAATTGTCGAGGAGGAAAATTACTAGTTTCCTAGGTTTTGGGGTGGAAGCTTTGGGATTTGGAATAAGGGGGATAATAAATGATGTTTGAACATTAGAATGGAATAAATATTTAATAAAGGAGATAAATAAATATATACAAGTGAAAATCAAAGTGTCATTTGATCATGAAGACACATGGAGGAAGTGGGACCCACATATGGCTAGATTTCCCCACTACACTTGGCATCATTCTCTCACCAATTCGAATTCAAGGTGAATGGTAACATACTTAGGGGAGTTCAAAAGGTATTATTCATGGCATGACTCATCCAAGGTCGAAATATAGAGGAAGAGTAACTCCCATGGAAGAGGAAGAGGCAATTTGGAGCTAATGGGACACTTGGGCTAGATTCCCTAGCTCTATGACAACAATGATGAAGATGCTATGACACAAATCAGACCTGAAGGCTGACATATGTCATATATGACATCTCAGGGCTAAAAGTAGCCTCTAAGAGGGCTCTCAAGGGATTTAGGGCAGCTAAGATGCTTCCACATGTGATTTGGTGGAAGTGGGAAACTAGGAATTGTTGTACAAGTGGCATTCTTTGGAATCTCTTCCCAACTTGAGTTGGCATGAGTCCCTTGGAAGGAATTAGACCCATGGAAGACATTATAAGTTTATAAAATTCATGAACAAAGAATAATATCAGCTTTTGATCATTTGTAGAATTTGCAATTGCATTTGTGAAGAGGGAGAGCTAGTGGATGACTGGTTTCTTGCCTTAGCCAATTTCGAGGGTGAAAGATTCCCATCCAAGTTGGTAATTGGAAAGGCCATTCAGACCTTTAATTTGGATATTTAATGGAGTCTTTATTTTCAGGTGTAAGCTACAGGGCAGCTCATGGTTTCTTCTATTGCATCTCACTCCTTCAACCATTTCCAGTTTTGGTGGCATATTCTTGATCCTTGAGGGAGGGCGTTTTTGGTGAGATATTGTACTCTTTGGGGGAGATTCTAATGCCCCATTTATTTTTTAATATAAATTAAATACTCTTTTCTTCATCTCCAAAAAATTTCAGGTCGAAATTCCAAGTAGAAATGTATAAATCTCATTTTTAATGAAAGAACAGTGCAATTTCCCCACTACCTTGTTGTGAACCAATGTAATGTTGATGGATTCGAATAGATAAGTAAAATACTGATGGTTTATTGATGTATTATATAAGTTTCATGTTCAGTTCTCAAGCATTTGAAGTCATTTTACTCAGTTTATATACATTTGGAGAAGATTTGGTGTCATTTCCCCAAGGGTCAAACTAGTGATTTTTGTTGTTGTTTGTGATAGGTTTGGAATAGACTTAATAAATAATGAATGGTTCATTTTGGACCTTAATAACATCCTTGAGACATACCCTACCTCTTTTCGTAAATTTGAGTGGGTTTGGAGGCATTTGGGAAGCCATTTTCAGTACTTACCCCGGGGGGATTTGAACCCCAAATTACTAGTAAAACTGCATACTTGGTCCAGAATCTGAAGAGAGTTTGCAGAGGTATTTTGGTGGCCATATCTCATCCCTGAACATCATATTCAAGTACTAATATCATTCATACACCTTCCTTGAAGATTTGAAGGCATTTGGAGTCAATTTGAGACCTAGAGACCAATATTAGCCAAAGGGAAATTACTAGTAAAGTTCCCTACATTGGCCAGAATTGAAAGAGGATTTGCAGAAGTATTTTAAAGATCCAAAATCATCCCTGAAAAAAATATTTGTGTTCTAACATCATCCATATACCTTCTCAGAATATTTGGGAGCAATTGGAGCAATTTGGGGACCTAGAGCTCAAAACTAGTCAAAGGTTGAACTAGGGAAAAAAGTGAAAAATTGTCATTTTAATAAAATTCCTAAAAAGGGACATTACATAAACGCAATTTTGAAGGTAGAATTGTTCACATTTGGAAATCATGATAGCAGTATATTTGGTACGGTGAATCCCTCGGGAAGATTTACATACCAAGTTAGTCCCCCACCACAGTGGGTTCATCATGGTCACCAGTAGTTCCACTTATTCAATATTTCACAGCAGCTCTGAGGGAATTTACTCTAACTTGGATTGTAGCCACCTTCGTCCATGTCACAGCAGTATAGTAGAGTCGACACCTTTGTCCTCTCTCATTGTAATCACTTTGATAGCATTTCATGAGCATGGGTATGCCCACCTCGTTTGTATAAAAACTATTATTTATTACAACTTCAATGGTCGTCAACAACACTCTTCCCCCATGGGAGAAACTTATTTTTTGCACATATGCTTCATCCTACAAAACATGAGAGAAACTGCATAAAAATGATGCATTATCGATTGTACAGTAACCTCCAAACCTCATACATCAGGGGGCATCTGTTAACGCCTAACATCGCATGCATGCGACATTTCGGCTATTCATCTAGTAAAGCATCATCAACATAAAGAATGCATCTCACCACAAGCATCCTCAATAGATCCAAAATACAACATGAGTCCACAAGTGCCAAGAAACAGTCAAAACAAAGGGTAGCGTGGGTATTACACAGTTGACCTGCGCTATAGCGCATGTTACATGAACAATGTATGCACTACACCCATGCGGATTTTCCTTCGATAGTCACTCTACTATCAAAATGGCGGGACCACTCATACCCAACGGTGCATTAAAGACTCAATCTCCCCAAGGATTAGAATTCATCTCCTCACACAGTTGGGGGCATTAATCAACCCCTCTTCTGTACCTTGGAACTAGTTCATGAAGGAGGAGAGTTCACATTTGGATCTAGTTGTTTGATGGCCACCGCTTGGACTATAAAAGGAATCCGTTGGCATGCAATTGGTAGAGATAAATTAGAGCAAGGTTATGCTGTTGGATTTGAGTTGGAGCTTCCTCATATCCCACCATTTCCTACCATTGTGAGCATTCCCAAGCTTGCATGGCACCCACCATCAAGGGGCAAGTGTTTCTCTTCATTATTCTTCCACCTACTTAGCATTTAGTTTGGACAAGAAAGGCCTCCCTAAGGGAGATTGTTGGATTCCCTTGAATCCTTCACCTCCTAGGTGTTGTATGGTTATTCCATTGGGAAATACAAGGGTGTTTTAGCATATCTTTGGTTGTTGTTGAAGTTTGCATTCTCCCCCCATCTCTTTCATTTTGTTTTTATTAATATTTTCATGTTTGAATGTGAACTACATTAACAATCTCTTGCAGAATCACTTGGAGGAATACCACCAACCATCAAAAGGGGCTCCAAGGATTGAGGCCTTGCAACAACCTACAAGGCTTAGAACCTCACCAAGTGGAAGAGTGCACTTGTGCAATTTTTTTCATAATAGGTTTATTGGACCATGGTTTTTGGTAACCCATGGTATTTCATGTGATGAAGCCTGGATTGAATAACTCCATTGTAAAGTTCCTAAGAGTGTGTTGGAGGAATTGACTATGTCTTAGTCAAATTAGTCAAGAGTAATAGATCTATTGTTGTTGATTTGATCGATTATGAGTTTCTTCTAATTCATTGTGTGTGTTTAAGTTTTTGTGCACTAATTTTCTAACATGTGGTATCATGTCGGAATGACATGGACACTCATGGTAATCCCTTTAATGGCAATGGTAAAAATGGGGCTTCATGCATGCCATTCAAGGCATAACAAAGAATCTATGACTAAAATATCAGTTATGGGATGAGGAAGGAAGAATTGAAGTTGGTATTGGAAGAGAGGGGGCTCTTTGGTTTGGTCTAAGAGATAAGACAAGACAGGCATAGATGGCCAAATATGACCAATAGCGTCTGCAATGGCTGAGACGTTGTGGTCTTGGAAGATGTGTCGTGACAGTAAAAAGAGGTCTACAGAGGCCATGGACATATTGAACCAATGGAGATATAAAATGGTTAAGAGACGCATTGACATAGAGTCCCTTCAGCCTCTCTACTGCCTTAAAAAACTTGGCATGTGAAATCTTGATGTTATTTTCAATGTTGCCTCTTGGTTCCCTAAGAATTTCTATCAAAGTGGGAGCAACGAGGTCATTCCTAGCTGCAAGAAAAAGAATTCCAACATTTAGAAATTTGTGGCCAGTGCATTCAAGTCACGTGTTCAAATATTCAGAGGGATGATATGCCTCAATTCCAATTGTTTGTTATCCCTTTTTATTTTGCTTGGTTTTGACGCAAGTCTGTTCAACTCGAGGAATGTGTTTGATTTGAGAGCTATGATTTATTTGAGAGGGCTAATCGGATCAAAGGGCACATAAGAATTTCTCATAATGTTCATCAAGTTTTTTGGGTGGGAAAAAAGAGGCGGTGCCTTCTCATCAAATGGATCTCAACTCCCTTTAAAATATGTTTGGAGTCCTTTTTCTTGTAGTCTAAAAGTTCTACGATTTCAAACGAAAAAAATAAATAAATAATTCTAGCACGATTTTGAAAAAATCCCACATAAATTTTTAAAAATCTTGGTTACAACTCGCAAACTCTGAAATTTTGGGTTCCCCAGGGGTTTTTTATGGTGTTGAATCTGTTTCTACCATCAAAATATCCATTAAAACATAGTTAAATTTAGATTTTGCAAAATAAAAAACACTGGAGTCCGGGACAAATCGTCGAATTTTTAGACAACTCTGTCCTTTTTTACCTTCGATTGCAAGTTTTGTAATCCAAGTGATGGATGTGATGAATTTTATGTTCAATAGCCCCCGGTTTCGCAAGTTGTTGAGTTGGTTGTGTAGAATGCAGACATTGAAGGCTTTCATGAGTGAGTTGCGCACAATGTAGACGTTGAGGACATAAGATATTGGATGTGGTTTGCCTGGATGGATTTGAGTCTTGGCTTTATGATATATCTCGTGTTGCCTAGTTTGTGCATAATTTTGGATGTTTGGATCCCATAGAGATTCACAAAGAATGTCTCAAGAAAATATAGTAGTGAGGATGGCCACAAATTATAAAGACTAGCGTGCCAATGTCCTCACTTGGAGATGAACAATCATTGGTCATAGCAGTACCCAAGAAGAATTTGATGGTTGAGGGTGGATTTATAACTTGGACACTCGGATCTACTTTTGTCATTAAGTTCATGTAGCCTCGTTCTTGTGTTGATCAGCTCGTTTGTTTGGTTGCTTATGTAAGAGGATCAACATGCGTGAGGTGTAGGTCGCAAATTTGAAAGCATTGTTGCCACTTGCAGGTGCAAATGAGGTAGTAGCAACAATGATAATGGTAGAGTTGCCATGGGAGTGTGAATGAGGAAGGGCACATGAAAAAAAATATTTAAAAATGCATGGCATGGGCATTGAAAAAGTGTATGGAAGTAGAGGTGTTGGATTTAATCACAATGTAAATAGGCATATGTATGTAAGACTTATTTAGGCATGTGTACCACTAGATTGGTGATTGATTGGGGAAACCCGATTAAAAACTTTGAGGGGGGTTGGTTATTACCCCAATTCAAGTTTAAAGGGGGGATGTGACGTTAAGTTTGACTCAGCTGAGTGGGTTATAGAGTGAGAGATTGAGTGAGATAACCTTGATCTCGTCAAATGGGTTTAACATTGGTGGTTTACGAGCCCATGGTTTTTGGTAACTCATGGTATTTTACCATGGTTTTTCATGTGATGAAACCTACTTAAAGGCTTGATGAACTACACTTACGGGTTGGAAAAATTGGCCATGTCAAAGGTAATAGATGGTTTTCGTTTTATAGGGTAAAAAACTTCATTTTTCTTCTCACGGTGTCATGGCTTTGCTATGCCAAGTATATTTTTCTTCGTAGTCCATCATTTACATGCCATAGTTGGTGTTTAGTTGCTTGAAAACTTTATATTTGCACTACTACTATTACGCTTCACTTTTTAATCGATCTACTATGCTTATGTTTTAGCCTATCCACACATCCCAAGATCAAGAATAATCGACAAAATAGAGGAGGAAATTAGAGTAGCATTTGTGGGTCAAATCATACTTCTTCCCATATGGAATAAGCAACATACTTGTGTGAGATCGAGGATATGATGGGGATGATGATGCCAAAGAGGGTAAGATGAAGGGAGACCATGAAAAAGACTCACATAGTCCTATTATTCCCAAAGCTCATTCTAAATTAGATAAGAAAGCTAAAAACCTTGAACCACGCCTAAGGTCCTAAATTACTACAATACCATGCCACTCTCAACTCATACAAATCTAGTAAAATATACAACCACACACTACTTCAAATATCGCTCTTGTGATATTTCATTCCATGTAAATAATTAGTAGAGTGTTGCATTAATAATTACTATAGTATCACTCTAAGGTTGAGATCTAATCTACATAAACAATCATAAAGCTATGGCATTCCTTACACCTATCAACTCAAATTTTCTTCCTACATAGTCATAGCTTCGCTCCTCCAACTCTCTTTTCCTTCATAGTCCATTGTTTACATGATACACTTGGTGTTTAGTTTTTTGTGAGTTTTTTGTTTGAATTACTATTACTATGCTCCACTTTTTTTAAACAAAAATGGTTACCTGTATTGATATGAAAAAAGAGGATGCATCCTAACCGGACATCTTGGTGATACAAAAGAGTGTTACTGATGTAAAGTTTTGAACATATAATTTGACAAATATGAAAATAGTGGTATCAAACAAACTATCTACTGGTATCTTGCCTCTATAATATCGATTTATTTTACTAAAGTATAGACAACAAACCTTGCCACCAAGAAGGATGCACTTATACAGCATTACAAAATTATTCAAAAATTTGAACCTGTCCATTACATGCCTTCCTTCATGCCTTCATCTAAGAAATTATGTTGTTCATCTTTGACTGATTCCACCATCTCTTTGAAATTTTCATACTGCATATGGTCATCCACAAGAAAACTAGCCGAGGTCTCACTGTCATAAATTTCTATAACATTTTCAAGTTCTAAAAACTCTTTGCTGCCTTGATTTTGAAGTTGTTTCTTCAACCCTTTGATTTATTTCTCCTAAGATAAGGAATTACCCTTAAGGTACTCAATGTCTACCTCTTCCATGACTAACTTGGCAATCAATTTGAATTTATGTTCCTCCAAACTTTTGAGTTGAAGATGAGATATGGAAATATTTATGCTCCTAGTGGTCTCTAATTTATTTCTTTTTCCTCCAACTTATTAATTTTTTGTACCAAATTCATAAGAACATCCTTTTCATTGCCTTCAACATTTATATTCACCAAATCCATTTGTTTTGCAAAATTTTCCATGATATGCCAATGTGAACAGTAATTATCACCTGCCAGCATACTAACAAACTTCATCCTTAAGCAACAAGCAAAGTTGAATGCGATACTACAATTTACTTGAAATTCTTTATCCTTCTCTTGTTCTCAATGCCTAGTTTGTTTCCTTTTCACCTCCAAAGCCCAAGAATGTAAACTTTTTCTTTTGGTGTTAAATTTCTTAAACCCCTTTAAAATACAGGGAAGGATGTAAGGGATAGAGGACTTCAAGCCAAAACAACTTCCATCACTGTGATTCTTTAGCTTCTTGTTCCATTTCCAATCATAATTTACCTCCAAAGCCAAAGCATAACAAGAAATCTAATTTTTGATAACTATATCCTTATATTCAAACAACAAGAGAGTTGTGCAAACATCAATTTCATTAATTTTATCAACAGAGTTGACAAGCCAAATGTCCCAAGAAAGGTTTCCCTTTGTACGGAGTAGGCTCACGAAACTCTCATTTAACACAAGTAGAGTGATGCAAAACACAAAAATATAATCACTACTTAATCTATGACTTCTCAAATCCTTTTGATGCCTAACCTCTGCAACCAAGGAAAAACCATGCATATTTACAAGACTGAATATATCTTCCTTTCCAACAACAATACAATCGAGCAAACTATAGAAAGCAACGGTGTTGGCAACAATGCTAAAGATACGAATATCCAAGGGAGATCACTGCTTAAATATTGATTTATCAAAACCTTATGATGCTTATTCTTTGTAGTTAAGGGAAAACAATGCAGACTAACAAGTTTGACGGTATCTCTTTTTTCAACAGCTCTACACTAAAGTAGATTAGAATTGACTATTGTTTTGAACTCAGTACTATAAAAACGAGTAACCAAGGAATACTATCTTTTATGTAGACTTAAGAATATTCAAAGCTTTCTAATATCAAAGGGTTGAAAAATCTACAGGTTACCTTTAAAATGGTGCCAAATCTCATATGACTGAATATTCTACCACTAGACCAATCTATCCACACCTTCATATTGATGTATTTAACCTTCTTTGCATTGTCTCTAGATATGCCCTTCTTTAAAACTTCATTCAACCACCTTCTGCACTCAGGAATACGCCAGAGGCTTTCCGTATTGCTCATATAGATGTTATTACTGATTGCATCTGTGGAAAAATAAACATTGTCTTCCATTTCATCAAATCTATCAATCATACAATATAACACAATCAGAACTATATCCAATTCAAAGACCTTGCACGCATGAGGAGGATTGATCGTGATTAATAAATACATGCAACTATAATAATTCTTGACAACCCTATTCGGAGTGAGACTTACATGCCTATTACACTGGATTACTTGCCACCTATCCATTTTAGAAGCATCCAATTTTGGAGGTAGATCAAGCTTATATCTTCTTGTTAACCACATGAACACTAAGGGATGGTAAATCTGCCTACAACCTCTTCATTTATCTCCATTGTACCCTACTTTAACAAACAAGCTTTGTTGGCTTGAAAGTCTGCCATTTTCTTAGATGCTCACAGAACGTGTATAGCTTTGATTTCTTCAAACTCACTCACCAAATGTTGCATTATCCACATGGTTCGACAAAGAGGACCATCCTTCAAAAACAAATTCAAATCCAAAAAATGAATTATAACAATGGAATCCCCAACAATTATCAACTAACAAATTTGATTTATTTTGGCAAAATGTAAACCACACCAGAGAGGTAGAGCCTCAGCGTGATTATTTGATGTTTTGCACAAATTCCATGCAAACTTGAGTTCTTTTATTTGTCCAGGGTCAAATAGCACACCCCCCAACCCACCCCCCACCTGCCAACCCTATACTATGCTCCCTTTTTTATATATAAACTACCATGCTTCTTTTTTAAATTGTGTACTATTTTTATGATATATCATTTCCCCTCTTTGCGCCGAGAGGTGCTCTACAGCCCAATATGAGGGAGATCTTGTTAGTCGAGTGTTTGTCAAGTTTGTCGAGTAACAAAATAATACCAAGTAAACAAAAAAGAATAATACAAAGTAAAAAGTAATAAATATTATGTCAGCCATAAACAAAAAAGAATAATACAAAGTAAAAAGTAAATATGAGACTTAAACTAGAGACTTTAGAGCTTAGGATTAGGTGGTAAATATTATGTCGGTCATAAACAAAAAATAATAATACAAAGTAAAAAGTAAATATGAGACTTAAACTAGAGGCTTTACTTTTTACTTTTAATACAAAGTAAAAAGCAAATATGACACTTTAAAGTGTTTGTCGAGTTTGTCGAGTAACAAAATAATACAAAGTAAACAAAAAATAATAATACAAAGTAAAAAGTAATAAATATTATGTGGGCCATAAACAAAAAAGAATAATACAAAGTAAAAAGTAAATATGAGACTTAAACTAGAGACTTTAGAGCTTAGGATTAGGTGGCTCAGGTATTGCACTCAAGGAGCTATTCAAGGAGAGGTTTGCACCTTCGGAGATTTGATCCCTCTCGGCGCTTGATAGAGCCTAGGATTTGGATCTACGCTGGTTTAACCTAAGTACTATAATTTCTTTTAAATTACTCTCTTTTCATAATTCTATATTTTTCATCTATAGGAAAACATTTTAGTTTTATCGATGACTATAAATCTCTTGTATTTTGATGTGAATATAATTGAATCGATGATAGGATTTTGATATATTGACATCCTAATGTTTCTAAAATGACATCCTAATGTCACTAAAATGATGTCATAATGTCAAAAAGACGTCTTAGCATGATTGTGATTAAACATTGATATATAAACATTTATAAGCTTTGATATATCCGATCATGATTATATGACATTTTTAAGAATTGGTATATCATCTCTGAGTTTGTTTTGCAGTTACAGTGAAATTTGAGGTAAAAAATAATACAAAGGGTTTATGTTAAAAGTAACATTGTAATAAATGTCATATTTTTACCCCAAACGTAATAGTGAGAAGACAACAAAGGGGAGTTATACCCTCTACATTATTCAAACCATGTGGCATAGGTGATCCAGGTGGATACTGATGTCCACCCACCTATTCCACCAACTTAAAATAGCTCCACATCTTGGTATTTCTACTATAGTTTTTCAATTTTTGAACTTCTAGTGTTTTTTGGGGGCATTTTCCTTTCATTTTTGTTAGTTTTATTTTATTTTATTTTGTAAGTAAGAAATTTTATATTATATCAAAAGGAGATCACAACGGGTGCAACCTGCCCATAACACAGTCATATACAGCCAAAAACTCCATGTGGGACCAGACTTACAAAATCAACCATGAAGGATTGAGTCCGACACACCCAGGTCTCATGAAAATCTTCTTTACCCCTGAACTATCTAAACCAAAGACTCTGAGATACCACATACCCACAGTGAACCCAAGAGACAACTGTTCCAAAATCAACCTTACATGGGCTAACAGGCCTGGATTAAGCATAATTTCTAAAAACATCTAACCCTGAGTTAACAAAACCAATTAGATTTACGACTTGCACTATTTACCAGAAAGGAAAAACAGACACTAAACCAAACATCAGTGAATGATGAACGGATCCTCAGGAGAGTTCCCCAGATGGGAGGAATCAACAGAAGACGAGGGACACAGAGGAGGACGGAGTTCCATCGCGTGCAGAAGGAAGTCCATCTTCCAATTCATCGATCGTGATTCCTCCAGAAGCTGCTGCGTTAGAAGAAGCGAAACCGAATCATCTTTGAGAGATTGACGATCACAAATGGCAAAACCCACAAGGTTTTTCAACATCCAGTAAAGAGCCACCGTCCGTTCATACAGGCTAAGTCGGCCTGCAGTGTTGCCCAGTTCCATCATCCAATTTTCCAGTTGTTTGCGTTCCCCCAAGAGAGTCTCCTTGCTCAGCCTCGTCCACCATTGAAACTCATATTCACGGATATCCCTCTGGATATCCTACGGGATATGCATAGAGAAAGCATTGGCTTCACGACGAGCATTTAAGCAGGCCCGGGAAACCCCACCACCCAGCTCACCAGAAGGATCCCCCCGTTGCCGTTTCTTATTGCGGCCAGAATCCATTCCAACATCCGGGGATAAATTGGATACCCCCTGATCCTCAATCCTCTTAACAGGTTTTGGTTCTATAACTAAGTAAACAAATAGCACTTGCATGCATGCAGAGGGAAGGCAATGACGAGCCCTTGCACTGCCCTGCTCCTTCATATAGACACGTTTTCCACCTTCTTTCATAATTAACCAAGTACCATCAATTAAATGGGGGAAGTACCCATAGTGACGTTCTCCCTACAGAGCACTAACTTTTCTCAAATCTCGATCCATTATCCCCTGCCCGAATTATTTCTCAAAGCTTTGGAGAGGACGCCTCCTGAACCATTTCGTAGGATGAAAAGACACTTACACCTCCCTTTTTTAAAGGTCGGGACGATCCATATAAGGGAATGATGGAAACGTGTCCCAAGGTCCCTCCGCTTGATGTCACCTCGCATGAGCGACACGAAAGGTCATAATGTCAGCGTCCTAGGTAACCTTGCAGCTGTCCTGAACCGCTAAGTCCGGTAAAGCCTCCCACGAGTTAGCACTGATCTTCATGTGAACACCAGTTCCAAGGTTTGCCAGCACATCTGCCAATTTGTTACCACTTCGCTTGACATGTGAAAAGGTTAGCGCCATACCCTGTGACAGAACTACGAGAAGATAAGCCAGCTTGCTCTCAAGGCGCCAGGACAAGGCCACCAGGGCACTAGATCTACCACATTGGATTTTACCAGCCATATGGAGGATGATTCTTGAGTCTCCCTCCACAATTAGAGGGGTCCAGCCATTCTGGGAAGCCATCCAGAGACCCTATAACAACCCTTCCAACTCAGCAGCATTGTTCAACTCTGTTCCCAATAAGTCAGCCATGAAACCCACCATAGTACCATCAGGGAAACGGAAGACACAACCATAACCCGCAGGACCAGGGTTACCCTTAGAGGCCCCATCAAAATTTAATTTGTAAAAACCTTCAGGGGGAGGGGACCAGGTGGTCGGGCTTACCGACGACTGAGACGAATGAATGGATTTTCCACAATAGGGTAGAGGACCCAATATGCCCCATTCCCATAGAATTCTAGACTCAGGCTCAATGGTTTCCCAATCCGAATTCTCCCAGTGTTTAAGCATTTCCAGAATCTTATTCTTCATCACCTCCCAGGTTTTTCCCACGTCTTTTGCTTTATCGTGAAATATCCGAGAGTTTCGTTCGAGCCATATCTCCCATAGAAGGAAAACTGGAAAAAAATTTCCATAATTTGTTCACCACCCGGCTCTGGAACAGATCCTTATACCATTCCAATATGGAAGAAACTAGATCATTTCGTTTTCTGTCCGAGCGGCGAAAGCTGGTTGTGCCACGGTCCCACAACTCCGAGGCAAAAGAGCACGAGTCAAGGAGGTGCGACATGGTTTCTTCAGCTTGGTTACACATGACACACAGGTGAGGGCCCATGATACCCCTTCTTTTTAAATTTTCCCCAGTTAGGATACATTTTTTCAGAGTAAGCCAGATGAAGATGGTTATTTTCAGCCAGATCTTAACAGATCATAACTGCTTCCATTTAGGAATGGGGTCTAATTGATTGAAACCCGTTTTAATGTCATAGGCCTCTTTCATGTTGAAGCATCCTTTAGGCTTGTGTCCCCATCGAAGCTGATCTTCCCCATTCTGGTTTTTGATCCTACGATTGTTCAGCTCTTCCTCAACCCGCAGAACTTCCTCCTCCGGACCTAGAGAAGTCCACCACTCATGATTTTTCCAGACTCTGAAGTCTTGTTCCTGAGGATCATCATTCCAAAGATCCCTTACCTTGACCATGTTCCTATTAGCACAGCTCTGCATTACACTAGGAGCATCGACAGAGACCCCAAGTGAGGGCATTTGCTGCCACGAATCATCCCAAACTAAGGCACAGCAGCCATCCCGAATCTCCCAGAAGCTATGGTCTTGGACCAAACTCCGCCCAAGGGTAGCTGAATTCCAAATGTGAGACCCAGAACTTGGTGCAGACAATCTAATTAGGTCTTCTTTTTCCCACTCGGTGGCATACTTGGAGTGCCACAGTCTTGCCCATGGTTCCTCCTTATAGGAGACACACCTCCACTAGGTTTTTGCTCCTGAAACAACATTAGACTGTTCTGGGTCTCTAAGATTAAGGCCACCTTGGTACTTCGGAGAGCATATCTCATCCCATTTGACCAAATCCCACTTCCTATTATCTCTTGACCCACTCCATAGAAATTGCCTCTGAATTTTCCGAAGCTCTTTAAGAGAAACTTTGGGAGCTAACATAGCCGAGAAGAGATAAGTGGGAATATCCTGGAGAACCGATTTTAGAAGAACAAGGCGACAAGCAAAATTCAAGGGACGATAGGTCCAATTAGAGAGACGCTTACTCATTCTATCCACAAGTTCTCTCCATGAGCCCTACTTAACCCGAGAATTCACCAACGGAGCCTCAAGGTATTTGGACGGAAGGGAGCTTTCCAAAAAACCCAGAATCCTGCAAATGTTTCTTCTAGTAATTTTAGGAGTGTTAAAGAAAAACACTTGAGATTTCTAAGCATTGACCTCAAGACCAGAGGCCCTGCCGAAGGTGTCAAGACACCGACGAATAGCCCGAGCCTCCTGGACTGAGGGATGACCCATAAGCATAGTGTCATCAACGAATTGGTGATGGGTTTGACAGTCAGCTCTGGGATGAACAATCAGACCCTGTAGCTCCTGACTTCCTTGCATAGCTTTAATGGTTCTTCCAAGACCCTCCGCCATAATAATGAAAAGAAAGGGGGGAAAGGGGATCCCCTTGCTGAATCCCTCTCGAGGGTTTTAAAAGGCCAGTGGGGACACCGTTGAGAAGAATGGAAGAGAAGGACGAGGAAACTAGATTCATGATCCACCTAGTCCATCACTCAGAGAAGCCGAAGGCCTGCAGCATAGCTCTCATGAAATGCCAATTTAGTTTATCATAGGCTTTGGCAATGTCCAGTTTTAACATCATCCCCGAGATTTTATCTCTTTTTAAAGAATGTAGGACCTCGTGGACCAAGATAATGCCATCCAAAATCTGCCTTCCCTCAACAAACCCTGACTGTTCAGGCGAAATGATGCCAAGCAAGATTGTTTTTAGGCAATTAGCAATGACCTTCATTACAATCTTGTAAATGACATTGCATAGGGCTATGGGTCTAAACTTGTCGGGGGAATCAACTCCCTCATTCTTAGGAATAAGGGTGAGGAAGGTAGCATTAAACGCTGGAAGGATCTTTCCAGAGCAATGGGAAGACTCAACAATTTGCCAAACCTCCGACTTCACCAGATCCCAGAAGTGATGAAAAAAATTTGTAGTGAAGCCATCGGGCCCTGGGGCTTTACTATCAGCCATCTGAAACACTGCTTCCTCAACTTCTTCCATGGTGACAGGTCTTAGAAGGATATCATTCTGCTCCAAAGTAACGAGGGAAGGAATATTGTTGGTGATTAACTCTATATCTCTTTGTCTTTCTACCTCATTTTCATTCATAATATCTTGGAAGAAGTGAGTCAGTTCACCTTCAATCTCCTCCCTAGTTTCCAAATAATTCCCTTCCCTGTTCCCGAGTTTGATAATTTTGCTCTACTAACGATGTTGAATAGTAGAGCGATGGAAGAACTTTGTATTACATTCCCCATCCTGCGGCCACTTCACTCTCGCCTTCTGTCTCCATAGAATCTCTTCCTGTTTCTCCCTCTCTAGGATTTTATTGTGGACCAAGATTTCCTCCTTCTGGAGTTCAGGAGTGTAGCCTTCAGGATCTCCTCCCTGCGTGCTTCAAGGGATTTCTTGTCCTCGAAGATATTCCCGAACTCTTCCTTATTCCACTTCTTGATTCTGGATTTTAGGGCTTTCAGTTTATGCTGGAAATTGTACATACTGTGGCCTTCTCCCAGATCCATTTCCCCCCACCACTGAGAAACTTTCTCCTTGAAATCCGGGTGGCTTAACCAAAATTGTTCAAAACAAAAGGGTTTTTTGAATTTCAGGAGTGTAGCCTTCAATCATTCCCATCTTTAGGATCTCCTCCTTGCATGCTTGAAGGGATTTCTTGTCCTCGAAGATATTCCCGAACTCTTCCTTATTCCACTTCTTGATTCTGGCTTTTAGGGCTTTCAGTTTATGCTGGAAATTGTACATACTGTGGCCTTCTCCCGAATCCATTTCCCCCCACCACCGAGAGACTTTCTCCTTGAAATCTGGGTGGCTTAAACAAAATTGTTCAAAACAAAAGGGTTTTTTGAATTGGGAGCCCAAGCTACTCCACCATAGGTCAATGGGCCAATGGTCAAAACCCAAGGCCGGAAGAACGGATGAAGCAATCTCACTTCTAGAATCCATCACTGATTCTAAGACCAAAAATCGATCAAGACGAGAGGCAATGTGGCGATCACCCTGCCTCTTGTTGTTCCAAGTAAATTTACCATCCCCCAGGACAATGTCAACTAGTTTCAGTTGTTCTATTATATCCCTGAACCGGATACATTCGTCATCCAGACGCTTCCTACCCCCTTTCTTTTCATCGAGAGAGGATATAAGGTTAAAATCTCCACCAATTATCCAATGTTCTCCTCCATACAACTCTTTCAGCCAGCAGAGAGAATCCATAAAGGAGGATTTTGATCCAAGGGTGTGGGGGCCATAGACATTAGAAAGAAGCCCTGAAACCCTAAACCCAACAACCTGGAACTTAGCAGAGAGGAAGCTGTGGTTTCCAAAAAAACCAGAAAGACTTACTTTGTTTGGGTCCCACAGAATGCCTATCCATCAATCCCAACTACTTCACAGTTTCTCCAAATCTTCTTACTTTTTTCTTGCAACTTATCACTCGAACATTTTTTTCTCTTGAAGAAACACAACTGCAGTATTAGACTCCTTGATCTTCTTCCTCAAAGTTCTAGATTTCTGCTGGCCATTGAGCCCACGTATGTTCCAGGATACAATCTTCATTAAAAAGGAAGGGGATAGAATTACAAACCTAAGGCCACCCTAATAGTAGGGTATTGGTCCGATTCTACCAACTTTAGTCCCACAGTAGCAATTCTTTGCCGATTATATTTCTGACCTAGCTTCTTAGAGTTCTCCTCGTGCTTCCTTTCGCAATCCTTCTGAGATCCAGGGCTGATTCCGAGTCTCTCAGGCTAACGGGCTTTAAGAATGGCCTCCTTTAGTAAGATTACCTTATCTTGAGGGACATAACCAGTTTTAGGGTCATCACATGCTTGTTCAATCCCATCAAGATCCAGCTCCCCTATGTCCATCTCTTCAGTTTCTTCGTCCACAATATCACCAATAACCGCCAACATTTTTTCATTGACAGGAACCCCAACAGGATCAGAGGAGACGACCTTCTTCCCCTGGGATTGATTGTCATGGGGGGTCGTGATTTTCTCCAAACCCTTATCCTCTACTTGTTCACTCAAAGCTTCAAAAGATTTAGTCGTCGTAGTCTTCTTGGCAACTTCCAGAGATCCCTATTTTCTTCCACCCCGTTTTCTGGTCTGCACGTTGGTAAAGCACGGATCCACATCCTCATCAGCCATCTTTGGTTGTGGCTTAGAGTTGTTTAAAGGGAAGTCCCTAAATAAGTGGCCATGCTCATGGCATATGCGGCATCTGAAAGGGATTTGTTCATAATCCAGGGTTTGAACCCATTCCTCATCCTCCCACATCATTTCAATAGCCTCCGGAAGTTCTCTTGAGAGATCCATGTAGACACAGATCCGGGCATAAGCCATGTATCTCCAAGCCTTCGTTTGTTCAGAGATTTTAACAAAGGTCCCTAAATTGTTCCCTATGTCTTCTAGGATCTCTGTCTCCCAGTATTCCGAAGGTAGGGAGTATAGCCTGATCCACACCGGGGCTATCTTCATATCTTCCTTTTCGGGGCAAAACGTTTCTTTCCATGGCCATAAAACAGACCAACAGAGTAAAAGAAGTAGGGTCCGCCATCAAGAATCCTATTGCGATCATCTAGGTTGATAAAATTTATCGTGAAGAAGCCCTTCGAACCAAGCTGAAGGCCATAGTGCCCTTTAGGTTTCCATGTGGAGTTAATCCACCAGATCAGGGACTTTTCAGAGGGTAAAACCCCGACAAATTTCCTAATGAGGGCATGGTCCTGCATCTTCTGAATCCTATCTCTCAACGTGTTGGATCTGATAACCATCGAAGGGATGGTCGCAACCTTGGGTATGCATTGACCTAGCTTACCACCCACTTGAGAAAAACCAGATCCCATCTCCTGCACTTTTTTTCCAACACCACCCAATCCATCTACCGGGACCTGGATCCCTCCTACCTGAAAATCTGATGGAGAAGATCATTGGGGGGCCGTAGGACTCCCCCCCATTGAGTTTGCCATTTCCGTCGTCAAACCGACCTCCTACAAAAACACCAAAAACCCTAGCTCACCCCATCATTCACCCCTATCGGATTCCTTATCATTTTTATTTTTGTTAGTTGACATAGGCCATAAAATATTATATTGGGTGGCTTGAAAAACACACATGGGTTAAGCTTTGTAATGGTCCATGAAACACCTTAAATGGTGTTTGAATGCAAAAGTTGTGTTCCTGGGAAGTTGATGTATCAACTAGTCTTTTCAATGCTCTAATTCCTTTTGTCGTGTCATTTGAAGTTTAAAGAAGGCCTTTTTGAGTGGTCAATCATTCCTTTTGGCTTGACTAATGCCATGGAAATGTTCATTAAGATGATGGATAATATCTTGTGACCATTCACAAATTCTTTTGCGGTTGTGTATTTGGAGATATCCACATATTCATAAAAAAAATTAGCAATACATTTTTAACACTTTCAACATATTTGAGAACCCTATGAAATCACAAGCTATATGCCATAGAGAAATAACTATTTGGCATGTAAATAATTCAATATCTGGGATACAACCTCAACGACTCTAATAGAGTTGAATAATTTCTTGGGCCTTGCCAACTTCTATTGTAGATTCATGTCAGGGTTCTCTCATATTTATTGGCACCTAATCCAAGTGACCAAGGGTGGGACCAAATCCAAGTTCATTTGGCCCGAGTCACAACAAAACACATTCAAGGATCTAAAACAACTCTTTGTTTTCAACAACAATACTCACTCTTCAACACCTATAACAACCCTTTGAGATTGATATATATGCTTTAGATTATGTTGTTAGTGTATTCCTCACTTAGCATGGACATTCAATGGCCTATCATAGTGGGACACTCTCTGATCTGGTTCACGAGTACCCTACCTATAATAAATAGACATACTACAATGTGTGGTCCTATCACCAATGGAAGCATTAGATTCTCGAAAAGGGGAGATCATACATAATGATCACAAGCCCTATCAGTTCATGTATATGGAGGGAAAGTTATAGAATAATTTCCATTAGAAGTGGTTCATGTACCTACAATAGTTCCAAATAAACATCAAGTACTAGAAGGTGAACAAAAATCACATTGTGGATTACCTTAGTTGACCTTTGATTCCATTGTTGATCACAGTTCTCAACTCTTGTGGACACAACAGCTCTTGGCGGCCCCAATTTGATGACAGTGACCTTGACTTCAATGTTACCTATCATACATTGGGCACAAGTAAACCAAAGTCAGACATTCATCTCCAAGATGAATTTTTATACCATATGTGCCATCTCTATGTTCCTTGTGCGAGTGCAAGAATCTTATTTGGGAGTTCCATTACAGTCAGTGGTAGGGTACTTTGGCATGGAGAAGACAATGGTAATTCTTCAAAAGTATTTATACTGGCCATAAATTAGACATGAATCAAATGTATATTAAATCATGCACTACATATGCCATCACCAAACTTGACATCAAGAAGAAGGGATTGTACACTCCTCTTCCTATGTCAAATAGACCCTAAAAGTCCAACTCCATGAACTACATGTATGGCCTGCCTTCAACCATGTATGGAACTGATTGTGTATTTGTGGTTCTTGATTGGCACCCCAAGATAGTCATTTTAACACCCTGCAAGACGAGTAACACAATAGAATCCACTACTAATATCTTATGCAAGTGTGTTTATGCTCACTTTGGGTTCCCATAGATTATTATTTTAGATATGGACAATAGGTTCATGACTATTTTTTAGTTGAGCTTGTGGTCAATGGTGGACACCAAGCTAAGAAAAATTATTTTTTTCCTCCCCAAAAATAATGGACAAACATAGTTAGTCAACATGATGATTATGCATATCCTAAGAATGTACAAACCCGGACATCTGTGCACATTAGATGAGATTCTTCCTCATATTCATCATAGCTACAACATATCCATTTATATATCTATTAGCCACAACCATTTCAATTATGCTTGGAATTCTATCCATTGGCCCCAATTGTGGTAGCTTTTCCCATTGCATATGCAAATGAAGAGTACTCCCATTCTTATAATGAGGTTGATAGAGAATCCAAACTCATTGAAAATATTTAGCACATCCAACAATAAGTTCGTGATATTTTTGTAGAAATCCAATTCCAAGTAGAAGAAGTTCCATGATCATCAACGGTTACAACATAAGTTTCAAGTGGGAGATAAGGTATGGATGCATTTGCAAAAAGAGTACCTCATAGGACCTCATCAAAATATTTTCCCACTTTGATATGGGCCTCACACCATCACCAAGGTCATGGATGAGAATGTTTTTGAATTAAGTATCCCCCTTTCCTAGGCTTGTAGTATGTATATAATGTGGTGCTTATTTTATCATATTTTCCACCTCTATTGGACATGTCAAAGTTCGCCAAGCAATTAGCCCCTAGATACCTTAATCATAACTACATTGAGTAGGTGACAATCAACTAGAGCATGGACACCAGTATGAAATGCATCCATGAGTAGAAAATTTAACTCTACCAGGTTGTTAAAGTAGGGAAACTCCTTCACCGAGTCAAGTGGCTCACTAGGAGCCAAATTCAACAGAAGTTTCTCCATTTAATGGAGGAACTTGACACAATGGATACCATTCATTCGTAAGGTGGGGGGCAGGGGGGGATAATCCATGTGTATAATAGTTTCCATCCACTTGTTCCAATGACTTAGAATGGTTCCACATCTTGGCACTTCTATATAATTTTTTAGGCCTTGAACTTCCAACACATTTTTTGAGAATTACCATTAGATTTTTTTAGTTTACATAGGCCAAAAATTATTTCTTTGGTTGGCCTACCAAACACATAAAGTGTGGATTAATATTTGTAATGGTCCAAGAAATTCCTTAAATGGATTTTCTATTCAAAATTTGTGGCTCCACGAAGTTGACGTATCAACTAGCCTCCTTGGGGTTCACATTCCTTTTCCCACAACATTTCCTATGGTTAGGGTTTTCGATATTTAGGTTTATTGCATATTAAGACACCATACTTTTTGTTGCAATTTATTTGTGGCCTCCAGTAATGTATTCTTGTGAATAAGTGTAGATGACACATATTTTTCCAGAGATAAGCTACCAACATTATGCCACCATTCTATCTAGTTTGTATTGTTTTGCAATTTTTAGTCTTTTTCTATTTCACGCATTAGTAGAATTTTGGTTTCAATGCATTACTATGCTCTCTACAATATATTTATGTGTTTGCATTTATATTTCTAACTTTGTTTTTTTCTCTAAATAATCTAGATCAACGATATAAAATCAATCATTTATTTGTTGTTTCTTTGTGCATGTCCTTGGTGAGGTCAAGGTAAGGCGATTTGGGTCTTCAACTAGTTGAATTTGGGGAAGACCCATCTCATTGGTCCAAGTGATTTCCCATGGTGGAAGAAAATATAAATGAGAGGGTAAGGAATCCAATCAATTTGTTGCTCAATGGATCCCTCAGATGATATATGAACAAGATAATGGATAATTTCACCTAGATCCTTTGATGGTTTCCAACGATGGTAGAGACACCTTCAATAAGTAGTCATTTTGGAGGTGTGACACCCTTCAAGGTACAAGTTAATTTTTTAATTTTATTAATTGAATGAAATATAGACACCAATTCCTTACATAAGTGCTTAAATATAATAAAGGGTTATTACTTTGTTAAAAAAATCAACAACGAAAATATCACCTTCACACTCCTTAAGGCCTTACCCCATTTCAAATATTCGTGGGGCAATTACTTGGAGAGACATGCCAGAGATGAATCTGTAACATTTATGACAAATCCCACTTGGGAGGATTTTGTTGATTCCCTCAAGGAGGAATTATATCTTGTTAGAAACAATTATGACTAATACATGAGTTGGACAACTTTGTGCCAAGAGAGAGACCAACTAGCTTTGGAGTACACTAATATCTTCCATACCTTGAGCTCAAAGTTGGGTATCAAAGACTTTGAGTGGCACTTGCTTATCAAGTACCATAGTGGCCTACACATATACATGTAAATAGATATGTATTTCTTATACATTTACTCATTGGGAGACACTTATCGATATGCTATCAAAATAAAACAAAAAATCAAGCAAAAGAATAAACATGAGTTTGGATATTGTCCTAGGGCATCAAACCCTTCCAAGATGAAATATTGTGTGGTGTTCTTTTAGGACAAGGTATATGTGGAAACATAATGTTGATTACAAATCTAGGCCTTGTATTTCCATTACTAATTTGGGAGGTCATCACTATAGGGTACCAAAGGTAGTTTGGACTAATACAAATTCCTTGATCTCAAACAACCAATGTAGGAAGGTAACCTATTAAACTAGGAGATTTGTATTCTTCATGATTTATTCATAAGGTGAATGGAATATCATTGTGACTGCATGACATATGTGCATGAAATTTCTACATAGTAGAAGCAAGTGGACAATATAGTGTAAGAATACAAATATATCTTCGCTTCACTTGCAGGGCTACCTCTACATTACTAGGTCAAGAATTCAATTGATTTGATAGCTAGCGATCCTTTACCTAATGTTTGAGTATACATACACTCTCTTATATAGAAGGAATAAATCAAACATTAGATTCAAGAGCTCATCCAAAATATCCACATTCCTTTGAGCTCCTCATCTTGTAGGAACTCAATTCTATTGGTAAAGAATAAGGATGGGATATGATAACTCTATCTGAAAAAGATCATAGTAAACAAATGATATCCAATCCCATAGATTTACTATATTCTTGATGAACTCAAGGGTGCCAAGTTTTTTAGTAATATTGGTATGAAGTGAGGCTACCAATAGCTACTAATTAACAAAATTGTTCTATGCAAGAGCATATTCAAGTCTAAGTAAGGCCTTTTGAGTGGTTTCTTATGCATTTTGGCTTAAGCAATGCTCCAAATGTGTTGATGATGATGATGGATGATATATTGCAACTGTTTACAAATCCATTTGTGGCCATATTATTATCTTCAATAAAATTTGGGGAAAAAGTTGTAACAATACATTAAATAGATCATGATTACCCTACATTAGCACAAGTTATAAACCAATATGGAGAGATGTTCATTCGACATGCAAATAATTCAATATATGGGATACATCATGGATAAACATGGTGTGCATGTGGTTGAACCAATTTTCAATTCATTTTTTATTGGTCGACCTCAATGAATCTAACAGTGCTCAATCGTTGCTTAGGCCTCACCCAATTCTATCATTGGTTCATGTTGGGATTCTCTCATATCGCTTGGCCCCTAATCCAAGTGACCATACTCATTTGGGTGGAGTCACAAAATCAATCATTCGAGTATCTGAAACACTACCTTTATTCACCACTAATACTCACTCTACCAAACCTAGAACAACCCTTTAAGATTGAGATATATGCTTTAAATTATGTTGTTAGTGCAATCCTCACTCAATATGGACATTAAGTGGCCTACCATAGTGAGACACTCTCTGATGCAGTTCATAAGTACCTCATCTATGACAAGGAGATATATTGTAATGTGCATGCCTATTTCCCATTGAAGCATTACATTTTGGGAAAGGAGATGATCATCCATAGTGATCACAAGCTCCTAGAGTTCTTGTAGATGTAAGGAAAGTTACAAAATGATAGCCGTCATAAGTGGTCCTTGTACATGAAACAATTCCAAATGAACATCAAGTACAAGAAGGGAAACACAAATCACATTGCATATTGCCTCAGACGATCTCTGTTAGTGGCACCAACCACAATGCTTAACTATCGTGGACACGATATCTCCCTATGCCCCCAATTGTATGTTAGCGACCCTAAATTCATTGTTTCCTATAGGACACTAGGAAGAGGTAAATTTGTCTCATACTTTCACATCCAATATGAACTTGTATTCCATATCGAATATCCCTTTGTCCCTTCACATGAGCATGTGAATATTATTTAGGAGGTGCATTGTAATCATATGTTAGGGAACTTTGGCATGGAGAAGACAATGGAAATGTTACAAAAGTACTTGTACTTGTATTGTCCAAAGCTTTGATAGGATATCAACATGCATATCCGATCGTACAATGCGTATGCCATCACCAAACTTGACATCGAGAAGCAAGGATTATACATTCCTCCTACCTCGAATAGACCTTATACAAAGCATGGAAATATCTGTGTATTTGTGGTTGTTAATCAATTCTCTAATATGGCCATTTTGACACCCTCCAAGAAAAGAATCACCTTAGAGGCCACTAATACGCTCTTCTTAAGCATGTTTGGGTTCATTTTGGATCCCATAGACCAATATTTTAGATGGGACAATAGTTTATGGGTATTTTGTGGTCTATCATATGGTCAATGATGGACATGAAGGTGAGAAATCTTCTACATTCCAATGCCGAACTGATGGAAAGATAGAGGTAATCAACATGATAATTGTGCATATCATGAGAATGCAACCTCCAAACATCCATGCACATGGGATGCGAGGCTTCCTTTTGCTCAACATAGCTACAATAGAGACCCTCATATCTCTATTAGACATATACTTTTTTAAGTATGCCTAGGCTCCTAGACATTGTCCCCAAATAACATAGTGTTTCCCATTACATATATACAAGAAGAATCCTCCCATGCTTAGATCAAGGCTGATAGAGTAACCAAAATTGTTGAATAGATCTAGAGCATCCAATAATGAGTTGATGATATTTTGTAGAAATTTAATTCCAAGTACAAGCAACAACACGATCAACATTGCGTTCCACATAGGTTTCAAGTGGGATATAAGGTATAATTGCATTTGCAAAAAGAGGGGCTCAAAGGACCTCATTGAAATATCTACCCACTCATGATAATCATAATAGCACCACCAAGGTTGTGGGTGAGAATTATTTTGAATCATACATTACCCCTTCCTTGGCTTATAACCTATATTTAACATGAAATTTATTCAGCCATACATTCCACCTCTCATTGACTCCTTAGTTGGTTGAGCACTTGGTCCCTATATAACTAAATCCTAACTGCATTGAGAAGACACCAATTGACTATATCATGGACACCAAGATAATGAGTACCCACCAATACAACATCAAACTCTATCAAGTCATCAAAGAAGGGAAATTCCTTCACCAAGGCAAGTGGCTCAACATGACTCAAATTCAATAGAATTTTCCCCATATGATGGTGGAATTTGAAGTAGTAAGAATTGTTTCTTCAAAAGGGGGGTGACTAATCCAAGTAGATATTGGTGTCCACCCACCTATTCCACTAGCTTAGAATGGTTCCACTTATTGTCAATTCTACTATAGTTTTTTTAGGTTTGAAACTTTCAATGGGTTATTCAATCATGTCCCTTGCATTTTTATTAGTTGATATAAGTAATGCAATATTTTATTGTGTGACCTAATAAACACATAGAGCTTGGATTAAGCTTTGTAAAAATCCAAGAAATCCCCTAAATGGATCGTATGCATAAGTTGTGGTGCCGATAATTTGACGTATCAACTAGCTTGCTTGGGGGCTACATTCCCTTTTCCATGTCATTTCATAAGTTTAGGGTTTTCAATATTGAGTATCTTGGCATCTTAAGACATCATACTTGTTAGAAAAATAGGTTGCAGAACAATAGCATAAAATAAGATGCAGAAATAAAACACATATACAATATAAGAGACACACCAATATAACGTGGTTCACCCAAGATGGGCTACGTCCACACAAAAATTTCCAATCCTTTCTATTAAACTGTCCAGCAAAATGAAGGGATATAACCTATAGCACATCCGCTGCAACTTCCTCTTCACTCTCTCACAGTCTCTCTTACACAATCACGTAGATATTTACAATACTACAATACACATCCTTATTACAATGCGTTCCTTTTAAAGAGGGATTACCATGGGAAAATACTATGGGATACCCAATACCATGGGCTTGTAAATTACCCATTATTGACCAAGTCATGACTATGAAAATACAACATTTTACAAGGCATTTTTCCAAAAATTTTGCTACAAGAGCGTTGCCCCCGAACCCCCGCCAAAGGGGGGCTCCCAAAAGTAGTCCCCCCCCCCCCCCCTCTGGACTCCCCTAGAGACTATAGTGGGGGGGGAATCCCCCCCACACCCCCTGTCATGGGTTGGGATCCAAACACGGTTGAAATACGACCTTTGAATCAAGAAGATTGGGCTCCACAACCAACAATACTTTATGTTAAAATATAGTTTTGGTGTCTTGTAATGTATTCTTATGAATGTGCATAACTGACACATTTGTCTTCATAGTTAAGCTACCACCAGTATAACTAGTTTGTATTGCTTTGGAGGTTATAGTATTTTCTATTTCCTTCATTAATAGAATTTAGGTTTCATTGTATTACTACGCTTATTGCGATATCTTATTGTGTTTCCATTTATATTTTTTCCTTAATTTCATTCTCAAAATAATCCATATCAATGGTATCAGAACAATTTTCACTTTGTTGTTTCTCTATGCATGTCCTCGATGAGGTCAGGTATATGGATTTGGGTCTCAAACTAACTGAGGTTGGGGAATATCACTATTTCCATTCCAAGTGGAATCCCATGTAAAAATAAAAGAGAGATGATGGATTAGGAGATCCTTTCAAGTTGTTGCTCAAGGAAGGCCTCATGCAACAAAGGAGAAAAATCATGGTTAATTTCCCCTAGATCCTTTAATGGTTTCCAACGACAACAAAGACACCTTCAACAAGCAACCAATTTAGAGGTGTGGAACCTTTCAAGGAAAACCTTCACTTTGACATTCCTTTATTTGAATTCCAAATAGGTCCATATGCTTTAAATAAATGGTTAAATTATTTAGATGCATATGCCATGGAATGCCTTTTGCTATCTTCTACTCTCCTTCTTCATCAAGACAAGCGAGAGTCCTGTTATGGAAATCCAAAGTAACATGGTGTGCATCCAACGAATCCGTCCCAATAACCAAATCATAAGAACCAAGAGGTATTATGTTCAAATCTAAAAATGTATGGAGTCCATTCATATCTAATGGACAACCCTTTACTGTCTCATTGATTCTTCTTTTGGTTCTAGTAGCCAATTGAATCAAGAATGATTTATCATGCTTACTTTTTTTTAACTAGAATCTTTCAACCATATTGGGAGCAATATAACTATGACTTTCCCCTGAATCAATTAAAATGGCATTAGGTTGATTGGCAATCTTACCTTCAACCTTGATTATATTGGACTGGTGGTCTGCCTATTTGTTATCCAAGGTTGCATAGATTCTGGGAATGTCTCTGGCCACATCCTTCACTATACTTGCTTATTTAATGGTGTGAATAGTTCTCATTATGTCTCCCTTACAAGGACAATCTTTGTACATATGATCTCCTTCACATCACCAACACTTGAGTTGCTACCTTGTTCCTTTTTCTCGAGACTCTGTTATCCTGGGTCCTTGTCGAGTTAGATTGCGTTATTGATATGAACTTGATTGATTCTTGAAAAATGTTGGCTTAAATCCCCTTTTCCTCTTATCTTGTTTGTCTCTCTTCTTATCTCTCCAAAACTACTACTACTCATCCTTCCCTTTGGTCTAGTCATACATGCATATGTCCTTTCGAATTGCTTCTTCCAGGGTGTTGGGTTCATCAAACCGAAGTCTGTCTTTGTAAAATGAAGGTAATACACTCAAAAGTATCTACTTTTTTACCTTCCCATCTTTAAGAAACCCAACATATATGAGTAATTCTAGAAATTTCCTTTCATACTCTTCCACAATCATGTTTCCAAGCTTGAGTTCAAAGAACTCCGCCATGTTTTTCTCATAATAGTGTTGAGATAGATACTTTTGTTCATAATACTTCTTGAATTGCTTCCATGTGATCTTTTTTTCATTGATATGCTTTATTTGAACTAGCCAATCCCACCAAATGGAATCCTTTCCCACCAAATGGAATCCATATTAGAGGAATAGCTATGTAACTAGAGATATTTTCTCATTCCCAACAATCAAGCTTCATCATCCTCTCCCTTCTTATGCTCACCATCAAATGTGGGTGTATTAATATCCTAAGCTCCCCTTGCAACTTTTAATCCACGTGTCTTATTTTATGATGTTTGGTTGAAGACATTTATGGGTTGCTCCTTGATTCTTCATATGAGTACAACTTTCGGGCTACATGAGGTGGTGCGACATAATGTCTAGGAATCCTGGTAGCACTCTTGAAGTGTTTGTATCTTTCATGGGATCTATTCCTAGAGTGTTCTCTGTCTTCGTTCTTATGGAATGAGTTTGAACCAACAAGATTTGAGCATATAAGTCTAGGCACATAAACTAAAGAGATATACTATGAAAATCAAATCAACAATCAGCTAATCATGTATCAAATGAGATAACACAAATCATTACACAAAAACTAGAAGCATATAAGAAGAAAAGAATGATGTATTTCATTAACTTGAATGGATGGAGGTGAACAATGTTTAAACGAAGGCAATTCGAATTAGGTCAAGAGGCAACTCGAATTGCTCATCCAATGTAAGAGAGTCTAATCGAGCTTAACTAGAGGCAAGGAACCTTAGTTATCCATGATTACTCCACTTAACTAAGTTACACTAACACATGACTTCACAACCACCAGTTCTAACTGAAGGATGTTAAGTTAACTGATTGAATGAGCATGCAAAACCCTAAGGAGACTCAACAAAGGCGCTAATGGATAAATATAGACATGAAGGTTAGTTTAGGACCAAAATTAGGGGAGCGTGTTTAGTTATGAACTGAACTAGGACTCAAGTCGACCTAAAATTAGGGAACAGTTCCCCTAATCAAGGAAGGCGCCCCCAAATCTAGGAATGCGCCTAGCTCAATCAAAAATGGACAAGAGGGTTTGCTATGAGTGGCAGATAAGGCGGTTTGGGACCCTTAGAATTTAGAATTGGGCTCTAGGGTGACTAAGGTGGTCGATATGAGTGAGGTTTGTCCCACTAGTTCATGAAGTCAAGGTCTAGGTCCAGGTCACTAGGTAGGAGAATTATGCTACATAGAAGGTATTTTGCTCCAACACAACCCCATAATCCTAACTAAGTGAAATAAATAAAAAATGGAAAATGGGTCCCAACAATTTGCATCCATATTCGGTACCCATGCACACAATATTCTCTATAATATCGGAAAGAGGGGAAAAACCATATGGGAAACCCCCCCATAAAAGAGAATGTAAAAAGTTAATGTACTAAAAAAACATGTACGGAAATTGGTGAGCAGTAGGAGCAAAAGGTGTAGCTCCGAACTCTGAAGAGACATGTTGGAGGTCTTTTTCAATGAGAACTTCATTTGGGAAAAGTTCTCCAAAGTATTCTAAATCAAGAATGCATAGAGTAGAAACTACTGAAAGTGCATACATGCAGCTAGTTTTCTTTTTGTGCTCCTTTTCTTCCTTTTCTTCAAAAAACTTTTTGTACCTACAATCTTCTTCTTTAAGTGGTCCTTTTACTTTATTGTAGTAAGGACACCATGGTTGCTCCTCTTTGGTATTTCCATCATCATAGTTGAAATCTTCATGATAAGTCCTTGGTTTTTGCTCCTTTTTGCTTTTGTATTGGGGATTTTGTTTGATTGAGCCCATCTTCCCCTCATTAGCTGCAAGTGCATGCACCTTTGAGGTCTTTTGGAGGCCCATTTGTAAGAGCTTATCTTGATCTTGAAGGAGAGAGGAAGAAAATGAATCCAAATAAGGCATTTTGTAAGAGGATCCAAGAGCCAATTTAGTAGAATGGAAAGCAGAAACAACAAAGATGTTGTAATGAAAACTTAATTTGGATAGAATAAATTTGTAGATCACCTCTTCTTCTAGGCTTTAAAAGGGTCTTCCTCAACTTAATGGTGGATCATGGATGTGCATATGTCCTCGTAGTCTATATGTTGCGAAGCTTCTGGGGCCTCTTTCATCCTCTCAATGTATGTGAATATGTCCTCATAGGACATGTGTTGTGAAGCTATTGGGGCCTCCTTCAACAAGAATGGGCTGAGCATACCAACTGTGTAGCAACTGAGTTGGGGATATAGGAGATCCATGGCTTCAAATGAGCTCTCTAATGGTTGAAAATGATATCTTTGATGCCTGCAAATGAGATCTCTAATGGTTGCAAATGAGATCTTTGATGGTTGTAAAATACTTTTTGATGGCTGCAAAAGCCCTTCTTTAACATCACAAAAGTTTGATCTTGACAAAAAATCACTAGAACACTGACTAGTCGAGTACCCCTCCAACTCTGATACCTTATAATATTTGAGCATATATATCAAGGAAGGCACCCAAAATCTAGAAAATCACCTAGGTCAATAAAAAATGGACATTAGGGTTTGTTATCAATGGTAGATAAGATGATTTGGGACCCTTATAGTTTAGAATTAGGCTCTAGGGTGACTCAAGTGGTCAATATGAGTGAGGTTTGACCCATTAGAGTCTTGAAGTCGAGGTCAAGGTCACTAGGTAGGAGAATTATGCTATGGAGAAGGTATTTTGATCCAAAAAATCCAACTTGCATTTGCCTCTATAGTAAATTTGCCTTTGCAGTAAATTCAAGCTCTACATTAATTGGGTATTAAATTGGTCTTGTTGCGTCTAATCCCTTAGCATTCTTTTATTATCAGCTCTACAACTGTGTACTTCCATCCTTAAGCTTCTCATGGTTTCCACCAATTATATTAGTTCAATGTTAGCTTTGTGCCCATGAGACTCGATTTCCTCATAGCTCACACTGATATTCTAACCCTTGGCTTCTTCTTCTAGATTGTATGGAAGTTCCCCTTCTCCAATTTTGTTTTTTCAGTTCTTCTCTATATTGTGTCAAATGCAACCCTATAACCTATAACATGTAATAGATTGTTGTAACTAGTATCTACAATGTGTTCATACCTCAAACATGTTAGTTAAACTTTATTTCCAAAATTCAATAAAAAATTTATGCATATATAAGATTTCTGGAAGTTATTAATTTGACAATTTTTTCAAACTATAACCACATGGCCTTTTCCTTTCTGATTTACAAGAGGGTATAACACACTAATTTCATATATGATAAAACAATGCAACATTTCCATTCTCGTTAGTCATGTTATCACCATAAGGAAATTCTCGAAGTCAACAATATCTTGGGGAGAATGATAGGGGTCAAGGGGGCTTGCCCCTTTGTGGCTTCTACCAACATAGGGTGAGTCAAGGGTATAACATAGGGTGAGTCAAGGGTCTGGTCTCGTGTTCGTCAAGTACATCAAGGACCCAATCATCTGACGATACACAATGACATCAACTGGATCAGATGAAGCATCACATAGAAGCTTCAGGTTCGATGCCATAGGTGTGGCCATAGCCTTGCAGTCCATCATCTCGAACCTCTTCAGGATATCTACTGCATACTTCCCTTTTCCAAGGAATATTGCATCTGCACTCTGCCACACCTCCATGCCAAAAAAAACAAATAGTGCATCATCCCCAAGTTCTTCAACTCAAACTCGGCAGCAAGCTTTCGCTGCATGTTGGCAATCAATCTATCCTCACCTGTTACAAACAGGTCATCCATATACAAAAGTAGTATCACTGGATTGCCTTCCTCAACTTTGTAGTAAAGGTTGGAATCCGCTTTACTCTTGGTAAAGCCCAAACTGGATAAAATGCTGTCTATCCTTCCATACCAAGTTCTGCACATATATGAGTCCCTGTCATGTGTCTCAGAACCAAGTAGCTGCACCACATACACTTCTTCTTCAACTACACCATTCAAGAAAGTGTATCTTCCTCTTCATCACTGCAGCCAGAGCAAGTACTGATTTAATGGAAGTGTATCTGGCTACAGAAGCAAAAGTCTCTATGCTACCACCTGCAGCATGCTTGATCTTGTAGATCCTCTTGGAAGTCACTACAGACTCCCCTTCAGGTCTTGGGACTGCATCCCAAACATCTTTATGATCGACTGGTACTCCTCGATCATAGCATTCTTCCCAGATCCTGGGAACTTCAATATTTTCAATAGATAACTTTGTTGTTGAACAAATGTTGTAGTCCTTCTTTTGTAGGTGATGGTATACGATCTTTCCTACGCAACAGGTTAAATTGCATGATTAGAAAACATCTCATAGTTTTTAGAACAAATTCTTACACATAAAGAAATATGTCATACAGTCATGCAATTATCTTAGCCAATGCTTCAATACAACATTTATCCATATTCTGTAACTTTCTAGATGCCTTCCAATCTCTACCAGAACATTGTTAAGAGTGTGCACAACTCCTAACATGTCAGCAAAGAGGTTTCATTCTAGATAAGTAGCAATGGAATGTTGTACAGTGCCATAGGCCACTTACCCATGTATATTAGTAGTATACTGTTCATCAATGCAACTATTCTAATATGCATAATACACAACCTAATTCTAGGAACATAAGAATATACATCATTGAATAACATTATGTAAGAAATGACAATTCAAATACTTATCTTTGTTTGGTTGCTGGGTGGACTCCCTCTGAATCTTTGCAACTCCATTCTGATGTGGATTGTGAGAAGTGGTCAAATCCCTCTGAATATCTGCATCCTTGCAGAAACTGCTGAAGTTTGCTCCTTTGCTTTCTTGCAGGAACAACTAGAGTGTGCTCCTTCTTGATCTTTGCTTCCTGGATTACCTATCCTTAAACTTACATCCATCCTTAATCACTATGCATGCTTATTAGTATCATCATTATGATATCCTTGAGGTCTCATACATAATCACACATTTATTAGTATAATCTTAATACTATCAAAACGCAATAATCTTAAACATGTATATTCATGATCATTCACAGATAATAAACATTAGTATTCAAGGTTTCAGGGAAGTCTTCTTTTACTCATGCATATTCTTATTTGATCATAGGACTCTTCTGATTAGTTAAATCATCAATGCATAAAACCGTGATTACTCAAACCTATACCTTCATGATTCTTCTGGTTAGTCATATCATCAATTATGGTAAGAAACATAATATGCATACAGCCATGACTATTCAAACCTATGACTTCATGAATAATCATTATCAACAACACAACAGTATAAGATCCTAACACAAGGTAGGATTCTAGCTTGATATAGGAAAAGCATACCTGGATTAGCATGCTAGCTAGTTATGTCTAACATACCCGCATAATGTCTTCTGGTTCTCTTAAGTGACTTGTGCTAGTAACCTGCATGTCTCATAAGTTAACCATTGTAGAACCAAGTTATACATACCTCGAAAGTAGATCTTCTATGTGATCCATGACAATAGATGAATCTTTGTCTTCATGTCACCATGAGCATATGTTCTTGAAGTAGAACATGATTTGACTTTCTTGGTGTACCTTTTGTGTTAGCAGACAACATAAACCTCATACAACACCATAATGCATTAGTACAATCATAAGTGTCAACACCCTAATCAATGAATATCTTTTATCATGCATTCATAATTTTATTAACGTGATACGACAAGTCTAGATTTAATCAAGATTGTACTAACCGTAATAATCTGAAGACAAATATACCATAAACTTAATCATGAAAAAATCTCGAAACATACTTGGATAAGTCATACCTATCGATATTGCTTGTAATCTTCTTATGTAAGTCCTTAGCCTCATCTCCCTCTGAAACAAGAACTTCTTCACTTATGCAGGTGACCAATCCATCTTCTAGGATTAACCCAATCCACTTGATTTGCAAGAACTGGATCTGGAGCTGGATTAGGGTTTGTCATAGAAACCCCAAAAATTCAAACTTTGAATTTCAAACTTTCAAAAGGATAGAAATATGTGCCTTGATGAGCTGATCAAGCTGGTATGTTCAGAATTTGAAAACTGCAAAGTTTCACTCCTCAATTTTGCCTTTGAAACTTCCGGATTCACTGGACGTGACCCCAAACTAGGGTTTGATGAAGCCCACTCTTCTGCCCCATCAAAAGGTTTGATCCAAAGCTCTAAGCTTCTATTTTTATGAGGAGCTTCCATCCGTGGTCACAGATTTCAAAAATGATCATTTTTGCAGAAGCCCTAATTTTCCACTTTTCTGATCAAAGTCCCGAACTAGGGTATGATCAAGCCCGGCCTTCTACCCAACCAAAAATTCTGATGTTAGTCTCTAAATTTTGATTTTGATGAGTATCATTCAGCCGTGGTCTCCGATTAAAAAAATTCCAACTTTATCCAAAACCCTAAATTCCGGAAGCCATGAATGAACGTACTCAAAAATAATTCTGTTTTGATAGAAATATGTACCTGATTGTTTCTGGTGTAACTCCAAACTTTTTGATCCACGGGGTCTGAAAATTTTTCTTGAGATAGCCCGACATGTTATCTTTCCATCTCGACAGGTCTGACGTCAATTGGATTCTCTGAGAGAGAGAGTTATGCCAAGTGTCGCAACGTGACTTGTTTATGGGATAATACAGGAGAGCGAACTTGTACGGCGTGCCACGTGTCACTGGTTCAACTTCGGCCTCTGAAAACTTTTCTTGAGATAGCCCGACTTGTTATCTTTCCATCCCGATAGGTCTGACCTCAATTGGATTCTCTGAGAGAGAGTTATGCCAAGTGTCGCAACATGACCTGTTTATGGGATAATACAGGAGAGCGAACTTATACAGCGTGCCACGTGTCACTGGTTCAACTTCGGCCTCTAAAATATTTTCCTGAGATAGTACATTCTGTGTACTAGCTGTCACTTTTTACGAAATTTCATTTGGAGCTTCCTAACCCAAGTTATGACCTTTTTCCCAAGGTCACCTGATTTTGACTCAGATGTGGAAGAGGCAGAAACCCTATATTGTACAGATCATAAATCACAAAGTACAATGAATTAGAGATTGTCCTTTGGACACAAGGTACATGGGGATCTGATCTTCGACCTGTGAAAGTTTCAGATCCGAAAAAATTTCCAAAACGGATTTATAGCGAAAGTGCTACGATGACTGGTTTTTGCTATATCAAGCCCTAGCATCGTAAGTGCAACAAGTGTCATACATGCCATATCATGCCTTCTTTCAGGCTAGCTCTGATACCATGTTAAATTTTCAGAATTTACTTCAATTTGATCTAGGATCTTAACTGAGAGAACAACATGTACAGCAAATATACAGCATATCAATCATGGACACAATAATGCAAGCACACAAGAGACACAGAGTTTACTTGGGGAAAACCATAAAGGTGAAAAACCCCAATAACTTCCTCAAAGATAGATAGAGCAATGATACAACCAGAATACAAGAGATAGTCTTCTCCTAGCAGCAGAGCCTCCTCCTCCACAAGTGCGCCACTCTCCCAAGTGTGAGTGAGAGAATAGAATGTGTAAAATGAGAGAGACACACTCTCTATTTATACACTAACTTGACTTGACCTTTACTCAACTAGGTCGGCCTCAACTTAACCACTTAACATAATGCTGACTGGGCCGACCCCCACTAGGGTGGTCTAATAACCCTTTGACCCACATGGCCGACCCCCAATAGGGTGGTCTAATAACCCTTTGACCCACATGACTTATACAGGGCCGACCCCAACAAGGTGGTCTAATAACCCATCAAGTATAAGTTACAACACTTACAATATAAATGACGACACTTCCGTATAGAGAAATAATAACATCTCTATAGGAATACAATATACATATATGTGAAATACATTCCGAAGTTACATATACATCAACACATGCACGATCAAATCAGAATTGTCCGTGTCATGTTCCCCCATTGATGTTCATTGGATTGAGTTCATGACCTAATCTGTCACGTCCCCTCCCATTCCATTAGCTAGATGGAGAGGATAGTGAGGTTAAATCGAGCATCCAGCTCCATTCACATTCAGCAAGCATTCAAATCAAAAGAGAATATATACATATACAAATGCATAACAGATACGATGTTAAACTGGGCGTCTAGCCCTATGAAACGTTTAATCATAAGCATGAACATAATATAACAGAGATAGATGGAAATGTATGGTTTTTAAGAAAATCACAGCGGAATATTAAGAATTTCACATCCATCATACATTTAAGATGTTCATCAAATAATTAATTGCAATTTAACACAAGAGGATACTTATCTTATACGAAAGTAGTCCCACGCAACTGGCTATGCAACTGCAACGTTCCACCCAACCGTAGGCCAGTGTGCTCCTCAATCTCTCAGCACCACTGCCACCCCCGAGCTGGGCATGATCTCTACAAGGAATCAGGGAACAACAGACTCACACATAGCCAAGCATACACCAATATGAGCCAAGCCAATCTGCAATTGGGTTTATCAGGCTGCTAGGACATGGGAGGGAAGAATTGCTAAGCTAGTGAGCTCCAACACAGAGCCAGGGATAACCTTTGCAAGATCTATCTAGCTTGGCACCCACAATACCTACACACCCAGCACTAGGAAGTATTCTTTTCTCTGCTATACAGTCCCTCAATCCATACCTTCCCTATCTAGTGCTCTCAGGGTATGCATAGAAGAGTAACCAAAGCCCTCTTGATCTTCTTGAGAGGTTGTCTCCCCCACTAGGTTTATCAAGCTACTTCTGTCCACTACCACTCCAAAACTTCAATTCACAGGTTCAAACCAAAAATGAGGATGCACACTACAGCAGAACACAATCATGGGGCAGGATAAAACGTTTTTTACAGGTAGATGCATGAGATGGGGTTTCAGCTAGCTCAGCAAAAACGTTGGAACCCACAAAAACGAAATGGGAGGTTGGGGAACAACCCAGGAAGCCAAATCCGTTTTTGTAAAACGTCCAGGGTCCATTCGGGGTAAAAACGACCTCCCTCCTAGTCCCCAATTCGTGGCCTTCCTCTCCCAACTGTTATACCAGGCAAAAACGACTCCCAGGCATGGAAAAATGCAGGATTTTGATGAAAAACGTATATGGAAAAGGCCCAGCTAACTCCCACTGCGTGAATGAATGAAGACTGCCCATTCCCCATGGCTTTGGGCACCATTTCGTGGGTGGTTTCTTGCCCCACAAGCAAAAACACGATTTTCCAAGTTGATGGCTTGCCCATGCACGAAAATGGCTTGCCCATACTCTTTCATTCCCAAGGCATTAACTACCTTAACCAATTTCTTGGAAGAATTAAATGATTGGGTACATGAGACAAAATGGGTAGTTGGTGGTTTATGGGTTTCCCCATTGACACATGGATTAATACCATTGGCCCAAGGGTTTAAATAATTTCCCTCCCTATTCCTTGTAGAACCATGCCCCATCTCTTTTGTTGCATTGCTTAGCCGGTTGTGGGTTTTTTCATTAAAAATTCGTAATTACATGATTTCTTATATACATTGTGCCCATCTCGCACAAGAACCATAGGCATCTATTTTAATTGCCGATACATGAAATGCTAAATCAATGGTGGGGCCTTGGCCTTGAGCTCCTCACCATGATTAAATTACAATATTTACATCATTTACAATTTGATACAAAGGGGGTCAAAATGGGGACGTGACATACCCCTCCCCTTACATTAGCACTGTCCTCAGTGCTCATCAAAATTGAACAAAAATGGATATGCCACCCTCATGGCATCCTCCAGCTCCCATGTAGCCTCATCGGGACCGTAGTGCTTCCATTGCACCTTTACCTGTCCGATGGCTCGGTTCCGGAGCAATGTTACTTTCTTGTCTAGGATGCGCAATGGATCGGTTTGGAATTCTCCCTCGGGTTCCACCTGGATCACATCCCAATTAATCACATGGTTAGGATCATGTACATATTTCTTAAGCAAAGAGACATGAAAAACATTATGAGCTTTAGTGCTAGCAGGCAAGGCAAGTCTATATGCAACTGGCCCTATTCTTTCAAGCACTTCAAATGGCCCACAATATCTAGGTGATAGCTTGGCACAGCTCCCAAGCTTCAAGGAACTCTTCCTTGATCTTACTCTAAGATACACATGATCCCCAACATTGAATTCCCTATGCATTCTATGTTTATCTGCATAGCTTTTGTGTCTATCCTGGGCTGCTTTTAAATTTTGCCGGATCTTTGCAACCTCTTGTTCCATTTCCTTAAGCAATTCTGGCCCAAGTACAATTTTGTTCACTGGATTGTCCCAAGTCACTGGTGTCCTACACCTTCTGCCGTACAAAGCCTCATACGGACTCATTCCCAATGATTCTTGATGCCCATTATTATATGCAAACTCTACCAGGTGTAGATAATCCTCCCACTTGGATGGCTTGTCCATTACATACATGCGGAGCATGTCTTCAAGCACCTGATTTACTCTTTCTGTTTGCCCGTCTGTTTGAGGATGGTACGCGGTGCTAAAGTTCAACTGTGTACCCAAATCTGCAAAGAGAGCTTTCCAAAAATTGGAAGTGAACTTGGTATCCCTGTCAGAAATTATCGCCTTAGGCAACCCATGTAATCTAAAAATTTCCTTCATGAAAATATCTGCAATGGCATCGGCTTTATGTGTGGACTTAACCGGTATAAAATGTGTTGCCTTTGTTAACTTGTCCACCACAACCATGATGGAATCATGTTGTCTCTTAGTCATTGGCAATCCTGTAATAAAATCCATGGAAATTATTTCCCATTTCCATTCTGGGATCGGCACTGGGTGCAATAAACCTGCTGGGTGTTGGTGTTCAACCTTCACCTGCTGACATTCCATGCACTTAGAGATGTATTCAGCAACGTCCTTCTTCATACCTGGCCAAAAATAATATTTTCTTGCTGTAGCAATTGTTTTCTGATATCCTGGGTGACCAGAGTATGGAGCTTTATGGATCTCATCCATAACCATTTTCCTTAAATCTGCCGCATTTGGAATATAGACTCTATCCTTATAAGTAAGAAGTCCTCCTTCTTCCAAGTGATAGCCTTCATTCTTCTTGCCAAGGTCTTGCTGCTGCAATTTGTCCTTTATCCGCTCATACACTTCATCCTCAACCATATGGTTAACAATCTGCTGCTTCAAATCTGGTTGGCATGTACTAAGCGCTGCCACATACATTTCATGTACTTCCTGCTGAGTGCATCAGCCACCTTGTTTTCTTTCCCTTTTATGTGCTTGATTTCGAAATCAAATTCACACAAAAATTCCAACCATCTAGCTTGCCTAGCATTTAAAGTTGGCTGATCAAACAAGTATTTCAGACCACAATGGTCTGTCCTTAACTCAAATTTCCTTCCCATTAAGTAATGCCTCCACATCTTTAAAGCATGTACTATGGCTGCAAGTTCTATATCATGAGTAGCATAGTTCTTCTCATGCTCCTTCAACTTTCTTGACTCATAGCATATCACGTGGTTGTCTTGCATAAGAACTCCTCCAAGTCCTTGATTGCATGCATCGGTACACACCACAAAGTCTTTTTCCGGATCTGCAATCTTCAAAATAGGTGCACTTGTAAGAAGATTCTTCAACCGTTGAAAACTTTCCTCACATCTTGGTGACCTTTCAAACTTTATCCCCTTCTTTTGCAAAGAAGTGATCGGGTTAGCAACCTTGGAGAATCCTTCGATAAACCTCCTGTAGTAACCAGCAAGGCCCATAAAAGATCTCACATCAGTCACATTCCTTGGAGTTGGCCAATTCATAATGGCTTCAATCTTCTCAGGGTCTACAGATATACCTTCGTCGGAGATGATGTGACCCAAATAATGAATTCTATCTTTATAGAAGTCACATTTACTCAACTTTGCATACAGCTTATGCTCCCTTAGTAATTGCATTGTCATTCTCAAATGTTCTTCATGCTCTTCTTCATTCTTAGAATAGATGAGAATGTCGTCTAGGAATACCAGAACAAACTTGTCCAAATATTTGCTAAAAACATTATTCATGAGACACATGAATGTAGCTGGTGCATTTGTGAGACCGAATGGTACCACTACAAACTCATAGTGTCCATACCTCGTTCTAAAGGCTGTCTTATGAATATCTTCTTCTTTGATTCTTACCTGATGGTAACCAGACCTCAAGTCAATCTTTGAAAATACCTTTGCTCCTCTCATTTGATCAAAAAGGTCATCAATTCGGGGCAATGGGTATTTATTCTTCACTGTGACTTTGTTCAACTGCCTGTAGTCAATACATAACCTGAGTGTTCCATCTTTCTTTTTCACAAATAGAACGGGTGCTCCCCACAGGGATACACTTGGCCTGATATATTTCTTTTCCAACAACTCTTGTAATTGCATTTTTAATTCTAGCAATTCCGGGGTACTCATCCTGTACGGTGTCTTAGATACTGGTGCCGCTCCTGGCACAAGTTCAATTGTAAAGTCAATGTCTCTCTTTGGAGGGAGTCCCGGAATCTCATCAAGAAAAACATCCCTGAATTCTTGCAATACCTGATAGTCCTCCAATTTCAGAGTTTCATTCTCTGTTGCCTCTAAAATGTGGGCTGCATACAATTGACATCCCTTCCTACAGAACTTCTTCAGCTGCATGGCCGAAACCTGTCTAACAGAAGTCACCTTTGGAACGCCTTTTACAACCCTCGGGTTTCCTTCTTCATCCATGCATTCAAATGTCTTATTGTAGCAATCAAGTTTAACCATGTGTGCTTCTAACCAATCCATTCCAATGAGAATATCATAGGATCCAAGTGGCAAAATATTCAGATCTGCATAAGTGAATAGCCCATCCATCTCTAATGGACATTTCTCTACTATTTCGCTAACTTTTCTCTTGGTTCCAGTGGCTAGTTGAACTAACCAAGATCTACTATGCTTTAATTTCTTGAAAGCACAAACCTCAACAATTCTAGGAGTGACATAACTGTGAGTAGATCCATGATCAATCAAAATAGAAACAGATTGCTTAGCAATCTTACCTTCAACTTCAACCACGGTTGATTGATGATCTGCCTGGCGGTCTTCTACTGCTGCATAGATTCTAGGGATTGTCCTCGCCACTTGACCCACAGTTCCAGCTCCTTGGATGTTGTGAACTTGATTTGCATTCCCATTCCGATGTGGACAGTTCCTAAGCATGTGGTCTCCTCCACAACCCCAACATTGAAGTGGTTCTCTTGGCTCCTTTGGATCTCTTGGCTTGTCTCCCATCATCCTAGTTGGCTTAGTCACAACCTGTGATGGTTGCCTTTGTTGATTCCGGAATTGAGGAGGCTTGAACCCCTTCTTCCTTTGATCAAACTTCTCATTTTTCTTATCCTTCCATGCCCTATGGAATTCTGGTTTGCTTCTGTTTTGATCAAAGCAATACTTGGCCTTCCTTATGGCCTCCTCCAGAGTTCAAGGTTCATCAAACTCAATTCTATCTTTATACGACTGGGGCAGTCCACTTAGGAAACGCTGAATTTTCACCTTATCATCTCGAATATACCTGACATACCTCAGCATCTCCAAGAACTTGTTTGCATATTCTTCCATGGTCGATTGTCCCAATCTCAGCTCATGGAACTCTTTGATCTTATCATCATAGTACCTATCAGAGAGGTACTTCTGCTTGAAGTATTTCTTGAACTGTTTCCACACAATTTTCCTCTCATTGATCTTCTTCACCTGCCTGGTGTGTTCCCACCATATAGATGCTCTTCCATTCAAGTTGAAGATGGCTACCCTTGCCTTCATATTTCCCGAGTAGTCTTGGACTTGGAAATATTTTCTCATCCCAAGAATCCAAGCTTCAGCTTCTTGACCAGATTTTACCTCTCCGTCAAATGTAGGAGGTTTTGCCTTCTTAAATTCCCCATGTGAATTGTTCTTGTAGTGCTTCTTCCTCTTGCTCCTGTGAGATGAAGAACTTGAACCCTCAATGGATTCTTCCGAATCAGATGATTCATTAGAAGAGATTTCTGGACTATATGTCCTGTCTGTAGAAACTCTTCTTGGACTACTGGCCCTCTTACGGGAATTCCTTCTGGAGCTACTCCCACCCCTTTCTAGATTTGATATCTGATGCCCAGAGTTTATTTGCCTTTGGATGTCTGTTAAACTCTGCAACATGGCTGCATTCAGCTGATTTTGTTCTTCCTGAGCTTTAATCATCCTTTCATTATCGTCCCTACAGCTTTGCAACTCCACCCTTAGGCTTCTCATGGTGGCTGCAACATCTGGAGGGGTCTCTTGATTTCTTCTCCCATTAGATTCTGTTTCAGCATTCTCAACCTGTATGTTCTCCCCCATGGCATCTGTCTCAGGCTCATAGGGATCCTGTGCATCATTCATGATGTTCATTTTTTTTGGCCCAACCAAGATCCAAATTTTTTTTCCACTGTATTAACTAGAGTGTTACCCTGCTGTAACTGTGGCTCTCTGAAATGTGTTCATCATCACAATTGTTAGCCGCATTATATTCTCAGAATTCATAACTTACTTCATGCACGTGGAAAAATGCCATACTAACAATTTGTCAAATCACAACAACGAACTATGAGGGGAAAAGAAAAAGGGGGTCAAGGGGGCTTGCCCCCTTGTGGCGGGTCGAGGGCAGCGCCCTCGGTTTTTTTTTTTTTTTTTTTTTTTTTTTTTTTAACGAATCACGCCTCATCGGGCGATTCGCTGAATCCTGCCGCAACGGGCAGTTCACGAAATCCGGCCACGACGGGCGGTTCACTAATTGCTCCCGCAACTGCGGGGCGGTCGGCCTTCCGCAATGGGCGGGGCGTTTGGCTGAAGGTTGCCGCAACTGCGGGGCGGTTCGGCGACGGCTTCCGCAATTGCGGAGCAGTTCGCCGAACGCTTCCGCAATTGCGGAGCAGTTCACCGAACGCTTCCGCAATGGCGGGGCGATTTGCCGAGCGGAGCCATTCGGTGAAGGCTTCCGCAGTTGCGGAGCCATTCGGCGAATGCTCCCGCAATTGCGGAGCCATTCGGCGAAGGCTTCCGCAGTACCGGAGCCGTTCGCGGAATGCTTCCGCCGGAATGCTTCCGCCGGAATGCTTCCCCGATTTCGGGTGATTTTTCGGAATGATTCGGCGAAGTCTTCCGCAGTTGCGGAACGATTCGCCGAAGTCTTCCGCAGTTGCGGAACGATTCGGCGAAGTCTTCCGCAGTTGCGGAACGATTCGCCGAAGTCTTCCGCAGTTGCGGAACGATTCGCGGAATCCTTCCGAAATTTCGGAAGAGAATTCTTTCCGAAAAATTCCGACACTTAAAAATTTTTCCACTAAGAAACATTTTTCTCCGCTGTTTCGGAGCCATTGGCTGAATTCTTCCGCAATTTCGGGAAGGTTCACGGAATCCTTCCGCAATTTCGGGAAGGTTCGCCGAACTCTTCCGCAATTGCGGGAAGGTTCGCGAAACCTTTCCGAAATTTCGGAACGACTTCCCGAAACGGCTTAAAACACAATTTTTTTCAAAAACAGACTTAAACCAAAATTTTTTCAAAACTCATAAGACAACAATTTTATTGTAATTGCTTATCAGATTTGGCCCATAGAGGCCCAATGCTGCAACGCAGCTCTGATACCATTCTGTCACGTCCCCTCCCATTCCATTAGCTAGATGGAGAGGATAGTGAGGTTAAATCGAGCATCCAGCTCCATTCACATTCAGCAAGCATTCAAATCAAAAGAGAATATATACATATACAAATGCATAACAGATACGATGTTAAACTGGGCGTCTAGCCCTATGAAACGTTTAATCATAAGCATGAACATAATATAACAGAGATAGATGGAAATGTATGGTTTTTAAGAAAATCACAGCGGAATATTAAGAATTTCACATCCATCATACATTTAAGATGTTCATCAAATAAGTAATTGCAATTTAACACAAGAGGATACTTATCTTATACGAAAGTAGTCCCACGCAACTGGCTATGCAACTGCAACGTTCCACCCAACCGTAGGCCAGTGTGCTCCTCAATCTCTCAGCACCACTGCCACCCCCGAGCTGGGCATGATCTCTACAAGGAATCAGGGAACAACAGACTCACACATAGCCAAGCATACACCAATATGAGCCAAGCCAATCTGCAATTGGGTTTATCAGGCTGCTAGGACATGGGAGGGAAGAATTGCTAAGCTAGTGAGCTCCAACACAGAGCCAGGGATAACCTTTGCAAGATCTATCTAGCTTGGCACCCACAATACCTACACACCCAGCACTAGGAAGTATTCTTTTCTCTGCTATACAGTCCCTCAAGCCATACCTTCCCTATCTAGTGCTCTCAGGGTATGCATAGAAGAGTAACCAAAGCCCTCTTGATCTTCTTGAGAGGTTGTCTCCCCCACTAGGTTTATCAAGCTACTTCTGTCCACTACCACTCCAAAACTTCAATTCACAGGTTCAAACCAAAAATGAGGATGCACACTACAGCAGAACACAATCATGGGGCAGGATAAAACGTTTTTTACAGGTAGATGCATGAGATGGGGTTTCAGCTAGCTCAGCAAAAACGTTGGAACCCACAAAAACGAAATGGGAGGTTGGGGAACAACCCAGGAAGCCAAATCCGTTTTTGTAAAACGTCTAGGGTCCATTCGGGGTAAAAACGACCTCCCTCCTAGTCCCCAATTCGTGGCCTTCCTCTCCCAACTGTTATACCAGGCAAAAACGACTCCCAGGCATGGAAAAATGCAGGATTTTGATGAAAAACGTATATGGAAAAGGCCCAGCTAACTCCCACTGCGTGAATGAATGAAGACTGCCCATTCCCCATGGCTTTGGGCACCATTTCGTGGGTGGTTTCTTGCCCCACAAGCAAAAACACGATTTTCCAAGTTGATGGCTTGCCCATGCACGAAAATGGCTTGCCCATACTCTTTCATTCCCAAGGCATTAACTACCTTAACCAATTTCTTGGAAGAATTAAATGATTGGGTACATGAGACAAAATGGGTAGTTGGTGGTTTATGGGTTTCCCCATTGACACATGGATTAATACCATTGGCCCAAGGGTTTAAATAATTTCCCTCCCTATTCCTTGTAGAACCATGCCCCATCTCTTTTGTTGCATTGCTTAGCCGGTTGTGGGTTTTTTCATTAAAAATTCGTAATTACATGATTTCTTATATACATTGTGCCCATCTCGCACAAGAACCATAGGCATCTATTTTAATTGTCGATACATGAAATGCTAAATCAATGGTGGGGCCTTGGCCTTGAGCTCCTCACCATGATTAAATTACAATATTTACATCATTTACAATTTGATACAAAGGGGGTCAAAATGGGGACGTGACATAATCAATCTCTTGGGTTGAGGAGAAAATTTCATACACTTGGGGTTAATTTTGAAAGTTAAGGCATTAATTAATTAGGAAGTGTTAATTTTATTAAGTTTGAGATACACTTAGAAGTTATTTTTCATTAATAAATATTTATTTTAATGAAATAAAGTGGATAATGATTCACAAGGGCGCATTAGAGGATAAGCTTTGACCAAGAGATAGCTTGCAAAAGAAGAAAAGTTGAAAGCAGTTAAAGCTAGGAAAGTAGGAAAAAGAAAGGAAAAGTTGGCACAAGGCAGAAAATAAGTAAAGCTTAGGAAAAGCATAATAAAGCAGAAAAGCAGATAAAAGCAGAAAGCAGGATAAGACAGAAAAGCAGGAAAAAATAGTCAAAAACAAAAAAGCAAGATAAAGCAAAGGTAGAAAGCAAAGCAAAAAGAAAAGATTGAAAGCAAGCTATCCTTATCCACTCCATGAGGGAACCTTAGCCTAGATTAATTGCTCAACAAGTCACCTCAAATATATAAAAGAAGGAGTACGCACCACTTTCTCATCTTTTGATAGTTTGAGAATTGAATTGAGAGTTATTTTTCCTCTTTGACTTGGGAGATGTGCCCCTAGTCCAAGCTGGGAGATGTGCTTCTTCTGAGAGGATGATGACATCCAATATTCATCATTAATTTTATTTCAGCTCCTGAATTCTGATCCAGTGAAGTTCGAGCTTGTTTGTAGAGATTGGGAAGCCCCCCATTCGAAATCCTGATGATTTCTAGTCTTTCTATGATGGAGAGTTCTATCTCTTATGTATTTCTTTCCTGAGACTTCTATGAGATGTATTTTAGATTCTAATGGATTTAATTAATGTAATTTTGAACCTATGAAGTCCATTCTGTAGATTGAATAAAGATAAGTTTGATTTTCATATCAATTTCTTGCACCTAGTCTAGATTGCCATGGAAAATAGCTAATTTTTAGTGTTTGATCAATAGATGAATCTCTACAACTCCAATTTGATTTCTTTCAATTGATGCTATCACTTAACATGTCAATAAACTCATTCCATGTCTAAAACCAAAAATTCACATCCTTATCCCCCTGTTTGAGAAATCCTAAAGTTGAACTAGTTGTGTAGTCCCAGGAGACAATTTTGCTTGCTTTCTTTTGACATCTCATCAAAACTTCCTCAAACTTGTTGGTGCGAACCCAAATTGATATTTGACATTCAATTAATGTTTTTAAGCCTCCTTACAGCCATTCAAGTCACTAGTTTTCATTTTTTCCCTCAAGTTTTATAGTAGAGTCAATTAATGTACAATCAAAGCTTATTGGTACATTACAGTTTGCGTGAGAGGTACCTGTATTATCCTCTAATCACTTTACCTTGTGTGAATGATCTAGATCACACAATGACAAATGCATGATCAAATATCAATCGTTCGCAGAGGACCCGCTCAAGATAAGGTATAAGCACCTACCTATGTGTGAACGATTACGATCCAATGATCAACCTACACGATTCAATCCTATACATACACAAAGGACCCCTTGAGATAAGGTACGAGCACCTTCTATATACACAAATGACTCAGATCTAAGGATATGACTTGTTTGATTTAATCTGGGTCGTCCATATCATAAACCGAACTTCGCCTTTGCTTACATGGATTCCATTCATGCAACTAACCCTGGTTTGGAACCACCACTTGTACATGGATTCCACATAGTTGGTCCATGTCATCATCCCCCGTCAACATGCCACTAGTGGGGCCCACATCAATTTTTTTCCCATAAATTCAATTTTTCATAAATACTTAAATTTCATTTTTTTTAACAAGTGGCTAATACGTAGTTACACTTGGCCAATATGAAATTACACTTGGCCTTTCCCTCTACTGCAATGTTTTTCGTTAACTAACAGGACTAGTAATTTTTGTCCATTAACTTTTTCTTTTCCTGAGAAAAAAGCGTAATTCTATTTCAGCAGCGATGAACAAAATTACATTATGAATATGCACATCTCATGTGCATGCAATAGACAGTGCAGGGACTGTATCAGTAATAGAGGCAAAAAAAACCTCCTCAAAAGTATTGTTTAGTTCGTATACATAAATCGGTCACTAGTTCATTAATGTTCAAACAAAAAATATTACAACCGGCTCCCCGAGCCTCGAACAATGATCATAAGAAAGGACGAGTAGAAGGATAAAAAAACAGCTACCAATGTTGTCAAAAAGAAACATTCCGGACTGAAACATTCGATCCGTTATAGTTCAGCGAAATCAATGAAGGGACGATGGTAATATTCCTGAGATGTCCCGTCACGAAATTCCTTCACCTTCCATGTGCCCAAGGCCAAATTCCGACCCTCCTTAGAGGCCGCGTCCGCCTCCTGGTTGTTCTCCCTATAAACATGTCTTCAAGAAAAATGTAGAAATGAGTCCTACAGTTCTCTAATATCCTAAAGAAGATTAGCTAATCTAATATCTCTGCACTGTTGAATTCCTTTAGACCAGATAATAACGTTCAATGAATCACCATAAACATTGAGATTTTGACATCCATTCTCAACCGCAAAAAGCAAGAGTAGTTTAAGACTCATGAGTTCCGCAAAATTGTTTCCACCTTCCCCCAACCCCCAATAAAGAGTGTAGTAATGATTGATGGTGAGATGAAGTATTGCCCCACCCCCACAACCATTGTCCTGAGCAACCCCATCAAAGAAACCCCATGGAACAGTCTGATCAATTTCAACCTCCAGGATCTCTCGTTGTTTAGTAATTTTAATGTGTTGTGGAAAAGCCGTAAGAATACCACAAATGAGAGTTGCTGTAAGTTCTGGAGTACAAATCTTATCAGCAACAATGAGATTATTACGGGCCAGCCAAATACCCCAACAGATCATTAAAGGAAGTGCTTTCACTGTTTTGTTCAATAGTATACCATTCCATGAGGAATAAGCATGATCCAACGAATTCCCGACCCAATTACACACAAAGCCTGTAATTTTGGAACACTCAGACCACACACTGATCATATATGGACACTGCAAAAATAGATGAAACACGGTCTCCTCCGCATCTTTACACAATATACACCAACCCGGACTGATGCGGTTCTTTTTCTGAAGATTATCCCATGTTGGGACTTTGTTTTCAAGGACGTTACACATAAACAACCTGTGTTTAGAAGGACATTTTAACTTCCACAGTGACTTCCACCACCACAATGGTTCATGATGGTTGACCTGTGTGCTGAGGCTAATATAACCCCCCTTCGGGGTATATTTTCCTACAGGGTCACCTTCCCAAACAATTTCATCATCCCTATCCCTGAGAGAAACCTGTGTTCTATTGAAAACCAGACAAAGCCGGGACAATTCCAATTGTGTCAATTCTAGAAGGTCCAATGTGTTCACCACCCTCCAAGACTGAAACCAAGGCCGTACCTGTATCGGATCAGCCAACTGATATAAGAAAGTTATACCCCGATTCCTAAGCGACCTCAGCGTACGATCCGAAAGGAGATGTTGACCCTCACAGCCAAACCAAGGATCCTCCCCAACCCGTAAGATCCGACCATCGCCAATATCCCATGCCATCAAATTGCCAATAACTGGAAAGGATTCTACCACCGCTTTCCAAATGACCGATCCCCCACGGTGTGTCTTTCCAATATTCCCCACCCAGTCCAGAACAGTAGCTGGAGCAATATATTTCTGAATGACCACCCTGGTCCATAGACTGTCAGACTTCAGCAACCTCCAACTCCCCTTGGCCGCCAACGCTCGAGAGAAAAGAAAAATGTTCTTCAGCCCCCATCCCCCCAGGGCTTTAGGAATAGCTATCCACTTCCACTTAACCCAAGGCGATATGTCGGTATCATCTTTGCTACACCACAAGAAACATAAATAGATTTTCCATGCCTTCTCCAAGATTCCTTTTGGGATCCAAGATAAAGACATCCAATAAACAGGAATGGCCTCCAGGACAGATTTAACCAGAACCCATCTACCTGCCCTAGAAAGCCAACAATGACTCCAGACTTTAAGTCTTTTGTGAAGTTTTTTCAATTAGCCAGTACCAGTCCAATTTCTTGTAAGCATTAGGTTTTAGTTGGAACCCCAAATACTTAATACCCACATCCAAGTCCAGAAGCATAAAAGGAAAGACACTTTGGATGTTATGTACTTCAACATCCCTTAACATATGAACCAAAAGGGTAGATTTCCCAACATTGATTTCCATCCCCGTGGCTTTGGAGAAGAGTAGTAAAATGTCCAAAGTGAATCCACATCACCTTGAGCACCAATGCAGAAAATAAGAATATCATCTACAAAGAGTAAATGTGTAATGAAAAAATCAGGAGCCACTTCAATGCCCCGGAGGAGCCTCGATCGTTTAGCTTCACAAAGAGTTATGCTCAAACCTTCTGCCACCAGTAGAAAAAGAAGAGGGGACAAAGGGAAACCTTGGTGAAGCCCTCTCTCAGAGTGGAAAACAAGGGAGGTCACCCCATTGATAAGAACAGCAAAAGATTTCGTGGCAATACAACTCATGATCCATCTAAAGAAACAAATTGCAAACCCCAAGTGTGTAAGAAGCATATGAATATAAATCCAACTAACCTTATCATAAGCCTTCGATAAATCAATCTTGAGTATAACACCTTTCACCTTCTTCATTTTCATCTTGTGCATTCCTTCCTGTGCAACACCAATAGCCTCATGAATCTGTCGTCCTTCCAGAAAACCAAACTGTTCGTCGGAGATATTCCTGGACATAATAGTTTTCAACCTTTTGGCAATAATTTTTTAAACGACTTTATACACACAATTGCAGAGAGAAATAGGTTGAAAGTCATTAAGGGAGGTAGGATTATCCATCTTAGGAATGAGTGCAATGAAGGTTTAATTAAAAACAACCAGAATCCTTCCCGAGAGTCTGGTATCTTCCACAACCTGTAACAGGTCCTCCCCCAGAAAATCATAGAGTGCCAGAAGGAATTCAATGGTCCAACCATCAGGGCCCGGGCTCTTGTCTCTCTGGAAGCCCTAGAGGACCCCATTTAATTCCTCTTCTAAAACCTCTTCCATCAATAGACGATTATCATCCTCATCAACATAACGGGGGAATAATTGAGCCACTCGAATCACTTCAGCAACCGATGCCTGTCCAGGGGCTTTGAAAGGTTGTTGAAAATGGTCCACCCCTACTCTAGCCATACCCTCGAAGGAAGATTGAGGCTCCCCCCCGAGAATCTTCCAGGCTCCAAATAGTATTTGCAACTTTTCACCCTTTTGTATAAGCGTGAAAAAATTTAGTGTTCTCATCACCCGCTTCCAACCAAATCGCTCTGCTTTTAAGTCTCCAAGTTTCCTCCTTTTCCAGTAGGAGGGTATTTCTTCTTCCCTCCAAGGTAACAAGTAAAGCCTTTACCTCTAGAGATCCCAAAACCCCCCCCCCGCAGACTCATATAATCCCACCAATTCCAACTCAACCAGTTTGAGTTCACAATCCTCTCTGATTCTCCTTTCATGTGCCCAATCCTTAATAAGCCCTTTGACCTTTTTCAAATTTGCAACAAATTGAAAGGAGGCGGAATCATTAGCCCTTGGGTTGTAGGGAACCCACAAGGAATGAATCATATTGAAAAAAGACTTGTCCTTCAACCAATTCTTATTAAAATTTAAGGGCCCGAAAGGTTTGATCGGCCCTTGACGAAGCTAAAAAAAATAGGGAAGTGGTCAGAGGGTCCCCCCGATCCAACCCAATGTCTCATAAGGAAGAACCTGTCCACAAAAGTTTCAGATACCAAAAAATGATCAATTCTCTTTGACACCCTATTGTCTCCAGCCCGGTTGTTCCTCCAAGTAGGCTTGAGTATAATGGGTTCAATATCAATCAAACTGTTTTCCATCAGCCTCTGTGTGAAGTACATAGCCAAAGGGTCCAAACGGGCCCTGGGCCCCCATACCTAGGCCTGTCCCAAAGAGAAATTAAGATCACCACCCAGCAGTAAGTCCCCACCCTGTAAAAGGGGACTATTGAAAAGAGAGTCCCAGAAGGGGACACGATTGAGATAAGGGCCATAGATATTAACCACAGTAATCGACTCACCAATGTCCAGAGTCGAACAAGTCATCCCAAGAACTGATTCCATCCCCCAAATAGTATGAATTCTAACAGTCCTGACATTCCAACCAATCGCCAGACCACCAGAACGACCACGAGCATCCAAAGTAACAAAGGTCCAACCGTTGAACCAGCTCTCCAGCATAGTTTTCACCATCTCCCCAACACCCAAAGTTTCTTGAAGAAGAATGATATCCGGGTGTTCTAAAGATACCACTCTCCTTAGTGTTGATCTTTTATGGGGACCAGCCAGCACCGATAATTGAAAGACATAATTTTCACCAGCGCCCCTTCTTCTAGGCACACACTGCTCTAAGCGCCCTATCAATAGACTATTGTTTTCCCTCCAAGAGATCCATCTTGGCCTTGGACTAAGCCTTGGATAAAAAAGACTTCCTTCCCTGCCCCTTAACAGGACCTGCCTTACCAACACCCAGCCCCCCCGAAGGATTCTTTGTTAGGAACCCATGTCAGCCCTTCTATTTACTTTGTTAGTATATTGTTATTGGACGCATATGCTTTGTAAGTCGTCTCATAGTATTTGTTGATCCATAGTTTGTCTTATTGTTGTTGGACTCATATGTTTTGTAAGTTGTCCCGTAGTAATTGTTGATCCATAGTTTGTATTGGCCCATGGTTTGTATTAACACATGGTATTGACCCACGGTATTGGCGCCTAGACTTAGTATATAAGTTTGTGTTGAGACCAATGAAGGTACGGTGAAGTTATTTTTATTGAGCTTGCTTAAAGGAGGTTGCCCCCTTGAAGTGGCCTGCGATAAATAAAAGTGATTATGAGTTCTGTTATTGCTGCTATCTCGTGTATTTTCATTAATTAATTGTTGCAGGTTCTTCACATCTGGTATCAGAGCACTTTCTTGGGCTCGCTGGGTGGAATTTATGCAAAATTTCTTTTCGCATCTGTTGCAGCTTCAGATCTGGGAATAATCCCTATCCACTTAACGGTGGGAAGTACTTGGGCATAAGCCCTAAAACTCATTGTGAGGAGTACCACAGGAACCCCAAAGTAGTTGGCCCATTGAGAGGACCTGCCAGCGAAAAGGGCAACGACCCCTACCTGATTGACTACTTCCCACCCGTGAGGTAAAACAAGAGCTGTCGTTTGTGGCAAAGCAGTTATCAGTTTTACCTAAGCCGCGGAGTGAGGGGTACTGCCCCAATATGCAAGTCATTAGACAACATTGGTGGCCAAGTGAATCCCCTGAACCGATAGGAAGCCGAACATACCTGGGGTTCATATCTATTTTCAGCTGAACTATTGCCGATCACTTTTGCACCATTACAGATCCATCTATTGCCGATCACTTCCACGCCGTTGCAGATCCATTTTGAAAGCCGATTCATATCCATTCTAAAAGTTGTTCTAGATCCATCCGTTTTTGATCCATTCTGAGCCGGTCCAGATCCCGCCGTTTCCGATGCATTCCGAAATCCGTTTCAGATCAATTGAAAAAAAAAAATAGTTTTTTTCGCCATATCTCCCTTATTTTAACTCTGTTTTCCCTGAAACTTCGTTGAAACCCCTGCATTCCCATTCTGCATATTTCATTCATGAGGACCCTATTCCCAATTCCACTTCCCAAAGCCAGGAATCCCACATTTGTCTATTTTTAGGGTTTGCCATAAATTATTCAATTTTCACCCAGTCGCCTCCAAATTTTGCCACCATGTTCATTCCCTATTTATGCTTCTTTATCCCTCTTTTACAAATTTTCTCATTCTTTCACCTCGCTTCTGAAATCCCCATTTTTTGCTTCCCTGTCCATTAGAAAGTGTCCAAAACCTAGTCAAACCCCAATTACCCCTCCAAGTTTTTCCCAAATCCAAATTTCCCTTTACTAAATAAGCTTTTGTTTTTGTTTTTCTATCCATTCCCCCCCCAAAAAAAAAAAAAAAAACTCTAGGTTATGGTTGTCACCCGCGTAGGAGCAAAAACCATGGAGGAAGCACTTGCAGCCATCTAAACCAAACTCCAAGATTTGGATGAAAAATCTCTCAACCTCCATCTTCAGCATTCAACCATGAACAATAATCGACAACAAGAATCTTCTGCAGCCAATGGGTTCTCTTCTTCTAGAAATTTCCGTGGTCCGAAGCTTGAATTTCCTTACTTCAATGGTATTGATCCGACTGGATGGATCTATTGTGTAGAACAGTATTTCAGTCTGCATAATACTTTTGATGTCCGAAAAGTTCCACTTGCATTCTTTCATTTGGAACATGAAGCCCTTCAATGGTACCGTTGGTACATCAAGGCTCATGACGATCCAAAATGGACAGATTTTTGCCAACTCCTTTTGCAACGATTTGGTCCTAGTGATTTTGATGACTTCACCGGAGAACTCACTAAACTTCGTCAAAGTGGCACTGTGAGAGAGTATCAGACATAATTTGAGAAACTAGCCAATCGCACAGAAGGATTGTCTGATGAATTCTACAACAGTTGTTTTATCAGTGGTCTTAAGAATGAAATCCAGTTAGAGGTAAAAATGTTCTATCCCAACACAATGATGGAAGTCCTAGGGTTGGCTAAGTTGGCAGAAGACAAGATTGCAGCCCAGCAGCGCTCCAAACCCACTTTTGTTCCCTTTCAAAATATGGGTTCTCAACGACCTCCCATCCCGCCAGCTCCTCAACCAACTCCTATCAAGCATTTGTCTGAAACAGAGATGCAGGCACGCAGAGAGAAAGGGATTTGTTATAATTGTGATGAGAAATTCACTCAGGGACATAGATGTGTTCAACAAAAGCTCTATCTCTTGGATGTGGATTCTCCGCCTGCCTCTACAATTGGTGAAGAAAGTACAGATACAATGGATGATCAGGTCGACATTCAGGAGCCACCTATTGAACCCCCATCTTAGGATGAACAACCAGAGATATCTCTCCATGCTTTATCCGGCGTCACCACTCCCCAAACAATACTCATTGATTCTAGTATCACTCATAACTTCATTAACCCTCGGATCGCCAAACATGCTGATTGTTTTGTCCATCCTTGCTCCAACCTTGAAGTCATGGTTGCCAATGGGGGCACCTTACCTTGCAAGGGGAAGTGTCACAATGTGTGTATCTCTCTGGAAGATTATAACCTGCGCTCTAACATGTTTACCTTGTCCCTAGGAGAATGTGATGTGGTTTCCGGTGTTCAATGGTTACGCACACTTGGCCCCATATTATGGGATTTTGCTGAACTTTGGATGTAGTTTTTAGTCAATGGGAAACAACACAAATTTAAGGGCTTACAACAAGGGTCTCTTTGCATCATCATTCCACACCACCTGGAAAAGTGAGATGCACCTGCAACAATTAATTACTAAGAATATGCGAAATAGCAGAAATAATAGAACATAATCACTTTTATATTGATCACGGGCCACTTCGAGGGGGCAACCTCCTTTGAGCAAGCTCAATACAATTAACTACACGGTGCCTTGAATGACCTCAACACACACTTATATACTAAGTCTATGCCCAATACCATGAGTCAAAACCATGGGACATATAATACTACAGGACGACTTACAAAGCATATGCGTCCAATACTATGGGTCAATACTATGGGCTAATATAAACTACGGATCAACAAACACTACGGGACGACTTACAAAGCATATGCGTCCAATAACAATATACTAACATAGTAAAGAGAAGGGTTTACATAGGTTCCTAACATCCCCTCTCCCTTAGAAAAAGCTTTGTCCTCAAAGCTTGGGTTGGAGAAATTGCTGCAGAAGCTGAAGGAGTGGTTCCCCGGTAGCATCCTCGGGTTGCATTTCAGGCCACTAACGCCTTTGGAGTGTCAAGGAGGATTGCTTGGAAGGCTGTAGATGAAGAAGAACCCTATCAGCTACGTGGAAAATGCGCTCAGAACGGTGTTGATCGTCTTGTTGATTCAGGCGAATTCTGGCAATGTGAAGATTGTCCTGCAGAATGAGAAGAATTTGATTGCGGTTTCGAAGAACCGAGTCAATTGCCTGAACTGGGGAGCTGCTAAGGGTGTATGGAAGAAGAACTGGCGATGTTTGTCCATAGACAGCTTCATATGGTGTTCTGTGAGATGTGGTATTGTACCACCAGAGCGCTGCTAGGAAATCCATAGAAATAGTTGGCCAAAGCTATTTAGGGATGGGCAAGGGTTTGACCAATCCCGAAAGGAGTGTCGTTTCACCCTTGTTGACTTGGAAAGTATCATCGTCAGCCACCATATGTTGAATTGTCATTTTTAGTCCCTGCCAAAAGAAGTTACATTGTTCTTGGTCATACCTGTTGCAGAACCCAGAGTGCCCTATTGATGAAGAAGCATGGAGTTCATAGAAGAGAGAGCCCTGTTGAACATATTGCACCCAATTTGGAACAAGCAGAGAAAGAGTTGTAAGAGAAACTGGGTCATCAATTGTGCAAGAAGGAGCATCTTCCACCATATTGTCCTTACCCTTCTTGTAAGTGATCACATAGGGATAACCCATGAGGTGGATAACCCATTTCAGGTGTGTTGGGGAGGAGACCCATTGTTCCAGAAAATTTTCCAGACTCGGGAGATCAGTCTTGATGCAGAAATAATTCCCTAATAGGTATGGCTACCACTTCTGTATTGCATGCAAAATAGCCATCATTTCCTGCTGAGAGCTAGATGTGGCTAAATTCTTACCGGAAAGGTCTCGTGAAGGTAGCAAGCGCATTGGTTCAGCAAAGATACCTGCATATCTATCCAAAAAAGTAGTGGAGGCTATTGTTGGGTGCATCTGAATGGAATTGAGCTGAGCGATGACACCATGTGAATTCTTCTTAAGGAGTTTTTCCAGGCGATGTGAACTGATGATGCAGAGAGACCCTGGTTGTAAGCCCATAAATTTGTGTTGTGCCCAATTGACTTTAAACTGCATCCAAAGTTCAGCAAAATCCCATAAGATGGGGCCAAGTGTGCGTAACCATTGAACGCCCAAAACCACATCACATCCGCCTAAGGGCAAGGCAAACATGTCAGAGCGTAGGTTATAATCTTCCATAGAGATACGCACATTGTGACACTTCCCCTTGCAAGGTAAGGTGCCCCCATTGGCAACCATGACTTCAAAGTTGGAGCAAGGATGGACAAAACAATCAGCCTGTTTGGCAATCTGAGGGTCAATGAAGTTATGAGTGCTACCAGAATCAATGAGTATGGTAAGAGGGAGCTTCTTGAAGTATCCCCTGACCCGCATTGTTTGTGGGGTGGTGACGCCGGTTACAGCATGGAGAGAGATCTCAGGTGGGTCGTCCTGAAATGGGGTGTCAACAGGCGGGTGTTGAATGTCGATCTGATCATCGACTGTATATGTAGCTGCTTCACCAAGTTCTAAGGCAGGCGGAGAATCCACATCCAAGAGATAGAGCTTTTGTTGAACACATCTATGTCCTCGAGTGAATTTCTCATCACAATTATAGCAAAGCCCTTTTTCTTGGCGTGCCTGCATTTCTATTTCAAACAAATGCTTGATAGGAGTTGGGTGAGGAGAAGGCGTGATGGGAGGTCGTTGGGAACCCATATTTCTGAAGGGAACAAGGGTGGGTTTGGAGCGTTGTTGAGCTGCAATCTTGTCCTCAGCCAGCTTAGCCAACCCTAGGACTTCCATCATTATGTTGGGACAAAACATTTTGACCTCTGAGCAAATTTCATCCTTGAGACCACTTATAAAACAACTCATGTAGAATTCATCAGACAATCCTTCTGTGTGATTGGCCAATTTCTCAAATTCTGTCTGATACTCTCTCACTGTGCCAATTTGGTGAAGTTTAGTGAGTGCTCCTGTGAAATCATCAAAAGCACTAGGGCCAAATCGTGGCAAAATGAGTTGGCAAAAATCTGTCCAGTTTGGCTCGGGATGAGCTTTGATGTACCAATGGTACCATTGAAGGGCTTCCTGTTCCAAATGAAAGGATGCAAGTGGAACTTTCTGGACATCAAAAGTATTATGCAGGCTGAAATATTGTTCTGCTCGGTATATCCATCCAGTCGGATCAATACCATTGAAGCGAGGAAAATCAAGCTTCGGCCCACGAAAATTGTTGGAAGAAGAGAACCTGGTGGCAGCAAAAGATTCTGGCTGTCGGTTATTGTTCATGGCTGAATGTTGAAGATGGAGGTTGAGAAATTTTTCATCCAGATCTTGGAGTTTGGTTTGGATGGCTGCAAGTGCTTCCTCCATGGTGTTTGCTCCTGCACGGGTGACAACCATAACCAGGTTTTTTTTTTTTTTTAAAGACTGGAGCAGCTACGGCTCGAAAGGGATCTGGAACAACGCCGAATGGATTGAAAATGACTGAATCTGGAACGGCTTGCAAATGGAGCTGAAACGGCGCAGCAGTGATCAACAATAATTCAGCTGAAAGTAGATATGGGCCCCAGGTATGTGCGGCTTCCTAACATTTCAGGGGTTTCACTCGGCCACCAATGCTGTCTGACGGCTTGCATATTGGGGCAATACCCCTCACTCCACGGCTCAGGTAAAATTGATAACCGCTTTGTCACAAACGACAGCTCTTAGTTTACCTCACGGGTGGGAATTAGTCAATCAGGTAGGGGTCGTTGCCCTTTTCGCTGGCAGGTCCTCTCAATGGGCCAGCTACTTCGGGGTTCCTGTGGTACTCCTCACAATGAGTTTTAGGGCTTATGCCCAAGTACTTCCCACAGTTAAGCGGATAGGGATGATTCCCAAATCCGAACCTGCAACAGAAAAAATTTGGGCAGAAATTCCACCCAATGTTCAAAAACCGGATCTATATTGCTCAGAATCGCTATTATAGCATGTTTCCGGAACTGGAACAACCTCTCTGCTTCTACCTATGAAAGCGGAATAGAAATATGGGCACTCGGTCAAAAGATTTTCTTGCTGCAATTTTCGCGGCCGTCACCGAAATTCTGAAAAATTGATGATTTAAAATCCGCGATATCTCCACTTTTAGAACTCCAAATGAGATGTTTTTTTTTTGAAACTGCATATTTTTGAAAGAGGAATTCAGATATGCAATCGGTTTCTTCTGATTTTGTGCAGAAAGTTTCATAAATTGATCTGAAAGTCACCGTCCAAAAAAAGAAAAAAAAATTCCCACTTGTGCCAAGGAAAGTGCTCTGATACCAAATGAGATGCACCTGCAACAATTAATTACTAAGAATATGTGAAATAGCAGAAATAATAGAACATAATCACTTTTATATTGATCACGGGCCACTTCGAGGGGGCAACCTCCTTTGAGCAAGCTCAATACAATTAACTTCACGGTGCCTTGAATGACCTCAACACACACTTATATACTAAGTCTATGCCCAATACCATGAGTCAAAACCATGGGACATATAATACTACAGGACGACTTACAAAGCATATGCGTCCAATACTATGGGTCAATACTATGGGCTAATATAAACTACGGATCAACAAATACTACGGGGCGACTTACAAAGCATATGCGTCCAATAACAATATACTAACATAGTAAAGAGAAGGGTTTACATGGGTTCCTAACAAAAAGATCCTTAAGAAGAATTCACATGGTGTCATTGCTCAACTCCATTCCATTCAGATGCACCCATCAACGGTCTCCCCTACTTCCTTGGATATATATGCAGGTGTTCTTACTGAACCAATGGGCTTGTCGCCTTCAAGAGACCTTTCCGGTAAGAATTTAGCCGCATCTACATCTCAGCAGGAAATGATGGCTATTTTGCATGCAGTACAGAAGTGGCAGCCATACCTATTAGGGAATTATTTCTGCATCAAGACTGATCTCCAGAGTCTGGAAAATTTCCTGGCACAATGGGTCTCTTCCCCAGCACACCTGAAATGGGTTATCCAACTCATGGGTTATGCCTATGCGATCACTTACACGAAGGGTAAGGACAATATGGTGGCAGATGCTCCTTCTCGCACATTTGATGACCCAATTTCTCTTACAACTATTTCTCTGCTTGTTCCAAATTGGTTGCAATCTGTTCAACAGGGCTATCTCGTCTATGAACTCCACGCTTCTTCATCAGCAGGGCACTCTGGGTTCCTCAAAATGTATGACCGAGAACAATGTAACTTCTTTTGGCAAGGACTAAAAATGACAATTCAACAGATGGTGGCTGACTGTGATACTTTCCAGGTCAACAAGGGTGAAACGACACTCCTTTCGGGACTGCTCGAAACCCTTGCCCATCCCTACATAGATTTGGACAACTATTTCTATGGATTTCCTAGAAGCACTCCAGTGGTACAATACCACATCTAAAAGGACACCATATGAAGCAATATATGGACAGGTGTCGAGCACCCTATATGCAGATAGATTATTACCAACACACAGAGCATACGAGATTTATTGTCAACCCGAGAAAGTCTTTTTATTTCAAAGGATAAATGCACAGTCTATGCTTAAACACCAAATCATTATAATTGAATACTTTTATCCTCTAACAACCATGTTCATCCCAAGAATCTGTGTAATCCCAGTTGCTTTCTAAATACTATAATTTCAATTCCTTTCTACCATGCATCAACAAGAAGTAAAATAAGATTCAAAGACAATTGCAGATAAAAAGAAATCCTATTCACATCCTAGAACAAATAACTCACTTCTTCATTCTGATCACTCTTGAAAACCATAAGCATAAACTGAATATTAATCTAGAAATTCAATTGCAAAGGATCGAGTTCAGTTGTTCTAAGAAATTGAATTACAGGAATGAAAATCAACAATCATAACAGGAAGGATAAATTGCAAGGGCTCATGGGATCACAACTTAACTGCAAGATGAACAAAGCTATGTACAACTATCATATGAAATGCATAAAGAAAGTTCCTACTCAGTCGACTGTTGCTCTGCACCGTTTACCAATCTCAAGGAAATATAATCTTAATTATACCGAAAATCCACACCACACTTACTACTGCTGCGCACAAGGGAAATTTCATGAACAAAACATCACACAACAACAAATTCGAAATCCTATTTTAACTCAGCAATCTCTGTGGAAGACGGGCCCAGCCTTCACACAGAGATGCTGGTTGAACAACATAAAGCTTCTTTTAACTCAAAGGCAACTCTTTGTATTAACGAAAGGAAGATTACACAAATTGATCTCACTGCTAATACAATGAATAAATTTTGCGTTGTTCCACCCCCTGGGTCGAGGCAGCTCCCCATATTTATACATACACATTGTAACATCTGATCCTATTAACGGGAAGCCATGAAGATCTCTGATCTTCAGGCGCCCTAAATAACACTAGCTGTTACAATACGTGGCAAAGTAGAGACATAAAAATGCGAGAAAGTTGTTCATGGCCCAGGAGTGGCAGTCTTTCCAGATTCACAGCTATACTCGAGCAGCGACATACTAAAGATCTCAAACTATACCACATTCTCTTACAGCTGCCCTGTCACAGCTCCACCTGGGATGTTACATTGGAACCATGTGCCTTAATCGATGATCCGAGCCCCGAGGATCCTTTTTTTAAGCAGCGAACACCCTTCCTTTCAAGACTTTGTTCATCCCACCTTCCTGCAATCTACTTATCTCAAACTACCTTCATAAATCATAACATGTTAGCACAATTGAGAGATAAACAACCTTCATTATCACAATCATAAGCATTAATAAGATAGAGCAATGATCAATCATACCTTAGCAGCTTGGGGGAATAAAGTGAGGACAACAGGTCTGATTGACATGATAAGTAGTGTAGGACAGGGGAAAGAAAGGTGATCAAGGATGATTAAAAGGGGCCAATTTTGGGCTCAACAATAGGCACCGCCAATTCTTCTTCCATACACCCTCAATAGCTCCCCCGTTCAGGAAATTGACTCGGTTCTTCAAAACCGTGATCAGATTCTTCTCATTCTGCAGGTCAATCTTCACATGGCAAGAATTCGACTGAAACAACAAGCCAATCAGCACCGTTTTGAGCACACTTTTCACACAGCTGATATGGTTCTTCTTCGTCTACAGCCTTCCAAGCAACCCTCCCTGAAACTCACAAGGCATCAGTGGCCCAGAATGCAACACGAGGATGCTATAGGGGAACCACTCATTCAGATTCTGCATCAATTTCCACATCTAAAGCTTTGAGGACAAAGCTTTTTCTAAGGGAGAGGGGATGTTAGGAACCCATGTCAACCCTTCTATTTACTTTGTTAGTATATTGTTGTTGGACGCATATGCTTTGTAAGTCGTCTCGTAGTATTTGTTGATCCATAGTTTGTCTTATTGTTGTTGGACGCATATGCTTTGTAAGTCATCCCGTAGTAATTGTTGATCCATAGTTTGTATTGGCCCATGGTTTGTATTGACACATGGTATTGACCCATGGTATTGGCGCCTAGACTTAGTATATAAGTTTGTGTTGAGACCAATGAAGGTAAGGTGAAGTTATTTGTATTGAGCTTGCTCAAAGGAGGTTGCCCCCTCGAAGTGGCCTGCGATCAATAAAAGTGATTCTGAGTTCTGTTATTTCCGCTATCTTGTGTATTTTCATTAATTAATTATTGTAGGTTCTTCACATTCTTAGTGGCCGAATGAAGGAAATATCCCGAGTCAGAATAATCAGGTGGAGAGGGCAACGCAACTTCCTCCTCAATGATAAGTTCAGTAACCGGTGTCAAAAGAGGGGGGAGCTTCCTCAATAATGGCCGAGTGGGGTTCGATGAGAATGTTAGAAACCAAAGCAGAAGTGGTAGAAATCTTCAAAAAATTTAATGCCTCCACCCAATCCAACCCATCCAGAGAAATATTATTCAAAACAAAATTAAAAGAAGTAGGGATGGAAGGGGGTATAACACCCACAGCAGGCAGTACCGACCATTGAAGAATCTCAAGAAGGTCATCTTCAGCCCCACCAGAAACATCAGGGCACAATTCCTCCTCCAACGAAGTAGTCTGCACTGTATTAGACTCGATCCCCGTCCCCTCCTGTACCAAGGGGGAAGGACCAGGAGATAACGACACAACAGGTGATTTTCCTTTAGCATCAGCTTGCCTGTAGGTACTGCCACCATTCCGAGTCCTAAGAGTGAGTTTGCACTCAGCCACCAGATGGCCATATGCATGACAACGTCTGCACCGAAAAGGAACATTCTCGTAATCCAGCTTTTGTACATAGGAGTAAGGGCCCCAAGTAAGAGTAACATCTTCAGCAAGACCATCACGCACATTCATACTGACCAGAATGCGTGCCACTTTCCTCTGTTTAGTGTGAAGGAAACTGTAATCTCCTTCCAAGTATGTCCCCAAAAGATCACCAATACCCCTGAAATGATGCTCAGACCAATAGTGTAGAGGGAGTCCAGGAAGACGCACCCAAAGTGGAACCATATCCAAACATTCCCTACTAGTGTCAAACATCAGATGCCAAGGATTGAGAAGAACTGGACAATGATCCCAACTCCAATTCTTGTTGAGAACCCACTGAGCGTGTTCCTCAGTCAGAAAGTTGAAAGCGAACCAGTTTCTAGCTAATTCCACCACCTCGGGTACATAACCGGACTGATCCAACCAATGATCCGGGGCCCACCCCTCGATGGTCCGCAGAGAAAACAATCTCCCCAAAGCCTTCCCGACCAAGTTTTTGTTCGTCATGTGTAGAATCTGATGCCACTCGACATCTTCTCCTAAGGCATAATTATATTTTGTCCGACTAAGCTTCAACCACTGCTTTCTGCACCGCTTCACAGGATTAGTCGCATTATCAGAGGAACCCCCACCCCAATCCTCAGAACTCGTACTTGAGCCAACTTGTGGGCTGGAAAACCCCCGATGTTCCTGTGCCCCAAGGGAACCCAAGCCAAATCCCGCTTCCGACCCCCCAGCTCCACCACCAAAAGCCAGAGGATCAGCCCGAGACTGCTGAAAAATCTCCACCCACGCCTTCAAAGCCCCATTAAAAGAAGACCCAGCAGCACCTTCAACAGTATTGTCCAATGCCTGTACAACCTGCTTAGAGGACCACAAAGGGATAATAGTCACACGTAATGGCGAAACAGTAGGACCTTGTGTAACCATCACAGGTGCGTCGTGGTTCGGAGAATTTACAAAAAAGGAAGATGGTGAAAACCCTAGAACCTGAGCATCCACATTAGAGGCTCCCGCGAGCCCCTTCTCACCGTCTCCTACCACATCAGCCAACACCATGCCAGGTGTCGTTGACCAGACCGATGCCCCATCCAACGGGTCATAGGAATAATCAACGAGATCACCGAAATCCATGATACAGAGATAGCACAAAAAAGGAATTACCACAGTAAAAGAAGAGGGCAAATGGTAAGAAATGTAAAACTGTTCGTCAGGTAACCTGCACCGATGTTCCCAAGCAGAAGACCCTAACCGCGGCAGTGAACGAACCGTCCTCCAAAACCCAAGCCTGCACGCCAACCGATGGGTAACCCTAAGGATGCCAGTCCACCTGACAACTGACATCAGGAAGATCCATCGCACCAGCAACAGTGATGATGGCCGTCAACGACCATCGAAAACCTCAGAGACTCGCTATGAGTCGAAAAACCCTAAATGCACATCCTTTTGCCCATTAACATAACTGGTGGTTTTCAACAATTAATAGAATTGTAATATTTTTTACCATAGTTCAAATTCTGCCCAAAATTTTTTAAACCTAAATTCTTCCATTATGGATTTTTATCACTATTTTTTCTCATGCCAATTCCATTCATGGTTCTAAAAATAAATTTGGGCACTTGAAACCACTTTCATAGAGAACTTCCATCAAACAGTTTGCTTGCAAACTATGATTTTTCACCCAGAATTCAAGGTACCAGCTGTAACTCCATATTTTTCTCCAATTACCCTCTTATATCTGACCTGACTGTTCAAGGAACCATCTCAATAACTATTACACATCTGAATTTCACCATCTGGAATATTTCACATGGATTTTCCCCAATTCTATCAAGGAGTTATTTTGTCAAACACTTCTCAATGTCTCATATAACTTGTAATTATGCCTAAAGAATTATAATACAGTCCATGCAATCCCAGTGTTGCAATCCTTGACCTCTAATACCACATTGTCACACACCCAGTAGCCTCTGATACTCTGTTGAGACCAGTGGTACTCAAATTTGTATATAAATTTTGCTCTTGCTTCCAATCATGAATTTACTTTCCAAAGGCTTACTATAATACATATTTTTTTAACAACGGAAGTGAACTATATATATACATATATATATAATAACAATTCTTTAAACTAAAATTATACATTCTAATTATGTAATCATTCTTAACATGAATGTACCAAACCATGTTGTTTTTTGGTCTCATATTAGGTTTTCTTTCAACCTTGGATATGTACTGGGTCATTGGCTTTTGTCTATTTGCTCAGGGAGCCAATTTTGTAATCGGTTTAAGTGTCCGTCAATTTGTAAAGAACAAGGGATTGGGTCATCAGGGAAATTCAGTCATGGCTCTTGAACTTTGCTATGTACTCCTTTTTATGATATAATATAATGTTGGTCTTACTTACAAAAAAAAAAATGTACCAAACCATGCTCAATCAATCCATACATTGAATTAATTCCAAAACAATAATCAAAACATCATATAACATAACTAAAATTCATGGCATTCATACAAAGTTGGCACTTATCTTATAAAATTCCCCCAACTAGCTGCAAGCGAAGGACATTCCTCCTAGTTGTAGGCATTATGTCAAGCTGTCTCTTTATTTGACAGATGCCACCTCCAAGATGGGGCTATTCATTCCACAAGGGGTGAATTATGCTTCCTTTATTTAACACGGTCACACCCAACCCTAAGGCACTAGCTTAACCGAAAGGCATTCACACACTACCCAAATGTACATAAACCCCTCCATAGTTGTTCCCACCTCTGCACTCATTCACCATTAGCCTACACAAAACAAGAGATGAAACCCCCTTCTCTACTTTGCAATCCCTTAGGTTGTCCCCATCCCCTTATAGTGCTCCAACACATGCTAGCCAGGAATTCTCTGAGTCAGGGTCCCAGGTAGTCCGACTGCAAGCCAAGCCTCTCTAACAGGGGCACCAAGCCCAAATACACAAGTTTATCAAGATAAGGTATGCCAATTTATCAAGTTTCTTCCTTGGGTGTGAAGGTAGACTCAGAGACCAACTATCCTTCTTCCTCAATGGAAACATACATCCCAGATTCCCCTCCATGATAGAATGACAGAATCAATCATTCAAAATTAATTCCTAACAAGATATATGCATGGTTATGGCTTGACAAGTGGCTTCTCCAAAAGTAACCACTTTCCCCTTTTTAATCTCACTTAGGACAACTAATCCCATAATGAATTTAAGTGGCACCCCAAGGTCAAGGAACTTTGGTTGAAAATATTAATGAAGATTTATGGCATTAGCTAGAGTTATCACCCCTTAGTCCCTCTCACTTCCCCCACTTGTGGAATCATATCCCTGCCTCTTTTTTTTTCTTCTTCACTTTCAGTTGTTAGGGATTTTTATATTAAAAAGCATATACATCATTTACAGTATCCATGGTCTCCTATACCATATAAGTATGGCTTATAGCCTTTGCATTATTATATCACATTTATATCTTGGGGTCAACAATGGGGTGTTAGAGTACATGCTCTTCCCAATATTTGTGATAGATTAGTATACCATAAAAATAAATAAACAAATAAAATTCCAAAGGAAAGGTTTAAAAATATAATTCATCAATCTATGAAATGTGAAAGGTGCATTGGTAATGGTAATCGACATCACCAAAAATTCATAATGACCTTTATGTGTTCTAAATGTTGTTTTTAGAATGTCTTCTTGCCTCATTGTGATTTGATGATATCCATAATAGAGATCCAACTTGGTAAAGAAAATTGCTCCCTGCAATTCATCTAATAATTCATCAACGACGAGAATAGGAAAACTTATATTTAATGGTCATCTTGCTGAGCTCTCTATAATCTAGGGACGTACACCATGAACCTTCCTTTTTACAAACAATCACAACTAGTGTAGAGAAATCAATTTGGCTAGGTTGAATAATGCCAACAACTGACATTTCGTGAACCATATTTTCAATCTCACTTTTGTGGACATGGGTACTTATAAGGCCTAGTGTTAGGTGGTACACTTCTTGGTTGTAAGTGAATAGCATGGTCATGATATAAAGCGGGTGGAATACCTTTAGGCATCTCACCAAATACCTTGGAATGATTGTCAATAACTCTTTCGAGATACACTAGAATAGAGGGTATAGATGCTTGAAAATCTAATGGGCACAATTGTGCAATTACATTATGGTGTCCCTTTTTAAGCAATTCCGTCATGTTATTAGACCTTATCATCCTTATTTACCATACTTGTGATGCCTACTTTGTTTAGCATTGTAGTTTCAATTTTCTCTACTCTTTTGGTAAGCTTGGAAAAACTACATTTCACATTGTAACGCTCATCTTATGTCATGGATGAGCCTTTAGGAGGTTTAGCAAGCGTAGAATTTTTTTCTCCACCTCTTTCCATGTGAGGCCATTAATATTTACTAGTTTTCTTTATTTTTTTATCCATTAAACCGTTTGAACCACCATAACAAATCTTCCAATCAAAAGTTATGCAAGTTTCAAGTTAACAACCTTTAAAAACTTTGTTTTGTAACTTGTCTTGCTAGTTGACCTTTCTCCTGAAGTATCTCTGAATTTCCACCTCTCTGAGTCTAAAATTTCAGCCTAAAGTAGCATAGTTTGTCTTCTCTATAACGCCACAGGTTTGATCAGATTTTGATATGCTAGAGAAAATTATTGTGACTTTCGCAAAAACTTCTTGTTTTTGTCCCTTTTAGGAGAGCGCACTTGTGCAACCTACCACATGTCCAATTTTTATGATATACTTCTAAAAGTTTTACCAAAACCACTTTGACTTGTCTTCTTTTTTATGCAACAAGTGGCATGCAATTTGTATCTTTCAATATTCATATACAATAGTTTTATCCAAAACACCTATTTGAGAATAGTTTTCAAACTAATCAAACACATGAACTTCGATAGACTATAACTCTAAAAGTATAGTGAACTGGGACCTATTTCTTTTACCATAGGTACTTCACTATGTCTCCTAAGGTTCCTAAAAAAATTGTTATTTGAAACATCTCAAAAACAAGTTATAATGAAAATGGCTCTAATACCAAATGTTAAGCACCAAATTTCCATAATAACATAAAAATAGAGAGAAAGAGTAACAGAGTGCCTTGAGAATGAAATAAAGAGACGAATAAGAAGCATGTTAAAGGAGGCAACTTACTTTTACAATGTATTGAATGCACAATATGAGATGATCTCTAAAACTAGATCTCCTTGGTAGATATAAGAGACAAATGGTATAATTAGAATTAAGGTCATAGTCGACCAATAAAAACAACTTTAATATAATAATAGAAATGTAATGTCATAATTTTTAGGGCTTAACAAGAAGAAAGATTAAATCTCTAGAGTAATAGGTGAATATCCAAGGGAGGCAGGGTGGTTCTTGTGAAATTTTTGTTGGAAGCATTGTCAATCTATTAGATGTCATTGTCATGGATCCCAAAAGGGAATCTAGAATAGATCATAAGTTTGTGCTTTAGATTCATCTGATCATGGGATAAGGATAATTAGGTCTGCCTTTAGTAAAATGGAATAAATTGGCCACCCCTAAACTTGGGGGGTTTGGGGCTTGAAAAACATATTTATATTCTCTAAAGCATTGGTTGCAAAAGGAGTGTGGAGTTTGATTTGAAAAAAAGTTCTTTGGTATAGGGTGGTCCATAGGAAATCTATCCACCCAACTTTGATGGAAGAATGGTTGAGAGGCCCCATAAAAAAATCCCATAATGTATCTAAAATTTGGAAGGTTTTGGTTGTTGCTTTTCCCTTGGTGGGAAATCGGTTGATTTGGAAAATAGAATGGGTTCCAAGTTTCAAGTGGGATTGGACCCATGGGTTGGATGTGGAGGAATCTTCAAAATTCCTATTCATATGATTTTACATCTACAAGCTACATGAATTTTGACTTTGTCATGGATGCCCAACCACAACAACACAACTAATTGGTAATATGCTTGGATGACTAGAAGGGATTTGGATTCAATTAGGAGGACAATGAGATTTGGGATATTTGCATTCATAATATTTTCACAATATTAGTAAGGATAAATTATGAGGAGGAATCTCTCCTTTGGTCAAAACATCTAAATGGTTTTTACACACCAAAAGGAAGCTCCTAAGGCTTTAATTGAGCATGGCACCTTAGAACTATCGAAATGGTGGTGGAAAGATATATGGCATTTCAAATGTCCTTCTAAATCCTAAATCTTCAAGTGGATTCTTCTTAACAACAAACTCCCAAATTGGGACATTCTTCAAAAGAGGACTTTTGTAGGTCTAGAGAGGTGCATTCTTTGTCAAAACAAGACAAGACAATTTTTCACTTAATCATGAGTTGTCTATACACTCAATAGGTTTGGATCAAGGTAACATGTATCATTGGTCTAACAAGAATATGGACTAGGGATTTTGTTGAAGAGGGACCGAATAAGTGATGTGATCATGTATGAAGAATCTTTTTTAGAGATAAGCCACTTATTGTGGCATGGGGAATATAGTTGGCCATAAATTCATTAATATTTTATTACAAAATGGCACACCCTTTGGTTGTGGCAGTATAAGGTATAAATACAATGAGTTATTTTAAGAAACAAAGAATTGCTAAAACTGTAGGAGTGATTAAGGAAGACTATTGGCAAAAACAGGGATTAGGCCTATTTCAATGGACCATCCAAAGTGGAACCTCAAATAGGTGGTACTATATGGATATACATATCTTAGAGAATCGCTCTATTAATTTCAAAGTGGGGATTGGTCAAGGTTCTAACAATCTAGTAAATTTATGGGATTTAAAGCTAATTCTTACAATAATAGCTTAATACGAGCAATCTTCTCTACAAGAATTTGGTGATTCAAAGATGGTATTCAGGTGATCTTTTGAGACAGAATATCACCCCCCATTCTCATTACTTACGCATAAGTTCTTGTTTCATATTCTGCGACATCCTGCAACTACTCTTAGCATGCATACCACCTTCCCACAAGGATGATACATCGATCACCTTTGCAAGTTCCATGTCCTCTAACTTCTAACCTTGGATAGAACTAGATCGTCTTGGACACTAAGATTTTAAAGGAAGGGTGCAACCTCATCAATAAATTCCAATCTTAATGTTTATTTGGGGAAGTCAACAAAAGTCAATATTGATATTAGGGTGTACGTTGTAATTATGATGTCATAGCGTCATGGTCATTTAGTGGAAGTCGACGTCCTACTAACATTCATGCAATGCTATCAACAACAATATAGATATTGGGTCGTCGTAATTGAAACGTCCGATCAACATAGTAGCGACATTTGGGAGACACATTGATGAAATGAGTTGTCAGTTGGGCATCTCCTTTACTGTGTTACTCCAACATATTGGCTACTATATCGATGACCTATATTCTCGGTTATAAGGAGTCATAATTGAGACATACTCAATTGCATGAACGCCGATAGAACATCTCTAGGTCGTCAGAGGTTTGTCGGTCAGGCATATCCTTTACGACGTTCCCTCGACATATTGGCTACTGTATCGACAACCTATATTGTTGGTAAGGAGTCAGAATTGAGACATCCTCAATTGAATTAACGTCAATAGAGCGTCTCAGTTCCAACGAGAAAATTGCAGCATTCCTCGTTTTTTGTCAATATTGCGACGTTGGAGAGTGTGTCGATAGGGTGTCGTAATTCACATCCAAATGTAGCAGTGCCATGAAAAAAAAAACCATAACTTGTTATTCAAATATTTGAATCAAAGTTACATGTAATGTTCAAGACTACTCCTCTTACCACTGTCACACTAGATTCTTCATTACAAAGGAAACTAGCATAAAGCCTAATAATTTTCCTCATGTCCCACATATCAAATCAATACTTCATTTCCTATACACTCGAAAAAGAAACTGGATACATTTAGCTTAGTCCTCCTAGCTCATATACATAGATATTTAATAGTTTAAAAAGCCAAAAATTTTAATGTTTAAACCAGTCTGTCTCGTAACTTATACAACAACAACAAAAAAGCTGAAAAATGTCAACTAGGAAAATTGTAAGTAGCCTCTTTCCATCATTCTTTACTTCACATAGAATTTAAAGTAGATCTATCCTTCCTCAAGTCCAACAACCTTTTTTGAAAGACTATCAGCAACAAAATTAAATTTCCTATAGACATGCCTGAAAGAGAAAAAATGAAAGAGATCTTTGACACTATTGATTCTGAGCTTCCATTGATCCAACAGTGAGACTTGTAGGTTAGCCTTTCCAGCAACCCAATCGACAATTACTCTAGAACCACTAGCCACCTGTAGTGATATGATATTTTTGATAGAAGCAAATAATAATAATATCCATAGTGCCATAAGTTCTTCCATAGTGTTTGTGCCTTCCCCACCGCCCATCCAAAGATGATATTTTTTAATTATGTTTACAATAATAACCATTCCAATAGGGACTGCATCAATAAAAATTGGGTCTAGATATTTTTTGACAGATCCTTCAATTGATTCTTTATGGAGATCTTTATAAACCCCAACAAGTTTGGATACGACCATTGAAACATTTACCTTTGCATCTTAAAAAAGTACTGTGTTTTTGTTCCTCCACATTCCACGTATTATAAACAGAGGAAGCTTTTTATGACTGATTTTTTTTTTATAAACTCCAAGGGATAGTATTCAAAAGCTAGATTTTCCAACAATAAGGAACCTGAAGGCAATTTGAGACCTCTATCCAAGCTTGTTGAGAAAACCTACATGAAACAAACAAATTATCAACCTTTTCCTCATTCTTTTTGCACATGTAACACCTCCCCTTCTAATAAAATTATCCCAAGTCGTAATTTTATTTTCCAGAACTAACCAACATAAAAAAATTAATTTTAAGGGAACCCACCACTTCCATAAAATTTGAAACCACCATTTGTTAATTGTTTCCAAAATGGTCGAGATAATTTCCTCATTCTAATTTTTTAGTGACTTGACCTATGGTTGTGTTCCAAGACCAAACTAGCTGGACCTCTCTTTCTGTAAGTCTTACCCTATAGTTTATAATTCCTTTAATATACTAATTCCACTCAATCGCAAAATCACCAACAAGACCCAGATCCTCGGCCATATACCAATACTTTGTGTCATATTGTCTTTCTCATGGTCTCTTATCACGAGCTAAAACACTAAAGCCAAAAAAAATTAGATGTGTAACTAAAGCATTTGAAAATTTAAATAAAGCTTCACCTCCAATGAAAGAGTCTTCACCAAGCCTTATTTTTAAACCATTCAGAACATTCCATGCCATCCATATTTCAAGATGAGTAATAGAATCAATCAATCCTTTCTATCTATTTGATACATTTGTTGTCTTCTTTAGAGGATCTCTAAACCATTTTGTATCATATTTTTTCTTAAGATACTTTGCCCGAATTACCTTACTCCATAGACCATTTCCCATCAATCCTCTCCATAAGATTTTCATGGACAGAGCTTTGCCAAAACTAAAAATGTTTTTTATTCCCCATCCACCTATTTTTTTTGGCAATGAAAGTCTATCCCACTTTAGAATGCCTTCATTTCTTTTTTTACCTATTCATAAAAAACTAAACAATTATGCCAGATCTTATTTATAATGAACTTTGGAATTTTGGCTAAAGATAACCAGAAGACATGAATATTTTCTAGAACTGACTTTATAAAACCAACCTTCCCCAAGGGAAAGCCACTTGTAACACCAATTCTCTGTCTTCTTTTCCACCTTCTTTAAAAGCCAAAGCCAATCATTCTTCTGATAAAAATTTGGTTTGAGAAAATATCTAAGATACTTAAACCTTGTATCAATAGGTTCCATCTTGAAAGGGAAAACAACCTTAATCTGCTCTAGAACCTCTTCCTCAACTACATTAATTAAAAAACTAGACTTTTGAATACTGACCTCCATCTTAGATGCCTGACAAAAAACTATTATTAGATCTTGAAAAGCATACCACTCCTTTACTGTGCCATTCCCAAATAGGAGAACATCATCAACAAACAACAAATGAGTTATAAAATGCTTTGAGGAAATTTTGACTCCTTTTAGTCTACCCTTTGTTCTAGCCTTTTCTCTGAGTCTACTTAAACCTTCTACCACAAGCAACAAAAGCGGGGGATACAAGGGACAACCTTGCCTAAGTCCTCTGTAACTTTTGAAAAACTTGGCGAGGGAACCATTATCAACACAACAAAATTAGAAGATGTTACACACCCCATAATCCAATTAGTAATTTCCATATTTAAGCATGTTTGGAGTAGAACTAATCTCATAAAAGTCTAGTTGACCTTGTCATAGGCTTTGACACGATCCATTTTCAAAATCAAAGCCTTCAATTTTTTTACCTTGATAAAGTCTAGTAATTTGCATGTTGAATAAAAAACCAAATTGTTCTCTTGAAATATATTTATCCAATAGAGGTTTTAGTCTATTAGCAATTACTTTAGTAATAACTTTGTAGACCAGATTGCATAAAGCTATAGGATGTAAATCATTACAAGAATATAGTTGAGAAGGTTTTGGAATTAAAGCTATGAAAGTGGCATTGATTTCCCCTAATACTTCACCATTAATCCTTGATTCTTCTACCACCTTTAATAAATCATTACCCATAAGGTCAAAAAACTCCAGAAAAATTGAACAATCCACCCTTCTGGACCTGGGCTTTTGGAATTGGCAAAGAGTTTTAGAATGTCTTCAATTTCCTTCAAAGATACTGGAGCACAAACTCTCTAAGCTTCTTCATTAGATAAAACATAAGAATAGAACAATAAAACTTTCATCTGAGAATCTACGAAATTTCCTTCAGCTTCTTTAAAAATTGTTTCAAACTGATCCACAACAACCATCTCCAAATCTTTTTGGGAATAAATTTTTTCCTCATTTTGACCCTTTAAATCCCAATTTGTATTCATGATTCTTCTTTGATCAACATATTTATAAAAAAAATTGTGTTATTATCACCCCGAGACAACGAAATAACAGAAATTTTGAGTCTCCAAGACTCGTGATCAAGCCTTATAATTTTAGCTTTCCTAGCTTCCAGTGAAGCAATCACATCCTTATCCAAGTCATAAAATACCCCGGAGGAAATATTTGAACATCTAAGGTGAATATCCTCCTCAATGTTAACAAGCTCAACTCTCAAATTAGACTTCTTATGTGTTTCCCAATGAATAACCTCACTTTTCAGAGCCTTTAACTTAAATACCAATTGTTGCATAGTTGATCCTTCCGCAAGATGTGACAAAGATTCCCACTTATTTCGTATCAAGGAGAAAATTTCCTCTTCCAATAACCACAAATGGTTAAACTTGAATGGGCATTTAACCTTGCTTGAGTCCACTTCAATTTGTAACATAATAGGAAAATGATCTTATAAACAAACATTCAAAGTCTAGGACCTAAATCTATCCACAAAATCAGCTAAATTTCCATAAATCAACAACTTGTCCAGACATTTATACACACTTGCTTGATCAACCCTGTCATTCCTCCAAGTGGGCAACATTTGGATTGGAAGAACATCAATGAGATTCATCATATGAAACAGATGTCTAAAATATTCAGCTAGAGGATCCTGTTTAGAGTTTGAACCACCTCCCTAACAAAAACAGTGAGATTTAGGTCACCTCCCACAATCAAATTTGGATCCCTTAACAAACCACTTTCCACAACTTCCTCCCAATATTTTTGTTTTCCTGAATAAGTCTCATAACAATTTAAGCTCTTTATTTGTTGATCCATGTCTCTAAACCTTCCCTCCATTAAAATTCTTGCACAAGTCAAATAAGGGATGAAATTAGACCTCTTAGGGTTCCATGCTAATAGATTTTCCCCGGACATACCACATGCATCCATAGTACAACACTCCCAATCCGACAATAAATTCAAAAAGACCTCCCTTGCTTTATAGCTAGACACCATCGTCTCTTGTAATAGGATAACACTAGGTGAAAACATCTCAAATAACCTTTTGAGAGCTAAAATTTTTGGAGATCCCCCCACTCCACGAATATTAAAAGACATTATTTTCATAAGGAACCAATATCCAAGGACAAATCTGCTTTAAGAGCCTTGGACTCAGTCAAAAGAAATTTTGTCCAACTTAACAACCTTATAATCTTTTGTCACTGCACCATGACGAGAAGAGGGCACTAGAGACTTAGCTAGGCCACCCTGTACAACCCATTCCTTCAGTTTCCCCCCTCTACCACCTAGTTTTTCCCTCATTGTAACAATTGGGCAAAGAATGGGAGTCCTATAAACATCTTCATACATTCCAGGCTTTTTTGTTGAGTAAGACTGTAAAGGGATTTTTTGTAACACCTCTTTATAAGATGGAATCAAGGTTCCCATCAAATGAATAAGGTCTGGATTAGATTCCCCTCGAGCAACCTTTGGTGGAGGACCACAAGAAGTAGACTTTGACCCATTCTTACCCAACACTTTAGGTGATATAGGGAACTGAGAAGTAATAACACCATAGGAGGGACAAGCGAATGGTTTTCCACCAACAGATAGAAGACCCTTACCTCCAACATCTAGAAACCCTTGAGATCTCACATCAAAAGGCTCATATTGACTCGGAACCGACCTCAAGACATAAGGACCTTCAAAACCCTTAAGTGACAGAGGAACATTTACATCCTTAAATCCCCCCATTAATGTAACATTGAAATTGTTTTCTTCATAATATTTCAAAAAACCAACTTCTTCTTTAGACAGAGAATTGACAAAGTTTGGGAATAACAATTTGAGCTTACCCGTGAAAGAGTTATCCACAAACTAAGACAAAGAAGCATGCTTCTGAATCACTAACTCTGACGAGCCGATTGGACTAGGATTAACCATCCCAAGTGAGATTGTTTCATCCTCTTCCCTAAGAGGAAACACTTTATCTTTAGCAATGTAATCCTCCTTAGCAGATTGAGTTAATCTAGGACAAATTCTTCTCAAATGTCCCGTTTGTTTACAATTATGACCACGAAAAGGTAATTTTGAGAAGTCCAAACACTGAGAGAAAATTTTCTCGCCCCAGTGTATCTTAATATCAATCGAAAGCCCCAAATTTAAGTCTATCTCAACCAAGACCCAAGCAAGACATCTGTCTTCCCGTAATAGAGAGTTGTCATTAAAGAAAATAAAACTTCCCACAGTATTGGCAATCTTTATAAAAACATTTTTAGACCAAAGTTATAAGGGAAAACTCGAAAAAATAATCCAAACCTGTTTTTTTTTAACTTTTCCTCAAAAGGGTTAAAACTCCGGTACCACTTTTTGAGCATCAACGAACTTCTACCGATGATCCACTGCCATGACATGATTTTCTCGAAGTCCTCTACCCCCAAAACTGAAAGCAGAATCAATTGTTCATTATGATACTAAGTTTGGGATAGAAACTAAGGATTGGATACCAGTTAGTCTTCAACCATTCCAACATAACCTCCCTCTTCATGATAGAATAACTCAACTTACCCACCAAAGCTCTTGTAGAGAGGGTATCGACCTTGACAATATTGATATCTTTGCCCAAAGTCAAGAAGAGTTTCTTAGAGCAAGCTATGTGGGATTTTTGAGCTCTTTTCCATTTTACCGCCTCTTCACCTTTCTTTTAAGAGCCATTTGAACCAAACGACACCCGAGAATCTTCTAGAGCATGACCAACAGAGTGTGAAACAAGAACCAGACCACCCCCCAACTCCTTCTCCAGTTTACCCTAAGGAGAGAAGAACGTTCTCGAGAATTTAGAGGTATCCGCCGAATTTACCACACATGTCCGATATCCAGACTGAGTCGTCCCATCAACGAACTTTTTGTCATAACCCCTAATTAAATTTCCTAGGCTGTCTTAAAATTCCTCGTCGAATTTGAAGATGTTGACAACTTCCCACTCAACATCCTCCCCATCTCATAGTTGAGACGTCTCCCCATAGTCCACATCATCCATATTGTTGATATATTTAGAGAAAAAGCCGAAATGATCACCGATCTCATTGATTAGGACGCCACCAAAGAACAATATCCCTACTGGTTCCAAAAAATCTAGGAGTACAATAAACCAACAAAAGGATATCCAAATTCACGTACGAACACAGAAAAAGACAGAAGAAAATGACAAGTGGATGGTCCATCATGAGCGCTTCGATGGAAACTAAAAACCCCTACCAAGATCTAATAAGAACTCTTGAAACCCTAACTCCAGTAGCGAAACTCTAGCTCGACACTCCATTCTCCCGATTTCCAATTCAAATTGTGAGTTTACTTCCATCCCAATATGCTATCAACTTATATAAATGTAAATTAAAAAAAAATATTAAAATATCATAATCTTCTATTACAAGTAAATTTCACATAAAATATGAACATAATGCTCATAAAATAAAACAAGAATACCACTGTACCACCACATATATCATTCAATATCAATATTAAAAGTAAAGAAGATTTATCCACCATTATGATCCAAAATGAATATAAGAAGAAAGAGCGAGGGTGTGACTAATAACAATGATTATGATGTAAAATGTACATTGTACCAAAGATTGAGGGGTGAGATTTGGATTGACCATGGTTCAAGTGAAAAACATGAAGCTTCAAAAGTCACACATGTCCGGCACCTTAAAGCCCCTTTACCCACACGAGGCTCCAAGCATGTGTCATGAGTGAATGAATTATTGCTCTCATTTTCTTTGACCATCTTTTATCTTTTAGCGATGCCCACAACGGAAATCATTGCAATTCAAAGTTTGACGCTCCCCACATACTTTTTCATCGTCCCCACAACCTTAATCATTGCCGCCTCTCACTCTCCACTATTAAACCTTTGACCTCACGGACCAGCCTAAGTCTCTCTATCATGTCATTTTTTCGTTATTATGACTTAGGTACTTGCCATTTCACCTCATATAATATATATTTCACAAAACCATATTCTAATATTTCTTCACCACTTATACCAAAGTTATCTAATAATAATTTGGTTATGCCACCCCAACGTTTGAAATGATTTCAATTTACTGTTTTATGGCATTGTAACTTTATTCACCATCCTCATATTTCCATATTGAGATTCATGGTTTTCAGGCCCCGCCGAGATGCGATGCACCTCCTTTTTCTCTCTCCATTGATACCGTCACGTGACAATCGGTTGGGCTTTTCCATTCTTAGGATCTCGCTTCAGATTATGCCTCTTTAACATCTCATCACCTTGCTTTGCCTAATCTTGAAATTCATTAGATTCCCATCTCTCTTATTTCGAGGCCATGGGAAAACTTAAAAAATGCTTAAAGCTAAATGTACACATAGTGCAAAGTCACAAAAGTATGCTTAGGAAAGCTTTCTAACTTATAAAGTGGACACGTGTTTAAAAACACTGCTATCATCGATGCAAAGATGAAAGTTTTATATATAAAATTTGGAAAACAAGGGGAATTGTTAATTGGTTTAGATTATGTGGGCGAGATCCATATTCAAATTTATTTAGCTATTATTGTAACCATAAGTTAGTGTTAACAACTTCCAAGTTGATACATAGCAAAAAAACTTATGATTTAGTATGGGCTGAGACATCTGTAGACACATTCATAATGTGGTCTTACTCAAGGGGTGTGCTTACCCTTCTAGCCTTGTCACAGCAAAACAATGTTTTAATAGGGGTTTGAATCTAGGTGGGGAGAGTTTGAAACTTACCTCCTTATCATTTGAGCTATTACCCTCAATTACAACCAATCATTATGTTACAACCAATCAACCATTATGTTAATAGGAGGGTCAATATCTATGTACGTACCCCATTGTTATAAGGATCATCATAGCATGCAATTGCGAATCAGAGCTCACAATCAACGTGGGATAAAATAAAAGAGCAAATAAGATTTTAAAATAACATAAGCTATTCCATGATCCTAAACACGATGTAGAGATTTTACTTAGTTTATGAGTTGTTACATACTTTACATCTAGTTTTATTTGGAAGTGTTTGTCGCATTGACTTATTATTTAACTAAATTGGTAGAGACACACAGATTTTGATGACTTTAAAAGGAGTACTTGATGTTAAATAATTTTTATAGTGCAAAACATAGACTTTGATCCAAAACACATATTCATTACAACATATTACTCGTTTCTTCTTGGCCTCAAAAGTTAAGGTTATGAGAGAGGAGATTTTATAACTGTAAGAGTTGTTCCAAGACACCACAAGAAAGGTGAATCACATTATTATTATTATTTCTATTATTATTGGCACATACTATTCCAAGATACTACAAGATAAACAAACTAATTATTGTTGCTCTTGTTATTATTATTCTCACACACATGCACTGCTCAGTGACATCACAAAATAAGCTTACCTAATTGTTGTTATTCATTTTTATTATTACTCTTAGTATTATTCAAATGTCTACACACATAATTCCAATACACCTCAAGATATGCATATAAGTGTTATTATTCATGTTATTCTTATTCTTATTATTATTCACACATATAAACAAAGGCTACAAGTCTCATTTCTAGCATCCCTTTGCAAGCCTTTCACAAAGATTAGTCTTATATATAGGTATGTGTGTGTGGTGGGGGCTGTGGGGTGGGGTAGGCATCTTTCTACGAACAATAAACCCATTAATAAATTTCACCCACTCTCACAGACTTAAGTGAATAATAATGTTTGTGAGTAACTTGTTAATGCTATACCAAATGCCACACCAATAATATTCAATGTAATAAATAACCACATCTATCAAACCCCATGCAAGGGAGGAGCATGACTACAAGGATTTTAACCTAGGTCATTGTCACAACCTCTCCAAATTATTGCTAGACCACAACCCAACAAACTATTTTTTTGGAGAAATAATTATTGTCACTCTCTTGCACTCAAGCATTCAGAGTGGGGATGTTGGCACCTTGCCAATGCCCCCGCCTCTCAACACTATATATGTGTGTGAAGGTTGGGGAGACACTAACATGGCTTATATGAGCTAAGCTCTTAGTTGCTTCTTTATAAAAGGTGTGTATTTATGCCATCAAAATCACCCAAAATTTACACCTACACTTATCCACATAAACTCAAAAGGTTTTGAACTCGAACCTCCACATTCACATAAGCCCAATCACCTCATTACGTAATCCTATATCACACTTCAAATAAACAAATCTTAAATCTTCATATTTCTTTTTCCAACTATTTTTCAAAACAATATTCAATATACTTACTTCCCTAATATCTTAAATTGCCTTAAACACTTCTTTCTATTCTTTTATTCCAAATCATATTTCTTTTCCCAAACTACATTTAATATACTTACTTTCCCAATATCTTAAATTCCATCTTGTTATATCTTTTACCCAAATCTTATTAATCAAACTTCTCACATCTCAATATTTGTCAAATGAGTTTATACCATTATAAACATGAATATTAAATTAAAATTAATCCAGGCTTTTCACTGCCCCACTGGTCAAAGTTAGTTATGACATTATTGTTTGGTTGCTACCTCACTCTTTATCTAGATTCCCATAATGTTAGTGTCATCACTTTTTTTAAATGAGGGTAGTGTCACCCCTTTCTATGAGTTGGACACATCCACATTCTTTCTTTCCTGACTCATTCATGAGTTGGGCCCACTATTTACCTTAAACATACATTTGGTATCAGATAAGCCCTAATGATTTTAATGATCCCATCATGCAAGTCCCACTCCCCACGCTCGGTCCTTCATTAAATACTTGAGTTTCGTTTGCCTCAACTAATCTCATGTGGGTGTTGCCCACATGAGGCCCCCTCTATCACCCCTCGTGCTCTAGTGACCATCATCATCCCTTCCAAATGCTAATGCCTCTTCAACATCTCATTATGAGCTTTTAATGCCCATCATCATCCATTCCTTTTCAATCCAAAATATTTTAAATTTTAAAAATTTAATATATTAATTTAGAAAGAAACTTCAATATTAACATATATAATTGAATACAAAATTATATAATGATGTGTACTTTCGTTATGTCCACAAATGTAATTAACAAATAAATTAATTTTTTTTTGCTGAAACATAATAGTATTTGTATTAACAACAAAAATTAAAATACATATATTTCAATCTTTTTCATAAAATTATTGTTTTTGACTTTTAACATTTGATATTGAAATTACTTAAACAAAGTTATTTAATTAAAAAAATTCAACTATGATATTATTATTAAATTTTTGCCATATATCATTTAACGATAAATATCTCAAATCATTGATAACATACAAGACATATTATAAAATACCATACAATGCTCTATTAGTTATGACATAACATGGAGTAAAGTTGCCTGGAACGATCTTTAGTTTTATTTGAACATTCGTTTTGTGAACCTTTTCAACTTCCAACTTAACAATTTGGCACCTTGTTTGGGAGCTTTACATTTAGTGATAATATTTGTAATAATAATAATAATAATTTAATTTAGCATTATAGCCTAGCCAAATGCCAAATTAACACATGATATCCACTTGTTTGTGGGACAAGGGACCCCTTTTGCGCAACAAATTGATTGCTTAGCTTAGGGAGGTGTACATACGCTACTTCCCTCTAATTTTGAACATGTATAAGCACATTAAAACATGGTTTCAACGTGGCTTTCACGCAGGTGGTGACCACACATTAAAGTACCATCTAAAGCATAAAATACATGTACCTTGTTCAGTTTCAATAGTTGTTCACATATTTTAAAATCTGACATATCTTTGTAGTCCTTGGTCAGTGGTCTCTTTGAAGGAAAATTTATGACGTAGGGTCTTTAAAAAAGGTGGAGCTACAACCCATATAATTTGATAATGGGTTTTATTTTGCTCCACCCTATAATCAATGTTTGGGGATTGATTCATCACTGGATCAACCATGTGAATATGTAATGCATTTAATGTCTTACAACATATTGTGGAGATCTGGAGTGAGTTGATAAGTTGACAAACTTTTTTTTTTTGAGTTTATTTATTTTTTCTAGTGAAGTGAAGTTCCACCTTAATAAACTCATTTTTTTAAATTGTCAATGATACGGTGGTCTGTTGGTGGGGATAGATGGATTTCATTCCATCCACCCGGGTTTTATTCCGTTGAGACATCTTCTGGCTTGGATGATCGGTTGATGGTTTGCTTGACCTACCATCCATGATATGTGAGGAAGTTTGTTGGGATTTCCCATGCGTTAACTTTCCTTGACTCCTTTGGAATAACAGGAAGGTGGTATTTTCCGCGTGAAAAAAAAACTCAGTTTTTTAAAATTGCTATGGGTTGTTTTAATATAGGCCAAAACATCTATGGACTAAGTTCCTATGGATATGCTAAAACTATAATTTTGAACAAAATTCCTATCAATTTTTTGAAAAGAATTCCATATTTTTTTTTGAATTTGTCCAGATATTAACTTACCCCTATTTTAACTATTGATTCATCATTAAATCAATCATGTGAACTTGTAATGCATTTAATGTCATGCAACCATTATTATTGAAGCTCTCACCACAATTTAGTATGAGTATGTTTGACTAAGATATATGTTATTTTTTGAATGCAGAGTCACTAAATACATATTGAATACTTTTTTTTGGTGTACAACTTAAATGAACTTCTTGGTTAAAAACATGTGTTTCATCTTAAAAACTCACAAGTTATTTCAGAGGCTTTACCTCTGGCCTTCTTTGATGCATCTCCTTGGAGACATCTGTTTGCCAAATGTCCTGATTGCCCACAAAGCCAACAAACAAGCTGTTGCTTTTCTTTTGTGCTTTAAAAGTTTTAAGCTTAATATCTTATGAGGAGTAGTAGTGGGACTTTGGATACTTATTATACTATCTCTTCTGCTAAATCTAAGATTAGTCCATATTTTTAACGTATGGATTTGCTATCAGGAAGCCTAGACATTTTCTTAATGAATTTATTCACCTTTATATTGGTGCATAGCTCAATCAGGGCAATAATCAAGATGCAATAGATTTATCCCAAGTATACAAATTATAAAGCTGTTTAAATGCCTCTTTTATCTTCAAATACTCAACAAATTTATTAGGAATCTTAAACTCACAAGTTCAAATTTAAAAAGAGATAAAATATATACAATTCTATGTCATGTCAAATTACTACACCAAAAGAATATAAAATCTCCTGAATAAAAGAATTCTTATACATCTCACTTAACCTCACCTTACCTTAGCTTTAACATTAAATTGTTACTATAAATATTAAAACATCACATAAATCAAACTAAAATACTACAATCCATTATACTCCCACTTTTGTCAAACTACTTCCCCAAACCCATTACCTTAACTGAGCTGAGGGGAAAATTTAGTCCATCTTTTAAACCCTAGTTCAACCCGGCCTAAGCCTTAGTTTAAGGTGGGTTGCATTCCGCGGAGAGACCACTCTCTAAGGTATTTTTTGTTTGTTTTTAACCCCAAGGCGGGGAAAATGATGGCAGTTAACCTCTGATTAGCATGGAAATTGCTGACTGATGCTTCCGCCCGCAAACAGGGCAGCGCTCACATATTCCTCCGCTCAAGAAAAAAACATTAGACATTTAATACTGCGGACCATCTTTCAAAGTAAAATGAATGACAGAAGTTAAAAACTAGCATTGAAGGAGAAGCGGAGGCATGGAAAGCCTTGCCATGCTCAGGCAGCTCCTTGGACAGCTTCAGGAGCTCTGGGACGTCTATGGTTCGAGTGCCTACAATGAAAGGTTTATTTCGCCGCTTGTTCCTCTAAATTTCCACATGTATTATGTGATCCACATATTCTTCAGAAACCCCTCTTTCTCTCTATGCTTTGAGCTCCTCGTCAGTTCTGCCGGTCTGTACCTTTTATTTGCCTGGATTTTTGCGGCAGTAAACGCGTTTTCAGATCGTTTTTAGGTTTGTTGGGGTGTAACGCTGGTGGTGTTATTATCTTTAGGGGAGAAGCAGTCAAATATTTGACGAACATGCTTTGTTTGCAGCAATGTCGAGTGAGTCCGGTTATTTCCCAAAATCTATTGGTTGCATTTTATCTGCGTCAAGTGGCTGAAGCTGTTGTTCGTCATTAGTACTCAAGCTTTAGATGAATTGAAAAATGCTGGCATACAGCGCTCCGCTCTTGGAAAACGAACCCTTTAGACTTGTTGGCCAATATCAGATGAGTCGTTTAACAAAATCATATAGGCAGCAAATGATTATCTCTGTCTTAGGGGAGCAACTCTGTCATGATTGCACAATCATTATGTTGGTTGTTTACAGGGTTAAAAGATTTGGGGGCAAAGAAACTAAACTATAGTAATTCGCTTAAATGCTTACATTGAGAAAGATGCAATCTTGGTAAGCTAAGTTACTTAGTGGCCGAGGCTGTAACTCGAGCTCCAGTGTAATGTTTGTTCTTTATATTGTGTCCAATGGGGTACCTCTTAAGCAACATCCACAGTGAGAACGTGGATGCCTAATAAGCAGGGAGTTACATTTTTGAGCCCTAAGCTTTACCAGCTCAAAACCAAATTTTTTGATACTGTGGTTTCTGTTGTTCATTCACAGGATGATCACACAGTGATCATATGACGAATAGAAAGACATAGAAGGTTAAACATCCTACCGTTTGACAACTGCCATTCTTATACTATTACATTTTGAAGACAAATTGAACCAATGAAAGAAAAATGTTGTGAACAAATGACCTGGTTGCTGCATCTAAGTTTATATTTGGGATATATATTAAAAAATTTGGCTGTCATGGAAGTTATGAGAAAACATGATTGTTAGAAGTTATTTACATTGTAGTCTGTCTTTCTTTTAGAAAATGCGTGAAATTGCATTTGATTTGATGAGTGTGTGTTTTGGTCCGTGTGTCTTCTGCCTATAAAGATTTTTTTAGGGGACTAGCATTAGTTGAAATATGCATCCATAGCTAGAACTTCAGTGTAATATTGTCGTGTTTGTAACTTTCATCATTTCTGGTAATTTATATATCCTGTGTGGCGAGTACTAATATCAATTTCAAGGTCAAGAATACAAAAATAATATTGTATCATAGTTTTTCTCTTCAAAGTTTGATTAATTCTTCATGGTTTGATCAATTCTAGAAGGTTTCGTCTATCAGATAGCAGAACACCACATGTTTTCCATAAAAGAGGAAATTTTAACAAGATGTCATTGCTGAATGGTTTACATAAAATTAAGTAGTGAAATGAGTATTGACTGTCATTCTCATTTTTGGGTATCAGGTTTGCTTTATGTTTACCTTTTGTTTTAACTAGTAATTGTGGTGGCAAGATCTTCTTTTTCGTACAAGTTCAACGGTGTAATAGGCTTGAGTGGTATACCCTTAAAGCAATGAGAATTAGCACATCAAAGCCTTACCTGCATTGCCCGAGGCTCACTAGTAAGCAGCAACATGCCTGTTACTAATTATATCACTGTTTTTTTCTGTGGTTTTTTTCTCTGGATTGTCTCATTTTATGAGACTACAAAAACAATCTTCTTTGTCAAGCATTTGGTGAAAAGTCCATCTTCCTTTGAACAACCTCTCGCAGTTCAAAAGGGAAATAAAACTTGTAAATAGAGAAGACTGTAGTTGTACCTGTGATTTACAAAATTTACAAGAAGACGAGAGTTGAACCCATATTCTCTAAAATTTTGCAACTGTGTGCTCCTATATTTTGTTATTTTAAATAAACACACATAACTATGCTGTAGTGCATGATATTTTTTGAGAGCCAACGGATCTTTTGCTGCCTTGCACATTTATGTTTGACAGGCCATTGATCTGACGATTACCAGTTAACCTGCTCAAATTATGAATGGAGCTTTTTTGTTTTGCTGATCGATGTATGACATGTAAAACATTAGAGACATGTACTTGAGTCCCAAGACAGTATAGACACACATAATATAGTGCGCCTTATGGTGAACATTAAGCAACAACTATGATTAGATTCTATTAGTCGAATGAGCTGAAGTAATGCCATTGTTACTTCTCACTATTTGATGACAACGGAAATGATAGAAGAAATATTAGTCTAACATGATTTCCTGTGGTAATATTGCCATCAGGGCTAAATTAATAGCTACAAGTAGAAATCAACAGGGAAGCACCACCGTAATCCACCAATACATAATTAAATGGCAGGGGAAAAGCATTAACAATACACTGCTAGTGGACTTTCAAATTCTCTACTATTCTATGCGAGGGTAGGTCATCTGTAGTTGAGGTTTTCCATTTTAAATTGTCAGCCTTTGTGTTTCTCTTAAGTGATCAGGCTACTTTAATGGACATTGGCATACTTGCACTTATGCCAAGCTGTTGAGAAGTTAAAATTCTGTCTCAAGTTAAAGTGACTTGCCAAGAAAAATATCAATAGTAGTGTGACAGTAGCATATGAAATCCCCTACTATTCTATATCTGTATTTTGTCTGAAATGGATTTTATGATTATCCAATGCAAATTATAATCTGTTGTGTATTGTTTGAGATTATGTTGCTTTTTAACTGGGGGTGAACATAGAAATGCTTCTGCTTAGGCCAAGTTGCTGGAGACTGTTGCAGCTCCATTTTATAATCAACGAGTTCTCTTGATATTGCCATTTCGTTTCCATTTGTCTTGAATTTTCTGGTTACTTCTGATTTTTGAATCAAGGTGCAAGTCACAGGGAACAGTTGCATTCAAAATATTTGAGCTTTGAGATCAAAGGCTGTGCACTGTGCAGTTATGCACAATCCATTCCAATGACGAAGGATTGTATCTAGTCTAGTCGATTGCAACTTCATTATAGTATTATAGGGAATATGGGAAGAAATAAATAATTTATATCAATGTGTAAGCATTTGCAATGGGGCAAATAAAGACAACTTTAGAAAGGACGTGTAAGAATGGAGCATACGGATCATGGTGCCGAAGTTATTGTCTCTCTATAATAGTTATTTCAAATTTGACTGCATTTGAGAGACTCAATTGAGCTGATTGCACCTCTAAAAGTTGGTGAAAAAATAGTAACCTGTGCAACTATGGACAGTCCATTCTATTTAGAGAGATGAACTACAGATATTGAGGAGCATGAGAGGAAAACACTAGAATAGGTATAGTTCTAAATGCAATTTCCCATGTACAGCATTCATTTTTGTTGCACTTAAACAAACTACATGCTCATTTTTCTAGTAAAGGTCTAATAATTTCCTTTTTGTTGTTCTGGAGTGAGCAGGAATTGATCTATTTTCTATTATAAGGTTGTGCAGAATACCTGTAAACCCAATGAGAAATGTGTTAAATGTGTATTACTGAGAATTTAGTATTGACTACTTAATTGCAACGTCCCAGAGCACTTTTGTCAGCACGACATCATTGTTGTCATAGTCAGCAAGCTTACCAGATCAGGATGTGCATGCAAGTTGAGTGCGATAGCAGGTGTGGCAAATTTCCAAAATTTTAGCAAGGATTGATCATTACAGTTCTGAACATATACTAACAAACAAAACAAGAAAATAAATAAAATTTAATTGAAAAATGAAAACAGTATTGGTAGTTTAATCATTAAATGAGGAAGACAATTAGGTTCCTCAAAAACATCAAAGTAGGCATTCAAAAGATTCTTTATCAGCAGGTGAAAGAATGTCTCCGTTATCCTTTTTGGCTTGCCAAACCATACAAAGAGCAAATTTGTTAGCAGTATTGGTCAATTTGACAACAGTTTTATTTTTACCTGATACAATAGTGGAGGCAGTGTTAGATTTTACCTGTTTCTCTGTATTTGTTCTCCTTCAGCAGCAGCATACTTCAGATCCAGTCCAGTTTGTGCAGAGGCAAGTTGCTGTTTGGTAGAGGGCCACGCGATATAGCTTCTATTGGAGTCACAGTAGTTTAGTAGGCATCTAGTGGTTTAGGCACATGCATGCATGTGCTATCTTCTGTTAGGAAGGACAGTTATCCATGAGCACATGCATGAGTGTCTATTCTGGGAAGGGAACAGTTTGCTAGGTGAGATGGGTGCATGAGTTTCTATTCTGGGAAGGGAGCAGTTTTCTAGGTGAGATGGGTGCATGAGTTCTTGTTCTAAGCCTACTCCTGTGGGCCTTCTATTTGAGGCAGCATTATCCATGCATGAAGGTGCTTTCTCCTATGTGCATTCATGCACTAAGTCTACTCCAGTGGGCCTTCTATTCAAGGCAGCATTATCCATGCATGAGGGTGCTTTCTCCTAGGTGCATTAGGGTTAGGGTTTAGCTGCTCATGTGAGGCATAGCACTGGCATTGTCCACATTAATTGTAACCCTAGTCCTTTCCTACTCTATAAAAGAAGGGCAGGGCACTTCACTGTGATGGTTAGACAGTAGAAGGTTTGAGCTAGTTGCACTGTAATTCTTTCTTTCAGTTAGTAGGGAGTGATTTGCTTGAGTGCGGCAGATTAAACTCACTGTCATGATTTTAGAATTACGTGTTTATAGATCTAGCATTCCTTATCCGTGGTTTTGATAGGTGACTAATCAGTTTTCGATTCCCAGCTTAGGATTCTGTTTTAGGAGTGCAGATCTGCTCAACACATTTTGAAAATGAACAGGCAGAAGAAGACCCCAATTGATAGGTTCATCTGTGTTTGTGCAATTGATTAATTTTGTGATATGCATCTTTTATTGCATGGTGGTCATGTTGATAAGGCTCTCAGAAGAATAAGGTCACAATGACCATTAAGTGTGATGTCGCACTCAACAGTGTCAATGAAAGGCAAGCAAGCATAAAATTGCAGACCTTATCAACTTGCTTTGGTTTCTCATTTGTTTTCATTCAGCCCAAAAATGTTGAGGATGAGGTTTAGTGGGAAAATTAAGAGAAGCTTTAAGGTTTTCTGAAATAAGATTCGTTATTCTGCCATTATCTATGCTTTGAGCCAGGTGGTCTTCGTTTTGGCAAACTTGTTTGAACACAGCTTCTTTATCCCCAAAGGTATAATGAGTTGCCTTTGGGACTAATAATGGGTTTGGACCAAGGTTGCGTGGGAGCGCCCCCCATCCCCTCGCTCCTGCTCCCGAAGCTCGCTCCCAAAACGCTCCCAGTTTTGGGAGCACGCTCCCAAGGCGCCCCCGAGGCGCTCCCTGCCTCTACTATACTAAAAGCTCCTATACTAGGTTGATCTTTTGATTACAATGTTATAGTACCTCCCTTCATTGCCAAGCTCATATAAAAGTAGTTATGGTTGATCATTTGATGATAATGTTATAAGTTATAACTACTAGATGATTGATGTTATATGGTTTAATCTATGTTTTCTATAGCTAATTCAACATCCTACATGTATTTTAGATATAAAAAACGCTCCCGGAACGCTCCCAAAATGGGAGCTTTTGAAAATTTTGCTTTTCGCTCCACTCCCGCTCCCCGCTCCCCACTCCCCACTCCCACTTCTCACTCCCAACAGCATAGGTTTGGACTTTGGAGAACTAGTAGTTAGCTTATCCTTCTCTCCTGTTTAAATTTTTTTCTCAGCCATTAAAGTATGTTATTTTGAGTGCTTTTTGCTTAAAGCATTCTTTATTAGAAGTGCCAAAACACTTGTAGTAATAACAATGTTTTCTATGATCATTTCCATTTCCAATTTGTCTCCTCTTAGAACAAACCTTAGAGGTGGAAGGAATACTCTTTTATTGTAGTCCCCAATAAAGTAAAGAAGATGATGATGAGGAAGGAGAAGAAGAAGAGGGATGAGAAAATTTCTCCTGGAGAGGGCTTGAATTGCTGCCAATTTTGCGGCATCTTGAAAACTCCTTTTGCGACTTGGTTTTTATCTTCAAAATGAACCACTAAGCCTTTTCTAGTGAGGTGATTGTGAGTAGGGCCCATCTCTTGCTGAATATGGGAGAAAAGCCCCCCTCTCCCAATAAACTTGAGAAGGAGAATACCATCCAGTGTTGCACTTTAAGTTTGATCATGTAGTCAGTCGCTTTTGAACACCCTGTTTGGAGTCTTGGACATGTGTCGATGTGTACATAATACATATGTCTTACATAAGTGCTGAGACAAAGGTTATCTAATGGTGTTTTGTTTGGATGCCAAGTTAAGGGTGCTGAATGTTGTAAACATTGTACATATGCGACAAACTTGTGGTTATGTAAAGTTCTAGTAAGGCCCCAAGGCCAAGACCCCACTAGTGAATGCAAATGCAAATAGCAAGAAGGCTATGCAAATACTTATGGTTTCTGTAAGTTGAACCTAATGTGTGAGGTAAGCCATATGTGGAAAACTTGTGGTTATGTAAAGTCCTAGTAAGTGCCCAACGCCAAGACCCCACTAGTCTAGTAAGCACCCAAGGCCAAGACCCCTTTGACCTACTTTTGTGGTGTTTTATTGGACACAATAAAATTATCTTATCTTAATCTATCTACTATGCGGTTTGAGTTATTCCTGCTATTGGTTGAGTAATTCTTCTCTGTTATGTTGGCTAGGACACCCTTGCTATGTCTTCTGGGACATTAGGTTTCCATGTATGTACAATCCCAATTGTTGCTGTGTCTCACTTGACAGTGCATTGCTGGCAGTGCCTCTGCATTTTTAGATCATTAAATCTGCGACAGTCTGTAATGCTGAATCTCTGCATCTTTTGAGCACTGAAATAGATTCAGTCTGGAATGGCAACTTTTCAGTGTGAAAATGGCTTCAGCCTAGAAGAATGTCTTCTGAGTATTAAAACTTGAGAGTCTGAGACAGCTTCAACCTGGATCAGTGACTCTGCTATGATTTTTTGTTGTTGATGTGGTTGCATCCTTGCTTGGATGCATATATATGTGTCTGTGTGTGCATTTGTCTTTATTGACCTGGATTGATTGAGCTTTTCTGCCCTTCTGTCAGATAGTTTAATATGGGGCCAAGTAGAAAATTGCTACAGGTCTTTTGTTTTCTTCTTAATCTTTAAAGTGCTTTTCCTTACATGCAAAGAGGGAGATGGCTTTACACAGTTCACACTGAACAAATCAAATTTTGTGAATACTAATTGTGGGGAGAACCTGGTATAGAGGAACACACTTTTGAAATACGAGGATCTAATACTATAAATTGATATTAGCAAGATCAGAAGTCAAGATCAAGCATCTTTAGGACTAATGATACATTCACTTTAAAATCTTGTGGAAAGAATCAGAAAAGATTCAGGAAAGGACTTCACTTGAATCTTTGAGTGTTTATAGACAAGATGTGAGGCTGTGTTTATGGACTGGCCTTTAAGGTAACACTATAATCAATCAGTAACAGAAAGGTCTAATATAATAAGGAAACATTTATGCTGACTAATGAGTAACATTATTGGTTGATATGACATCAAAGTTTTAATGCTATCCTACAACTAATGGACAGTACATGACATATAATATAAATGTCTAATTGACAAGAAAAGTGACATAAGAGACAAACTCTGATGCATTGCAGTGTAGGAAGTGGCTAAGAGTTACAAGTCTGGAAGGGATTTGATCATAGTATCCATATATTTGGGGACTACATTCTACTTGTCTTTTAAGTTTTGTGCACTCTGGCCATGCAATGTTTATAAATTCTGTTAGAACCAATCCCATTTCTGGGTCTGAGCCATGTCAAATTCATCAAAATGCAGAGGTGTCTACAGTTTTGCCAGGACTTCTTGTTCTCGGGGAGATTGATTCAAAATGAATCCATGATAAATCTCACTTTTTTGGGAACTCCAGAATATAGAGAAAAAATAGTGAAAGAAGCTCATTAAATCCACCTTCCGTAGAATTCTAGAACCTGAAACTTTGTTTCAAACAATTGGGCTCCATTGATATTGTTAATGCTATCAAATTTTCTGACTTGATAATGATATGTTGTTTCAGTATGATTGTATTATGCATGTTTCTAAGGCTATATATTGTGGAAACCACTAATTTTAATGTTTCTTGATTCCTGAAATACAAAGATTGTTGCTTCTACATCCGATTTGTCTCCACACCTGCTCTCACAACCACATTTCTGATGTATTTGGGTTATAATAAAAAGTGGAACGAATTTGGACATTTATAAATTTTGTATCCTTGTAATCAGGAGTAATAAGGATTTCAGTCAAGTAGTAATGCCAGAGATCTCATGTAGATTTCATATGGCAGAGATCGAGTTATTGGGATATGGCTTTTATTGAAAACTTCACTCAGGAAAATATATCTACTTTAATACTCTGCTTCTCAGTTACAATATTGAAGACGTCTCATAGTTCATCCATGCAGGATTTCCACGGGCTTCTCATGACTGACCTTTGGAGGATCATGTCTTGTCTGTTCTCGTCTCATCAGTTTCATACATTTGATGGCTCTTATACTTTTATGCATTAGCAATAGCAGTGGACATATTCTGGCTCAATTTGACTTCTAGTAGGATCTACTGAAAGATAAAATATAAAAGAAATATCAGTTAGATTAGTCAAGACAATCAAATCTAAGAAGTGCCAAAGTTACAGAGACTTAAAAGTATGACCAAAGCTCTGCAGTATATTCCAATGTCCACTTTATTTTTAAGGTTTGGAAATATTTAAGATTTACATTTAACAGATCAATTTGCTCTTTTAAATACAAACTGGACTTTTCTATTCAAGGTGATGAGCAAGGATAAAAACTCTTGGAACATTTATAAAGTGTTACGTAAGATGGGATTTTATAGTTATTAGAAAATTCCCAAGCCATTCCAACTATCATTGAATTTGAGACAGCCTGATTTACTAACTGAAGCCGTGAACGTGAGATGATGCACCTTCTCTACCATGAGTGATATAGCTGTTTCCTAGGGATATTTTGGGTCGAGCAGGACAAAACCCATCGTTAACTCCATGATTTTTCCAATGGCAACCTAGCAGTTATCTGCAGGGTGGGGGTTGGGTTTGGACTAGTGTTATTGGGACCTGACTGAGACCGACAGAGCCGTCCGGTCCGATCAGTTTAGGCACTGTACCGGTCCAGCCGGAGTCATAAACCAGAAATGGCTGGTTTCATACAATGCCGTATGACCACGATGGTGGGGCCAAAAAAATTAAAAATCAAATTAAAAAAAAGAACATTAACAAAAAAAGGCTAATCTAAACACAAAAAACCTAACCTAATCAAAACAAGTGAGTACGGCATGCCTTTGAACATGCAATTTTTGAAAATATATTAAGGTAAATGGTTATATTAAATTCTCAAAGTGACATTCTCCTTATCTTTCATTTTCTATCCTTTTACTTAAATTTTTAACATTACCATTAATTGTTTCAGGATGTTTGAGAGTGGTTGCAACCTCATTGGACTTCATATGCAAAAAGTAGAATTTTTGATTCCATTTAGAATTCAACAGACTTAACAGTGTTCAGGGTTTCAGGATTGCAACGTTTCCACTGGATTCTATCATGTATGAAGGTAGGGGATTGGCATTTAATCAAGCGCATCAACCCCTCTATGTACCTCAATGTTGGTGGTGCTGATTGTTTAACTCCTTTGTCATGACCTTAGTAAAAGTGTACCCTTCACTCAAGCAAATTTACTTATTAGGCATGCGAAGTTTTTTCTACCTTTTTTTAATGCTTGGATTAGGAGATTCATCAAAATTGTAGGGTGATCAACTAATGTCCTTGGAGGATCAACTTTGAGATTCGAGATAGAGGCAAGGGCTAGAGCCTAGAGGTGGGGGGCAGAGGGTCCTATTGACGAATAGAATCCCAATATAGGCAATGATTTTGATGATATGTAGTTATTTGTTGTAGCATGAAGTTTTTTGGACTCTAGAGGCCATTTAGAGCCTCTTTGTTTATGTTTTTTGGTCAGATATGGATTGCACTCGATGCGATTTTAGTTACATGCACCCTTACTTTCTATATACATGAGAAACTTTGCATATTTGTATATAATGGTTTGGATTCTTATGGATGCACATGAATATATATGCTTCTTTTCAAAATTTGAATATTTTATGTATTTTTTGATTGATCGGTTTTTTTCCAGTTCCGAATCCACCTGGGTCACTTGGGGTTAAGCATACATGTTGTCTGTGGTGGCATTTACCCTAGGTACTATTCACAGATGTGAGGAAGTGCCTGAAGGGTTTCCATAAAGAAGTTTTCCATGGAGTATATATATAATTTTAAAATATTCATAAATATTAGAAAATTTTAGCAATTGTTCATAACCATATCTATAGTTGTTTTGTCCTGTTTTCTGTTGATCTTTTTCTTTCTGTTTTATACTTGTGTGTAAGTACCATGTCACTTACGAATTTTAGAACACAAGGAAAATGCCTTGCATGCTGTTTTCCTGAAAGTTTTGTAGAAGAAACTGCTGGGAAATATTTTTGGATAGTTTCTGGGGATTTTGTACCATTTTCTGTGCTGAAAATGTTTCTGGTATTGAAAACAAGGGGGGTGGCACAAATTTTGTACTAGTTTCTGTACTGAAAATATATATGGTATTGAAACATGGGGATGAGGTCCAAGTTCTGGAAATATAGTTTCACCTCTTTGAAAATTTTGAGAATGTATTTCAACTGGCCAACTCATATTTGATATTTCAAAGAATCATCTTCTTTAGGTTTCAGCAGATTTATATCGATTTTTTCGAGAATTGTACTGACTGATTTCTGCTAGGCCACCATTTTTATGATTCATAGAAATTCTGTTACAACTCAAAATGATCAAAATTTTCTTGTTTGTAGTTTCTTATTCGTTAAGCTTCTGATAAACATGAAGTTTGTTCTTCTATTTCTTATTCCTTTTTGTGTATATTCCCTTCCTGACATTTTGAGTTGGAATTTGGAGTGATATTTAGTCTCGTGGATAAGAATTACTGATTATACTATATCACCGAGGAGGCTTACTGTAGTAAACATGTGTGAAGATGCATCATGATTGTTGTACTTCGTCTGTTATGTACTTTTGTACACTTTTGTTCTTTGTCTTTCCTCCTTTAGGCTTTGGGTGACTTAGTCCAAATTAAATTACTTACCAACTTTATTGTATTTTATTGAATACTTGGTCAACTTTGATCACTCGATCCCTAGTTTTGTACTTTATTTATAGCTAAAGTTGCATGGTGCGGGAAACAGGTATGCACCAGAAACATGACCCCCAAATTTTGGAAATGGGGAAATACAGAATTACTATTAACGAATTGTGTGTGTGTGTGTTCGCTCTTTCTTTTCAGCTTTTAAGCATCAGTATACTCTTTTTCATACTTTGCTCTCTCATTTTGGTTTACTGCACATTTGCAACATCAACACCAGCTCCTCCTTCCTGCAAAAGGTGTGCCATCACTCTTGGGTAAGAGTCCTTGTAGGTATCATGACAGAGGTTGCACTCCCCTTCCCATGGATCCCCACTGGGAATTTGTACAATATTCTTAACATACTTCCAAACAGGATGTCAGTCGTGCTTGTTTGAGTCAACATTTTTGGGATTAGAAGATTCATGGTGAGAAGTCATTGCAGCTGCAAAACAAGAAAGAAAACTGCATAAAACACTAAGCTCACCACAACAGTCTTGCTCAAATAAAGATAAAAGAATAAGCCTGAAAGAAAGGAAGCTGCTTGTCTAAGGCAATGAAGCCTGGAACAACACTCTTGCTGCCCAAAACATCCAGAAAATGCTTGCTATAGCTGGCTTCAACACAGAAAAATTGCAAATCCTTGCTTGCTGTAACTGCCCAAAAACATAAATTTCTTGCTTCTTGTAACTGTTAAATCACAAAGAAAATGCCTTGCTTTATGTTGCTGTAGCTGCAGATGAAGAGCTTCCTCAAACAAAATGCTTGCTGTTTGTGCAGGAACCTCTTTGCCCAAATGAGGAAAGAATGAGAGGCAAATCACTTTTTTAGAACAAAGATAGGCCTTTAGGGTTTTCTAGAAGTTTCAGTAATGTCAAATTAGGTTGAATGTTAGTTTAATGCATTTGGGCTGGTCCCTATAGTGAACTCCCTAGTCAAAATGCGTGCACAACTACTCAAAATGCACCCAGAAATGTGTGTGAAAAGCCACTTGGTGTTTCAAATGGTGTTTCCAAATTGTGAAATGGCACCTTGAAAAGTTTCAAGGTGTTTCTAGTGCATTCGGTATGCATTTTAGTGTTTTGGAGTTTCAGCGCCTGAAATGGGGCCTAAACCCATGTTTCCTGCAACTTAGATGTATAGGTAATACAAATGAGTGTACAGCATTTGTATAGTCTCGACAATCTTCTTCTCTCACGTTTGCATAATTCTCCTTTTATGTTTTGCTTGTATGTTATAATGTTAGTATCTTTGTTGGTATCGTGATAATATCAATTAGTATCAGAGCCTTAATATTAGGGCTTCCCAAGAGCTTTGTCATTCTGGTTTCCTTTGGGATTTTCTTCTTACTTGGAATCTTTCTTCAATCTCTCTTCAAGCGGTTTGGGTGTATAGTTTCGACAATCTTCTTCTCCCATGTTTGCATACTTGTCCTCTTATATTTGGCTTTTATGTTAATATCTTTCCATTGTTGGTATTGTGCTCATCTCAATTGGTCTGAGCCTTAATATTAGGGCTTGTCAAGAGCTTCACCATTCTGATCTCCTTTGCGATTTTCTTCCTACTTGAAATCTTTCTTCAATCTCTCTTCAAGCAGTTCTAATGACAAACATAATGCATTTTTTTTGGACTGCCCCTCATTTTCGTTTCTCTGTAGTTTATTTCTGTACTTTTCTACATGCTTAAAATCAGCAAAATGACGATAAAATTAACGACTTTCACAATTGCAACTAGCTCACAAAAGTACCATTCCATTGATTCAACTCGTGGAAAGGTCCCATACTTGTGATTTTTTCCCCGAAGATCCTATTTAATGCATATAACCCGTACAATACTATTTTGAATTGCAAAAATTTATATGTTCAACGGTTTCCTGTGTCCTATACCTCCTTGTAAAACCACTAGTGACTACAACCTTGCCTAAATATTTGGTTGAAACTTGAACATACACAGTGGAAACAATGCCTATTGGAAACCCATGTTAGAGTTACTCAACAATGAAAATAGGCTCAACAACAATTTTTTTAAAGCAAACTAGATGTAGGATATGATGAATATGTTTCAACTTTCAACATGTGCATAGCCACTCAACAACAGGCCCAACCACAACCTTAACCTAAACCCACTATTCACTAGGTGTTTTCTGTTGTTCAATAGACTGTCAAGTTGGACAGGAAACTATCTGTGCCTAAGTTGACGGGGCTCTCAAAGGTGACAAGCTCGACTCTTGGATACATGGTATGGAAGCTTATTACAAGATATGGTCAACACTGACAGAGGCCAACAAAATTCTAGGTGTTGAAGTTCATATGGAGGATTGGGCCCTCACATGGTGCAAACCACACACCCTCACATGGTGCAAACCACACACTATAAATTGCAACCAACAACCAACCTCTGATCCACACTTTGGAGGACTTCAAGTATGTTGTCCACAATTGGTTCTACACCTTAGGTTACAAGGATGTGTTGTTCACAAAGTGGCTTTAATTTCGACCCATCTTGGGACAAATTGTACGATGATTGATTTATGTCTTCAACAATATGTCCATCAAGCTAGGGGTAACAGAGTCTGAAGATACTCTTATGTGTCGAGTTTATTTTTGGCTTATTACCTCAACTCCAAGAGGAACCAGAACATTTCATTGTTACATCAAAGGCTAAAGCAACATGCTTTCTAGCTAACTTTAAAGATGAAGCTAAATTATAGAAGGCTAATCCTCTCATCCAAAAGACATTTGCTTTTTGCCCATCTTAGCCTTCTACCACTTCAATAATGGCTAGAATATAGGTTCTCCTAGTTCTACTCCTATTGCTGGGACATGGAAGTGAAAGTGGTGTTCATACCACACGAAATATTGACATTTGGATGATGAGAGTCGAATGTGATTGCCAATAAAGGCCCATGCCTTTCTTGTTGAGCAATAACTTTATGTAGGTACAAATGTAGAGATCACCAATCCCCAGTTTACAAATCTACATCTAATGTTGACGTCCATATACTACACAAACAATCATGAAGATTCTTTGTTCACCCAAAATTGTTAGATCAAGTATTGATTATGGACGGTGGTAGTCAGAAGAATCTAGGATCCCAACAATTGGTTGCAGATATGAAGCTGCCAATGACACCTTATCCTAGGCCATATCTGATTGGATGGGTCAAGGTGTCCAAATATACTACTTTAATCACTCAAAACTTGAAAGTGCACCACCTTTTCTATTGGACCCTTTTGTGACACAATGGAGTGTGATGTCACTCCTCTTGATTGTTTGGACCTAATCCTGAGATAGGTAGTACCCTTATGGTAGACACGCACAATATGATTTTCTACTTCAACACCTACAAGTTACACAAGGAGGGTATGACACAAACTCACCTCCACTTCTTCCTCTACTCCACTTGTACTTTTTGGTAGACCGATGGTTACATAAGTCACTCTCAACAACTCACATCATTGTGTGTTGTTCGACAAGTTAAGGAAGACAACAAAGTGAAGTTACCTTCCTCTAATATACAACAAATTAGTGATTCATACAAAAATGTGTTTGAAGAGCCCAATGGTTTGCCTTCCCTCTAGTACATATGACATTCCATTGAACTTGTTCTTGGTTCTTCTCTGCCATGCAACCAAGGTGAGTGCAAAAGATCGAGCAACAGATTGCACAACGTTTGGAGGATGGAAAAATCAGGCCTAGTTTATCCCCTTGTTGTTCTCGAGCTTTGGTGGTACCTAAGAAAGAGCGGTAGGGGTGGCAACTCTGCATTGATTATAGAGCCCTCAATAAGGTCATTATTAAGAACCACAACCCTTTTCCTTAGATTGAGGACCTTCTTGATCAACTCCATGGGGCCAAGTACTTCACCAAACTAGATCTAATTTCAAGTTTTCACCAAATTCATATGGAACCTATAGATGTATGGAAGACAACTTTCAAGGTGAGTTTGGTTTCTATGAGTGGTTGGTTATGCCCTTCCACCTCATCAATGCCCTTGCAACCTTCATGCAAAGCATAACATCTTTTGCTGACATCTTGGTAATTTTGTTGTCGTTTACTTAGATCACCTTTTGGTTTTCAATAGATCTTGGTTTGATCGCTTAAAACATGTTGAAACAACTTTGACCTCCTGCACCACAAATCGCAGAAGTCATTCTTTATCCAAACTTATGTTCCAACACCTAGATCTTGTGGTTGATGAGATGGGTTCAACTTCACACAGATTCAACTAAAGTCCAGGTTTTGAAGCGGCTGGTCTATACCTACCAACACTATAGATCTAAAGTGCTTCTTGTGAGGCATGAATTTCTGCAGGAAATGCGTTTGCTATTACTTCTACCTTGCTCACCCATTGAATTGGGAAAGCATTCAGAAAACTCTTCATTGGACTTTTGAAGTAGAATGAACATTTTAGAAGTTGAAGGATGCTCTTTTCCTTGGTGCTTGTTGTCCTAGACTTGCAATGACCTTTGAGATTGAAACAAATGCTTAACAATATTAAGCAGGAAAGACATCCAGTGGCATACATTAAGAGATTTTGTCCTAGGCCAAGCTTAACTACATCACTTAATACAAGGAGTTCTATATGTTGGTTCGAGCACTCAAACAATGGTGGAACTACGTCCTTGGTAAGGAACCATCTTACTCACTAATCATTAATCTCTTCAGTTTTTGAATCCCAATTTAAAGTCAGGAACATAGACATTTGAAATGGGCTTCCTACCCTCAGTAGTTTCATTTAGTCATTAAATAGAAGAAAGGTAACTCCAATAAAGTGGTTGATCTACTTAGCAGAGACCCCTGACCAAGGCCCTTTCCATTTTAAATATCAAATGTGCATCCTGTGAAATCTCAATATTCTACAGACCCTCACTTTGGTCTGATCATGGCGTCCATTTGATAATCCATTGTGGTTAATCGGACCTCCTTCATTGCTACATAGTTCAGGTCCACTATGTTGTGTGGAAGCACCCCCCCTCTGCCTCACTCTCTAAGCTCGCTTCCGAAGGAAGCATCCAGGAAGCACGCTTTCTAATCGCTCTCGTATGGGAGCGTTTTCAGGAAGCTCGCTTCCTTGCAAAAAAATGCTCCCTCCCTTTTTCATATTTTCTAAAAAGAAAACCAAAAAGTTAAGTGATGGGTGGGGGAGAACTAACCCTAGGCCCATACTAATGCTATATAAAGGAGGAAAAGCCTACTCTAATAGCAAAAAACCTAACCTTAGTAATCATCAGTAGCATTAAATGGTAATATTAAGTTCTTAAAGTAAAAGTTGACATTCTCCGTATCTTTTATCTTCTATCCTTTTACTTAAATTTTTAACATTACTATTAATTGTTTCAGAATGTTTGAGAGTGGTTCCAACCTCATCGGACTTCGAATGCAAAAAGTAGAATTTTTGATCCCATTCAAAATTCATTAGGCTTAACTGTTTTTATGATTTTAGGATTGCAATGTCTCCACTGGATTCTATTATGTACGAGGGTATGGGATTGGCGTTTAATCAAACACATCATCCCCTCTATGTACCTTGATGTTGGTGGTGCTGATTGTTCAGATTGATGTTGGTGGCCTCAAAACTAGTTTTGGAAGTATCCCTAGTTTATAGCCTATTTATTGATGTACTTTGGTTCAGACATGGATTGTACTCGGTGCTATTTTGCATAGTTACAGGAATCGCGAGTCAACTCGCGATTATTCTGAGTTTGACTCGAATCGGGCGCTGGACGAGTCGATTCTGCACGGCGCGAGTTAGGATCGGTTAAGGGCGATTTTAGCTTGGAAATCAGGTAAAAGTCGGATTAGTGCGGAACGGATTGGCGAGTTTGACTTGCGGCCACCTGCCAGCAGCTCGAAAACGTTCAATCCGTGCCATTTTCCAGCGCTTTCTCTAATGATTTTAAGGCGCGTTTTTTACCTAAATTTCCCGTGTTCCTTTCCGTTGTCAGGGGCTTTATCTTGGCACCTTTCTCCACTTGTTTACCCACACCATCGAACCTGGACTTCTCCTCACCCATTGCAGCTGCAACATAGTCGCATTTGATCATTTTCCAACTTCGGTATTTAACGCGGGCAGAGCAACTCTTCTTTTTGTACGCGGGTTTAGCAACTCCGCTGTGTACTTGGGCTCAGTGATTTTGCTCGAGTCTCAATTGTGGGTACAGTGGCACACAACGCATCACACAACAACGGGCTCACAACTGTGGGCACACAACGCAACATTCGACGCCGTGGGCTCAGAACTGTAGGCACACAACGCAGCATTTGACATCGCGGGCTCACAACTGCAGGTGCACAACGCAGCACACAATGTGGGCTCGAGTCGAAACTGTGGGCACAGTGGCACACAATCAGTGTTTCAGAGTCTATGTGGCCTGTGTTCGGGCTTGGGCAACTAGGCAAGTGGCTACAGTTTTTAACAACCACAATTGACATATTTTCAATTTTGGACATCTTTCTTGATTATGGACTCACCTTATGCATGAGAGTTGATATATTTTGGACATCTATTGATATCTTGCATTGTATGGACATAGCTATTTTGAATATCTATGAAAAATGGTTTTTTTAAAATTCAAAATATAGGTATATATTTAATTTTTTGTATTTGCCGATTTTTTCCGAATCCGATTCAAACTCTTTGCTCTTTTGCCTCGCCGATTTATTGCCGATTTCGAGCCTTGTAAGTATGCTATTTTGGTTATATGCACTTTTACTCAAGGTTACAGGGAAGCGTCCCCCCCCCCCCCCCTCGCCCCTGCTTCGGAAGCTTGCTTCTGGCCAAAGCGTTGCGGGAGCTAAGGGAGAGCACGCTCCCTATTTCGCTCCCGGGCCAGAGCGTTTTGTAAAGCGCGCTTTGGTGGGTGAATAGAATGCTCCCTGCCTTTGTCAGGAGTGAATTAGGGAGCTATCGGGAGCTAATGCTCTCGACAACTTCCTAATTCGTTCCAGAGCACTCTACCAAATGCTCTCCCTCTTTAAAAAACGCTCTTGGGATAGCTCCCCATAGCTCCTGGGTTAGCTCCCGCTGGAGGATGACGCCCGTGCAAAGGAAAGATGAGGAGGATGGATGGGGTCCGCTTGTGGGCTTTTGGAGGGAAGGAGTAGGGCTTTGGGGGATAAAGCCCTCTCCTCCATATTCATTTTCACTTGCATTTGCTTGAGAAGAGAATTGAAGAGAAAAGAAGAGGAGAGGAGAAGAGGAGGGGAGAGGAGAAGAGGAGAAGAGGAGAGGAGAAGGCTACCATCCTTGGAGATTGAAGAAGGTTGAACTTGTCACTACCATTGGAGAGCCAAAGAGGTAGGGTCTAAAACCTTCCTTGTTTTTTTTTGTGTTTGAACTTTGATTTAATCATGAATGGTTGGAATGTAGTCACTAGAATGTGCATTGTAGATGTTCCTCTCCTACTCTTTCCCATGCTTCCTCCCTCATTCCATTGTAGGCAACAGGTTGAATCTCTAGTTCCATCAAACATGATGATGGGTATGTGGTTTATTTTCTTGGTTCCATTTGTTATTTTGATGATGGTGCTTGGAAACCGGAGGAGGAATGAGGGAGAGGATGAAGAAGTGGGGAGTGGCACATATCGTGGAGAGGAGGAGGAGGAAGAGGAGGAGGAGGAAAACTGAAAGAAAACCAAAGAGGAACCCACACCCTTATGGAAACATGTCACAAAGCAGGGAGGAGGTAGAGGGGGTGGAACCACCAAATTTAGTTGCCCCCATTGTAAAAAGACGTACATAGGTTCATATACCCGTGTGAGAAGACATCTATGTGGGCACATGCCATGTGATGACAAAAAAACTATAGGAGTTTGTGTTTGCCCAAATGTGACATCAACACAAAGAGCCATCTATAAGAAGGAAGAACTTGAAGCACAAAACAAATCAAAAGATTTTAAACGATCAATGGATGACCATGACCACTCTTTCTCACCGAGAACCAGAGGCCCATCCACCCAAGGCAGTGGATTCTCTCCCATGGGGCAATCACGTGGCAGGACAATATCAGATTTCCTTGACCAAGGTGGTAGGGATGACGTGGATTCAAAAGTGTTTTGGTTCTCTATGCATGTGGCATACCATTCAATGTTCTTCGCTCACTCTATTGGCATGAAATGGTAGAGGTCATCCGCACTGCCCCAGCAGGATACAAGAGCCCCAGGTATGACAAAGCTAGAACTGTGGGGCTTGACAAGGAAAAAGCCAAGATCCAAAATGCTTTGGGGACATTCATAAATGCTTGGAATGAATATGGGGTATCAATTGTATTAGATGGTTGGACAAATGTAAAAGGCAAGCCATTGATAAATGTGCTTGGTGTGTTTGCTACTGGTGCAGTCTTCCTTTCGGCCCATGACTACTCAGATAAATTCAAGACCGGCATAAACATTGCCTAACTCCTACTCAAAAACATTGAAGATATCGGTCCATACAATGTCATCCAAGTCATTATTGATAATGCTGCTAATTGTAAGGCAGCGAGAGCAATCATTGAAGATAAATACCCCAACATATTTTGGTCCGGGTGTTTGGTTCACACACTGAACCTTTTGATGCACGACATTATTAAGTTGAAGGAAAATCAATACAAATGGATTGGTGAACTGTATAAAAAGGGCAAGCACATGATAAGATTTATTACCAACCATAGCAATGCCCATGGCATTTTCTGCACTCACTCAAAGTTAGAGCTATTGAAGATAGCAAAGACTAGATTTGCTAACTATTACCTCACCTTCAAGCGCCTTTTGAAGGTAAGAGAGGCATTGGCTAGCATGGTATCAAGTGAATCATGGCAAATCTTGAAAGATAGGGTTACATCCACATCTGACAGGCTTGATTTTGAGGAGGTGGAGACCACCGTTACTGATAATGCTGCTAATTGTAAGGCAGCGAGAGCAATCATTGAAGATAAATACCCCAACATATTTTGGTCCGGGTGTTTGGTTCACACACTGAACCTTTTGATGCACGACATTATTAAGTTGAAGGAAAATCAATACAAATGGATTGGTGAACTGTACAAAAAGGGCTAGCACATGATAAGATTTATTACCAACCATAGCAATGCCCATGGCATTTTCTGCACTCACTCAAAGTTAGAGCTATTGAAGATAGCAAAGACTAGATTTGCTAGCTATTACCTCACCCTCAAGCGCCTTTTGAAGGTAAGAGAGGCATTGGCTAGCATGGTATCAAGTGAATCATGGCAAATCTTGAAAGATAGGGCTACATCCACATCTGACAGGCTTGATTTCGAGGAGGTGGAGACCACCGTTCTTGATGGTCAATTTTGGGCAAGTGTCAAGTTTGTTTTGCAGTTCACAAAGCCCATTTATTACATGATTCGGTTTGCAGATACAGATAAGCTGGTGATTGGGGAGGTGTATGAGCAGATGGATAGCATGTTGGGCCAAATTAAAGATATTGTTGAATCAAAAGATCCCATCCTGTATGACCATATTCACAAACATGTGGTCAAAAGGTGGGAACATCTCAATGTTCCATTGCATGCCTTTGCATATGTATTGACACCAAAATATTATTCTCCATCTTGGTTGGCCAAACCAACACCTTGGGGTGGGGATAGAAGAAAGCCCCACACAGATCCAGAGGTAGAGGTTGGGTACATGGCTGCTATAGACAAGCTGGTCCCTGATGAAGAAGATTGTGCCTTACTGCGTGGTGAATTAAGCAAATACCTCCCGCTTCTCGCTCCCTCTCCTGCTCTCAAGTAACCTTGCTTTTACTTGCTATATACATGAGAAACTTTGCATATTTGTGTATAATGGTTTGAATTTTGATGGATGCACATGGTTTTGTTGACATATGCATCAAAATATATAAAAATATATATTATATAAAAAATGCTTCCGAAACGCTTCCAAACCGGAAGCTTTTGAAAATTTCGCCTTTCGCTCCTGCTCCCGTTTTCGTTCCCGCTCCCAAGTAACCTAGTGGCCTTCTTTAGAAGTTGAATAAAATCTGTGTTCCGAGTGGATCATCTTGCCTTCTTCTTATCAAGGTATACTCTTCATTCTATTGAGGAAATTTCTGTGTGCTCAAAACTATATTGCACTTTGAGAGGTACTTTTTTTGGCCTTTCCCGTGGAAACAAGTGGAGGAGTACATTTGGAGATGTTCACATTGCAGCAAAGCAAAACTTGCCAACAAGAAGCTTGGATGTTACCAGCCTTTGCCAGTGCCTTTTAGGGCTTCTGAATCCATCTCCATGTATTTCATTAGTCGACCAGCAGTCACTCAACAAAACATGATTGCATCTTTTGTGGTATTAAGCAGATTTTCCAAGACAACAGTTTTTATACCTTCATGCAACAAAACTATTGATGCTCTTAATGATGCAACACTTTTCTTCCAGCATGTTTGGAGCCATCTTGGCTTAGTGTTGATCATCATTTCCAATTGCTACTCTAGATTTCTCTGTCGCTTTTAGAAATCCTTGTGAAAGCTTCTAAGCTATTAGCTTTGGATCTCTACTGCATTTCATCCACAAATTGATGGCCAAACTGAAGTGGTGAACAGATAATTGGTTCATGCTCTCCACATCTACCACCAGTGGAAGAAACAATGGGATTGATACTTGCATATTTTGCAGCACAACTATAATAGAGGCACTCACATTTCTACAGGACACTCCTATTTTGAGGTCTGTTTTGGCTTCCAGTCACTTTCTCTTTATGAGATTCCAGTTGTTTTTCTACCTCCAACAATAAGTATTAGGAGCAAGACAACATTTTTTGTGTTCAGAACTTGGCGTAGATCCACAGCAGGTTGATGCCACCCTCCAACAAACACAGGCCAAGTTCAAGGCACTGCATGACAAGCATCGAGTTGATCCACAATTTCATTTTGTGACTGACGTTGGCTGCTTTTGGACAAATAATGCTTAAAAAATCAGCAACATCACAAGCTGAAGCCCATTCGGTATGGGCCTTACACTATAACGCATCAAATAGGCCCTGTTGCATTCAAGTTGGACTTGCCCACTCAACTTGGCATTCAAGCTGAAGCTGTATGAGCCACCTCACTTGGAGGAATCAGTTCTAGTCACACACCTGGCGGCCTGAATTCCATATTTTCAGCCTCACTTTTCTGAAGATACCTTTCTTCATGTCACCACCAAATCCATTAGGCAAGGACACATCACTTGGTGCAAAGGCAATTTGCCTACTCAGGGCAAGTGGTTGACCCAGTGAACATTTGAGCAAAACTTTCCTAATCTTCAACAGAAATCAGGGATGATTTCCTAAGCATGGAGGAATTGATGAGGCTCAGTCTAGTAAACATTGGTGAACTTGTACCTTAAATGGTACATTATCTTTCCTCCATTGGATGACTTGGTCCAAATTCAGCATTCACCCACTTTATTGTATTTTATGGGAGACTTGGTCAACTTTGATCACCCTCCTACCCTTCCTCAGTTTGGTGTGTGTACACACACACACACAAACACGTGTACAATGTGTGCACAATTCCACCAATCTTCTTCTCTCATGCTTGCATACATGTCCTCTTTTGGTTTACTCATTAATATCTTTCTATTTCTGGTATTGTGTTGATAATAGATATCATTCACCTCATCTGCTGTTGAGTTTTCTTCATACAGGCTTTGGTGCATCATCTCAATTATCTCATTGCACCAAGAGGTACATTCTTCAGTCCAAGTGGGGGGAGATGTGTTTGTGTTCAACTCGTTATCCCAGTTAACACTAGAAAATAACAAAAAATATTTATATAACTTTGGACAGAAAATATCATTAAAAAAGTTAAAAACACCAGACCAAACCAATATAAATATTCATTTATTCATTCATAATTTATAAAATATTATCTAAAGTTATATATAGAAAACTAGCATAGATCCATCTTAACCCTGCATCTATTTAGCGCCAAGATCGGTCACAAAGCTCCAGGTGTGAACCTCAATGGTTTTGCACCCTCAGACTATTTAATCAAATTGACAGTTGTGCCTGGAGTTTGTTTTATCCCTCACTGTGCTTAATAGATCTGGGGTTAAGACAGATTTATGCTAATGCCAATGTGCTTATAGAATCATTTGCTCTGTGAATCCATGTAGTTGCTAACTATTACATAAATGTTTCCTTCCAGTATTCTTTTGGTTATCCTTTTGAGCATTGCAGCTTCTGTAAATTGATAGGCAGGCAGGTTATTTGTTGCATTTTGTTGTAAAAGGATCTGCTTCTTCAAGTGATCCCATTGTCTTTGCAGCATACTTGCATGTATGTTTAAAGGTTTTCATTATTTATTCTTCCTTTGGTTTAACTCTTAAGAGTCATCATGGAGTCCAGACCCCACCTATATGTGAGGGGTGAAGGTAGTTGGATTTTCAGAGGGAACTCCTAAGGGTAAAGGATGTATGCTTATGAAGTGGCATTTGGAACTATGTCGGAATGATATTCTTTTGGTGACTAGATGTCGCAAGTGCCTGAAGTGTAAAAATATCCAAGTCAAGCATTAGTTTTGTCTATATTCAAGTATTCAATAATTTTAGTTTGGAGATTAATTTATCTGTTTACCTTGTCTGAATTGTAATATATCTGAGAGAAACAGTGGAAGGAATATTATTTCATTTACATGCTCTGAGGTGTAATAAAGTAAACTTCGCAAAGTTGCTGCAGGGTCGATGCAAATCTCTGCTGATTTTGATATTTCAAGCTGTTAGTTTTATAAACACCTACTGTATGTTATTATTTATTGTGAGGTCCTAGCCCATAATGTTTTGACCTTGATTCTTTCAAAAGCTTTTGACAGTGTCACAGAGTTGGTAATGACCCCTACCCCTCTCCATTTTTTTCGTTTTTATGTGGTAACAGATTGATCATGAAGAGTTGATAGGTTGTTTGTCAGAAATATCATCAAAAATGGCTGGCTACTATATATTCTGTTGCATCTGCTGAATGGGATTTATCTTATGGCGAACATTGAAAAATATAGATGAATTTCCTTTCCAGAAATCTCGTAGAAATTGCTATAATGTGAGTATTTGTCACTTTCTAATGCTTGGTCTTGTTCTAGTATCACCTGCCCTGTATATTTAGGATATGATGCCATATTATAATGCTGGTTATACTCATTTAGTTTTGTTCTAACATTGCAGGTGGTATTTCTTAGATGTAGAGAACAGCTCGGCAGATGAGGGATATAGTATTGTCAGAGCAACTAAATCAGCTAGTCTGAAGATGGGTGAAATGAAATCCCCGCCTTGTAAAAGACATCGCAGGGAAAGGAACCGTGATCTTTTGGTTAGTGATGCTACAAGTGTCATGGAGGAAAAAATCTGGAAAGATTTTCCTGAGGATCTTATTGAAAGAGTTATTGCACGTTTACCTATTGCTGCTTTCTTTCGATTTCGCTCAGTTTGCAGAAGCTGGAACTCCTTACTCGACTCTCGCAGCTTCTCTCAACAGTGTGCTGAAGTTCCACCCCAGTGCCCTTGGTTCTACACCATAACACATGAAAATGTCAATAATGGTGCAGTTTATGATCCTTCATTGAAGAAATGGTATCATTTATCATTGCCATCCCTTCCTCCCAAAATAATTATATTGCCCGTCACTTCAGCTGGAGGACTTGTTTGCTTCCTTGATATAGGGCATCGGAATTTTTACGTGTGTAATCCACTTACTCAGTCTTTCCAGGAATTGCCATCACGATCTGTGAGAGTATGGTCACGGGTGGCTGTTGGAATGATCCTCAACCCCAATGGAGTTGGTTATAAGTTGTTGTGGTTAGGATGTGCTGGGGACTATGAAGTGTATGATTCTATAGAGAATGCTTGGACTAGGCCAGGTAATATGCCCTTGCATATAAAACTTCCTCTTGCCTTGAATTTCAGGTCCCAGGCTATAACCATTGATGGAGTGATGTATTTTATGCGCACAAATCCAGATGGTTTAGTGTCGTATGATACGATGAATGGTACTTGGCAACAACTTTCCATTCCCTCACCATTGCACTCAATGGATCATACTCTTGCAGAATGCAAAGGCCGCATTATGTTGGTTGGATTGCTGACAAAAAATGCTGCTACTTGTGTTTGCATATGGGAGCTTCAAAAGATGACGCTTCTATGGAAGGAGGTAGACAGAATGCCAAATATGATGTGCCTAGAGTTCTATGGTAAACAGGTGCGCATGACCTGCCTGGGAAACAAAGGTTTGGTTTTGCTATCTTTGAGATCCAAGCAATTGAACTTCTTGGTACTTTATGATATGTCCAATAAGTTGTGGCATAGGGTACCAGGTTGTGTTCTTCCTCGTGGATGTAAGCGGCAGTGGATTGCTTGCGGGACCTCTTTTCAGCCATGTCTTAATGCTTCTGTTTGATGGCTGCTTTTGAAGTTTGTTATGCAACTTGGCTCAGATTTGTAGTTACTTCATTGAATAACTATACAGAACTCTTACATTGATTTGTGTGCTTGGAAAAGAGTCTGACCCATGACAAGAATTATTCTGCAGGTTTTCTAATATAAAATGAAGTAGAACAATATCACATACACAGCATGGAATTCTGTTCAATTAACATAAAGAGCACTAGATTGTCAAGGGGGCTCTTATCTCTCTTAAAATATGTTTGATTACTGCTTTTAAAGTTTCTAACTGCTTTTGAAATTTCTATGTAACTTTGCTCAAATTGTAGGGATTATGAGGTTACAAATGCACTGTAACATACATGCATAGGGGAAATAGAGTCTGATCTTCAAGAATAATTCTTTCAATCACCTTCCAAATAACAAGAGGTAAAAAGAGACTATTGACTCCTAACATTCCTTGTGAAGAGGTGGTTATTGACTTACGTAATGCTGTTAGAATTTGAAGGACTAAATGGAATGGTATCTAGAGTAGTAAAGATTATATATTCTTTTTGTGTTAATTGATTTTTAAATACCATAAACAGCTTAGTCAGGTCCCTGGGTAATTTGGGTCTCCAAGTGGTCCCAGATTTTAAAATTCCGATATCCATATTGTCTTGATGCTTAACATTTATTTTGTATCTTTTAATAATTAGATTTCCCTCTATAAACCATTTCTTAAGAATTTTCTGGATGTGATAAGGTTGGATATATCATGTATCTGTATAATTTGTCTGTTTGCCTCTCTAGCTATCTATATGCAAAATAAATGATATGATAAGGTTGGATATATCATGTATCTGTATAATTTGTCTGTTTGCCTCTCTAGCTATATATATGCAAAATAAATAATACGACGCATAGAGAAGACCCTCAGATTCTGACCCAACTTTCTGCTGAAAACATCTTTGTCAGAGATCACTCTTAGAAAAATGCTCAGAATTGGCGGCTGAAAATGCCACAGTATCCTCCTGCTGGGGTTTCCTCTCAGAAATTGCCACAGAAAGTTTAAAAAGGGTTCTGCTCTTCCTCATGGTGAAAAATGGCCTCCCAATTTTTTTGTGATAATTTAAGTCGGTTGATTTTATATTTTGAACAGTATTTTCTTCTTTTTCTCTTTTTTATGTTCTTGGGATTGTCATGGGATTTGCATTTGAGAGTTTATCCACGGTTCTATCTGATATCCAAGTCAGATAGATATCCTTGGCATATCTGTGATGTGTCCATATACAATGCACATGTAAGTCCAGCATAGGGGATGTGGGATGATAACAGAGGAAAATAAGATATGTTAAATGGTTCCTCGTTAGTCTTTTAGAGAGCGAACTTGTTATGCCCTGGTTGAGGACAATTTTGCTACTTAAGTAAATGATAGATCTTCATTGCTCAATTAAAAACAAGCTTAAAGGATGGTTTATTGAGCCAACCCCTAAATGGCTGGGGCCTGCCCGCTCACTGGGCAGAGGCTAGTTAGTGAGCTTTTCACCCCATTCAAAAGAGGCAACATCTTGGGACTGCATCTACCCCACAAAGGAAACAGGGAGAATTCTTGATGTCATTGAGACTGATAGGGTGTCATTTTTAAGATTCATTTGGTAAGTGCACACCTCTCAAGTGGCACTGAAATGTTGGCAGATAATAAGTGTAGACTTATGCTGGGGCCCTGAATGTCACAAACTCAATTAGTATTGTTCCAAATTTTATAAAATTAGTTTGGTTTGGTTAACGGTTTCTAATTACCACCCTTTATTATTTGTTGATAGATCAAGTATCCAATGTCAAAATGCTTTCTGAGCAACTCCCTATCTTCCTGGTACTTTGATGTTCACTTGTCGAGAGGCCTCTCCATAATTGCTGATAACAATGCTCTGTGTTTTGAAAAACTTCCTTGGCAGCTTTACAGCTTAGGAGAGCACGTTTGGAGATATGGCTGTGTTTTCCTAACTCTTAGAAAAAGTTCATCCCTGTGGATTTGTTTTTAATCTGTCATCACAAGTTAGGATTGATTTTGTGATATCTTTCCCACCAATTCAACGGGCTGCATATATTATATATTCTACTGTTCCCATTTATAAAATTCCCCTTGGACAGGGCCACGAAGAAATTACTGGAAAACTTTTGCCTTGGTAATTTTTGGGCATGGAGAGATGGAAGCTGTGTTATTTAATTTCTCAATCATTATGCTGTGCATTTACTCATCATTAATTTCCTGGTAAGTACACTCCAAGCTCTCAGACACTGATCATGCTTTTCAACTTGCTGTTTTTCTGTGAAGTGCATTGTTTAAATGGTCAGATAGTGACAAGGCCGTCTCTATTGATCATGTGTTTGTGGTATTTAATTTGTTATTTATTTTCTGATAAAAAACAAAATATTATTGTCTTGCACTTCAGTTCTTTCATGCGACATTTTCATCATTGCTTTTGCATTTAGCGAAGATTCTCTGATATCAGATAAAAAGTATTTGCTTTGCATCTCCTTAAAGCTCGTTATTGTATTTTGTTGTGATTCAGTATGCAGATGATGCATTTCCATGCTATTTGCTTATTAAATGGGTCGTTTGCATGATAAATAACAGACATCGTAAATGTAAGCCTTACTGGAACAGTGAACAACACAAAACTGAAGATTATGCGGAGGTAATGAAAACATTGTTAGTGGATTTAATTAATGCAGAACGTAAGTGCATGCTAGAAATCATCCTGAGCAATATGAATATGACATCTTGCTGAATCTGAATTACCTCATCAGCATTACAGCTTATAAAAGGAGGTGAGCACAACTGGCTTGAGAATACCAATTCATTGGATATTGAAGTCCAAGTGAACTACAAAGGAGCTAATGGCATATATAAAAATTTCAGGACATATTCAGAACAAGTAGTAACCATTGGTGTGCTTAAGGAATGAAAAAAAATATTACCAGAATGGAAAAGGCAGGTTAGTAGATTTATCACACCAAACATCAGAGATATTGATGAGAAAATCATTGTAGTTCTTACAAGGTGATAAGACAACTAGATTCTCAATGTAGTGTGTGTGCATATGGTGCAACTTGAGGTGGTGTAGTGGACGATGGTTGGTATGTGCTGCATTTATCTATTAAAACAATACAAAACAAAGAATTTTGTATAACATGCATATAAGTTTTATATGATTAGATGATTATCCAATAAGGTCTGTAGTTCAAGTCATTTTTAGAATAGCGCAAGTGAACGTAGAAACCAAAGGTTTGGAATCCATGCTTAGGGACTTGATGCCATATATTTTTACTCATTTTGTCACTGACCAAATGCTGCATACAAATTGCAATGTTTGTTTATGATATGTGGTTCTGTTCTTCAGATGTCCATATAATACTATAAATAGACTAACAACCTGCATTTGAAGATATTCTCTGCCTTATTGAGAAATGGAAAAATAGCTACGTTCCACTTGTTTTTGGGGATTGTGGGCTAACAGGATGATATTTGTGGATGGTTGGAAGGTATCCTCCAAATTTTGAAGGATTGCCAATAAATGATCTACCCTATAGAAAAATGGAAAAATAGCTATATTTCACTTGGTTTTGGGGATTGTTGGTCAGAGGGGCCAAGGGGATGAAGTTTGTGGATGGTTGGAAGGTATCGTCCAATTTCCAAAGGATGGATTGGGAAAACAAAATATATTTTAAAACAATTCAAAATTAATATTTTGGGGAATTAAATTGTAAAGTTAAATGCAAAAAAATAAATTTAAGCATAATCAATGGTCATATTGAACAATTTTGTATAATATATATATATATATATATATATATGATTTATTAATTTAGTTGAAGGCATGTCGATTAATGATAAAAATAATTTGCAAGAACCTAGTACAAAATAACAGAATGTTGAAAATATTCGACCACTCTTCATAAGAGATATCAAGAATGTTGATAAATATATAAATATTAAATTTAGAAATTATAATGTACTTCAAGACTATGCAAAAATAAAAATAAAAATAAAAGATGCAAGTATAATCAAGTTAAACGCAAAAAGATAAAAATAAAACATGTAACCATAATCATGTTAAATGCACAAAAAAGAAGTGTCATAATCAATGGTTCTATTGGATAAATTTGCATGAAAAATATATTTATGATTTATTAATTCAGTTGAAGACATGTTCAGATTGATAATAAGAATGAGCAAGTACTCAGTTCAAGATGACAAAAATGGTAAAAATATTTGAAAAAAAAGAAAGTTGATATATATATCCAAAAAATGCTTAAGGTAGCCTCCTTTGTTACGTCATTTAGCAAAAATTATGCATATAGAAATATTAAAATAATAAATTATGATCTATTTAGACTTCAACAAAAAAAATATGACCTCCTTTATTATGTTATTCTAGTAAAATCCTTTACCCTTAAAATACCCTCCTAAAATATTAACAATAGTGTTTATCAAAGGCCTCCCCTTGATATGTTGCACAATCTTAAATAACAATTAGACGTGTTTTTAGACAATCTACTTGAGCGGACGCGAGCATGATCTCTCTAGTCCAAGTGGATCTAGAACAAATGAAAACATAATATAAAACTACTTTCCTAGATCAATTAGAGATAAAGGTACATAGATGCCTTACCTTGAAATTCGTAGATCTTCTCCCCTTTTGTTGCTCCAAGCTTTGCAGTTGTCAGATCTGTAGCTACAAAACCTGTCAAAGCACATAGAGACAAACGAGCAGTAAAAGCATATCTAAACACTAACTGATCCAAGTAAATAGTTAAGAAAGTGAACTATAAACATCACCAATACAAAGACATTTATTGAAATAGATTATATTATTGTAAAATGAGTGAGAAATACATAGAAGAGTGACGATTACAACCCAAGCCTTAACGCTGCAATCTTCATTCAACAAGCCAAGCCAAAACCTCCAAAGGAAATATGTGCCTCCCAAGAGATGGATAGGGATCACCTAGGTTAATTCCACTAGCATGTAAGTGCTATAGACTTTCTCCCTTTGGAATGGGGAGGAGCTTCATATTTATAAGACCAAGTGGATAGAGTAGGTTGAGGATCATGGGGAGAGGACCAAGGGATCCTCCCTTGAGGTCAGGGAAACATAGGATAGCTCACCTAAATGTTAGGGATAGAGATCCACTTCATCCACCTTCTAGAATTCGCTCAAAAGCCACCTTTATCCAATTTAACCACCACCGGCGCATGCTGTATGAAGGAAACTTGCGCCTGAGAGGGAAAGCGCAGGCTGCTCAAAGGCAACCTGAGCCACTGACGGAGTTTGCCAGATGTCAATCTGCGCCTGACCTAGTTGGGCACTCCTTGCTAAAAGGCAACCTGCGCCGACCCAACTTGAAATTGTGGACAAAGGGAAACAACTTGCTCTAACTGACTTCTTGATCAGGGAGACTTCAGGGATTGATGCATTGATTTGACATGGGTCTCATGATGACGAGATTTATGTGTAACATAATGCCCCCCAAAGCATGAAGTGGACGGAATAAGACAAGTGAAATGCTTTGAAAGATGGATGGCAATGACTTGTTGGTTGGAAGATGTTGCTGCAGTATAATCGACTCTGAGATATCAGTCTCACATAACTCTGAACATGGCTGTCGGCCAATACAATGCAGATCCATGGAAGTAAAGACCGACTTAACACAATCATGGCTACTAGACACAATCGTAGATCCACGATGAGATGATAACACAACCACGACCAATATTAAAATAATATTGGTTACACAACCACGACCAATATTAAAATAATATTGGTCCTTTGTTACGTCATTTAGCAAAAATTATGCATATAGAAATATTAAAATAATAAATTATGATCTACTTAGATTTCAAAAAAAAAAATATGACCTCCTTTATTACATTGCTCTAGTAAAATCCTTTGCCCTTAAAATACCCTCCTAAAATATTGACAATAGTGTTTATCAAAGGCCTCCCCTTGATATGTTGCACAATCTTAAATAATCGAACAATCTACTCGAGCGGACGCAAGCATGATCTCTCTAGTCCAAGTGGATCTAGAACAAATGGAAACAGAATATAAAACTACTTTCCTAGATCAATTAGAGATCAAGGTACATAGATGCCTTACCTTGAGATTCGTAGATCTTCCCCCCTTTTGTTGCTCCAAGCTTTGCGGTTGTCAGATCCATAGCTACAAAACCTGTCAAAGCACATAGAGACAAACGAGCAGTAAAAGCATATCTAAACAATAACTGATCCAAGTAAACAGTTAAGAAAGTGAACTATAAACATCACCAATACAAAGACATTTATTGAAAGAGATTATATTATTGTAAAATGAGTGAGAAATACATAGAAGAGTGACGATTACAACCCAAGCCTTAACGCTGCAATGTTCATCCAATAAGCCAAGCCAAAGCCTCCAAAGGAAATATGTGCCTCCCAAGAGATGGATAGGGATCACCTAGGTTAATTCCACTAGCATGTAAGTGCTATAGACTTCCTCCCTTTGGAATGGGGAGGAGCTTCATATTTATAAGACCAAGTGGATAGAGTAGGTTGAGGATCATAGGGAGAGAACCAAGGGATCCTCCCTTGAGGTCAGGGAACCATAGGATAGCTCACCAAAATGTTAGGGATAGAGATCCACTTCATCCACCTTCTAGAATTCGCTCAAAAGCCACCTTTATCCAATTTAACCACCACTGGCGCATGCTGTATGAAGGAAACTTGCGCTTGAGAGGGAAAGCGCAGGCTGGTCAAAGGCAACCTGAGCCACCGACGGAGTTTGCCAGATGTCAATCTGCGCCTGACCTAGTTGGACACTCCTTGCTAAAAGGCAACCTGCGCCGACCCAACTTGAAATTGTGGACAAAGGGAAACAACTTGCTCTAACCGACTTCTTGATCAGGGAGACTTCAGGGATTGAGGCACTGATTTGACATGGGTCTCATGATGACGAGATTTATGTGTAACATAATGCCCCCCAAAGCATGAAGTTGAGAGAATAAGACAGGTGAAATGCTTTGAAAGATGGATGGCAAGGACTTGTTGGTTGGAAGATGTTGCTGCAGTATAATCGACTTTGAGATATCAGTCTCACATGACTCTGAACATGGCTGTCGACCAATACAATGCAGATCCATGGAAGTAAAGACCGACTTAACACAATCATGGCTACTAGACACAATCGTAGATCCACGATGAGATGATAACACAACCACGACCAATACAAAGTGGATCCATGTAATATGACTCAAACAATCTCCATCACAACCTGGGTAAGATATGATTTTCCCCAGAGTCTTTAAGCCGAACCCGCAATCATACAAATCTAACCAAGTGATTACAATGTCTTGGAGTTGAACATGGTAGAAACCACTTGATTACCGGTTATTGATGTATACTGTTAACAAGTGCGAGGGAAATCACCGTTAATGTCAATGATCCCCAAGGTATCATAGTACATATCACCGAGCGTGAATCAATGAGCCGAGGTCGAATGCCCGATGAACTCTTTCAATCAAGAGTCAGTGGTGTAAACTCATGTTGAAAGCGAGGTAACCTGCCATTAAGGCATGCAGGCCCAAGGTACTTGATTGTTTTCTAGATTCAATCTCCGGATGATGTGTTGAAGTCGACAATGATGAATCCGTCGAAGGAGGGCCATGATGAATCCTCCATCAATGACACAAAAATCGATAACAGATGTTTGGAATAGATCGAACGGTAGAGTAATGTGCAACACTGACCCAGGGTAGATCGACATGATGGAAGGTGTATTCGCTGCAGATGATGAGTAACAAACATCTCTTGAACATGGGCATGGCATGACTTGGCAGTATTGATAGAACGAGAATGATACTGACCCCCAATGCAACTGATGATGGAAACATTCTTTGCATGACCCAGAGGAGTGACATGACTCACAGAATCAACAGGACTTGAAGACAAACGGATTATCCAAGTACTGAATGCGAATGCAAATGAGAGCCATGTTCAAGAGTAACTATGTACTGCCGTAAATTATAGTGTAACAAAAAATCTTTCCTTTTTCCCCATCATGATTGATGAGTGCCTCGTTTTTTAACGAGCTTGAGGAGACTAAACAAATGCTCGGTATAGCTCATCCCATGGATGAGTCCAATCCCAAATATTTTACGAACCTAAGATAGGAGGGGTTCGTTTCATGACGGGCCCTTCAATGTTAAATTTTAACGAGTCCAAAGAAGGTAAACTCGGCGTCATTTCATATTTCGAGAGTCTGAAAAGAACTAAAGAAGACTCCAAAGGTCTTTTTTCGTAAAATTAGTCTCTTCGCCCGAAAAATGATAAAACAATGCGGGAGAGAACTCTTCCAGTCACGATTGTCTGGAGTATTCTTTTTTCGTAAATAGTGCCTCCTGGTTCGAAAAATGGGTAAACTATCATCGGGAAGACGACTGTTCAAATACTTTTACAAGCATTAATGCATCAAATTCGTTTGGCGATCTTTTCGTATTTCGAGAGCCTGAAAAAGAGCTTAAAGAAAGAATCTGAGGGGTTCCTTTTTTGTGGGAGTTTAACGAGCCTGAAAAAGTGATAAACTATAACTTAGTGACTTATTCTCATCATTTTACGAGCACGAGAAAGAATAAAGAGTTAGCTCGGTGTCATTAATAATTGAATTTAACAAGCGAAATAATGACATAAAACGCTCAACGAGTTGTTCATACCTGATAACACGCGTGAGATGACCACAATTGCGAAAAACAGTACCAATAAGGTATTTAACTTTACCTGCAAGATTTGAAACTAGGTCAAAATGATTAACCAAGTATTCAAACATAGAAATAATCTCAACTATAACAAAATAACCTACAATGGAATAAAATTAAAAAAAGAATATGCCCTTTTTGATATAAAATGGGGTAAATAGTGAAAATCAATTACTATTTGTTTTTTACAAAATTTGAGAGGTGAGGAGTGCCATTTGGAGCCGTTTTTCCTTTACCGATTCCGGGAGCTGTGATCAACCGTTTTGAGTGCCGTCAGCGACTGGTATCCCTAAACTCAGCTATTTAACTTTTCAGCGGTTTACTTTTTTGCTTTTCTTCATTTTTGTTGGGTTTTGGACATGGTTGGAGGGAGATATTGCGCTCAGCGGCCGGTGCAGTCTCCCCCTTCGGGAACTGTGCCGCGATAGTGTTGGCCCAAATCCCGAGCTGATGTCTTGCGCCAGCGGCGCCCTATATGTAAGGACGGGTTGCGCTGATGCAAGTCCGCCAAGCATGTGCAAAATCTAACCACAAAAAAGTATTTTGGATGGGTTGAAAAGATTCTAATGATGTTTTATTGGCCTTTTGGACAAGATTACAATGACCAAAATGGTCCTCGAATGGAGAGAACGCGAGCTCGAGCTCGACGACGCTCAAGTAGAAAATGATCCCCAATGCATAGCCGCATTGAGGAATTGCGGTTTGTTCAAGTACTTCCGAGTGTCGGGCATGAGGGCCCAAGTACCATTGCTGTCACATCTGGTCCAATGTTGGGACCCTGTACAACAACACTTTCAGATTGGTGTGCACACTCTGAGTATAGATGTTGAGGACATCTACTTTCTGACAGGGCTGTCCCGACGAGGAAACCCTGTGTCCCTATCTGGATCACGAGGGGGTGATCTCACTATGGAGGACATGATTGACTAGTGGTGCACTCCAGGTACTTAGATGGTTGGTGGGAAGATTCCCATCAAGGATGTCCAAGACCAAGCTCTCCGTACTGTGCTCTTTACCATCGTGAGGGTGGCCGGTAGTCGATCTGCTCATCTCGCGAGCAAATCGTAGATGATGTACGCTGGGGAGTGTATGGATCCTACTGTATTCAAATGGTGTGAGGGGCTCCTCACCAGTCTACGAGATCAGCTGACCAAATGCCGACGCAGGGCGCTGAAGCAATTTGGTTACGGTTCAGTGATGATATCATTCATGCTAGAGCGGGTGCCTCACTTACGCCCGCAGGTAGAGCTTGAGGATCGAGATGCTCAAGATCCTCATATGACCAGGTGGTTTGAGGTGATAGCCCGCCATGGTGGCGGGGGTCGTATTATTACTTTCAGTATAGGTTTCTTCACATGGCTGAGGGGACAACTCTTCATGGTGGAGGACTACCTGTATGATGGGGCGGACTTCAGAGGAGACCTTGACCTGGTGCTTCCTGAGGGAGCGTAGTGGGGTGATATCGGTAAGAACAACTACTGCTCGTGTTTTTCATTTTATGTATTTATGATTTTTTTTGGAGTAGTGCTGATGGTTTTCATATTTTTCATGCAGATGTGGGTCCGTCGCGATCGGTTGGAGTCTCTCCTATCGCGCAGAGAGGGGCGGCGTTGGAGATGGGCCCTGCGACCCGAGATGCCATCAAGGAGATGGAGGAGGTCGAGGAGAACCTCCACAGGTTGACACTAGATATCCCAGAGCCAGGTTTCCATGACCTACCCCGTCGCTACCAACGACTTACGGTTGGGGTATCTTTGCGTTTTGGCACATTGCTCCAGAAAGTGGCGAGGGCCGTGATCTGCTATCATGGGCATTCTAGGGACTAGGCTCATGTTTTATATGTATATATTAAAATCCTATGAGCTTCAAATTTTGTAGAGAGGACTCTTACTGAAAGCTTGCATGCTTCAGATTTTGTATCAACACTACCATTTTGTACTTTGTACCGATTTTATATATACAGACACTATTGGCGGCTTTTACACATATTGTGTTCTATTGGTGATTGATGGGATCTTGTCTACATGTTTTGCTTATACAATGGATAATTTACATGTCATGTCTGGTTTTGTATTTTTGGATTATTTGTGTGTGCAATGTACCAATTTAGGATGAAATTGGCCATCGAGTCGGCAACTGTGTTCATGTCTCATGGAATGTGTAGGTATTGAACAGATTCAAAGAACCTCTCCAGGAGATGAACTCGTCGAAAAAGACAGAGTAGAGCGGGGTCACGGATATCATAGATCCGGTTGAGATGAGAAACCACTAGTTGTGAATCATGATGGATAACAATGTGGCTCATACCCAAGGAAAGAGCGTCGGTTAAGGTTCCAATCACCGCATGATATTCCATGGCATTATTGGTTTCGTATCCTAGACAATTTTCTCCTGAATTGATAAGCTCACTAGTAGGGGAATAGAGTACCTAGGCTGCCGAAGCAAGGTTACGGGTATGCCGGCAGGCGCCGTCCGCGAATCCAAGAGAGGTTTCCATTTGCACATGCAGACTAAACATGGTATAAGTAGAGAAACAAGATCCTGACACACTAAAACAAAATGTCACACCACACAAAACACACGGCATGTACAGTATATACAAGATACTTATGGGTGAAAGACTCAGGCATAGTACCTCTTCAGGTAGAGCCCATTGCAAGGCTCTCCCAGAGACATTCCATCGTAATCATCTAACTCATATGCTCCCTTCTTCAGAATACGTTTTATGATGTATGGCCCATGCCACATGGACTCAAACTTACCTGCCCCCAGCTTATCATGCCTTTGGTCATATGTGAGGACCAAATCACCCTCGTTGAAGACACGAGGTTTGACCGACTTATCATACTGAGCTTTGATGCGTTTCTTATGTGCCTTGTTGGCAAGAGAAACATCATGGCGGGTCTCATCGAGTTTTGCTAGGTGAAGGAAGCGTTCTTCCTCAATAGTGGTGTTCGGGAGAAGTTCAACTGCGAGTTTGAGAGATGGAATCTCACACTCTATTGGTAAAGCTGCCTCTAATCTGTATACTAGTTGAAACGGTGTAAATCCGGTGGAAGTCTTGATGGAGGTCCGGTATGCCCATAGGGAAGAAAAGAGCATGTTATGCCAGTTTGATTTGTGTGTACCCACCATGCGTTGAATCATGGTCTTCAAGACCTTATTGATGGCCTCTACTTGTCCATTGGACTGTGGGTAGTAAGGGGTTGAGTTTTAATGGTGAAAACCCAGTCTGGCGCTCAATTCGTCCACCATGTTGTTTTGGAAATGGGATATGTGATCAGTGACTATGGCTTGTGGAACTTCGAATCGCGCAATGACATGATTAAACATGAAGAGTGTAGCAGTTTTTCCGTTCTCATTATACGTAGGCATAGCCTCGGCCCATTTAGTGAAATAATCAATGACTACTATGACGTAACCATGCCCCCCGGCCGAGGTAGGCTTATAGTGCATGAAATCTATGCCCCATTTAGCAAAGGGGCCGACGACAATAACCGGATGTAAAGGGGATGGATGGGAGCATTTTTTAAATTGAAAGTGCTGGCATGGGGGACACTTCTTAATGACCTCAATGCAATCTTTGAGGATCGAAGGCCAGTAATATCCCGCGCGTAATATCTTCTGGGTTGTAGCCTTCCCAAAAAGATGACCGCCCAAGCCCCAGAGTGACAGTCATTCAAGACATGTTCATCCTCCTCGTGTGTTAGACAACGCCGAAGAATGAAATCAACACCACAACAATACAGGGTGTCGCCAGCGATCATGTAGTATTTGGCTTGATGGCGTATACGATGACGTTCGTCACGAGATAGTTGGGGGTTGAACCATTAGGTTTGAAGATATAAGGTGATATCTCCATATCGTAGGTCATACGTGCTAATTAGAAACAACGACTCGTCAGGGAGAGAGTTGATGGGATCAGTATCTGGATCAACACGAGGAAGATCACAAATGAGCTCCGTGAAAACCAGAGATTTCTTAGACTTGGCCTTCTCGAAGAGGAGATCGAATTCTTGACGTATCACGATCCAGTGTGAATACTTGCCCCCGAGCACCTAATAAGTAAGGACGTGGTACATGGGGTTCGAGCCGGTAATGATGGTAGTGGTGTGGAGTAGTATGTAGTGCCAAAAATTTTGGACAAAAATGGCTGCCGCGAGAGCGAGTTGCTCGACATGCGAATACCGGGTTTCAGAGTCAATAAGACCCTTACTTAGGTAATAGATGACATGTTTCTGGGCGTTATCATCTTCCTGGCCCAAGACCATGGCGATCGTGGTGGCGGAAGCAGCAAGATAAAGGATGTAATCCTTATAGTAATTGGGCAGTTGGAGCACAGGGGCGTGGGTAATGGCATGTTTCAAAATGTCGAAGGATTGTTGTGCTTGGTCGTCCCAAATGAAGGGGACGTCCTTCTTCAGTAATCGCATATAGCCCTGCGTCTTTTCAGCGAAATTACAAACAAAACGCCGTAAGTAGTTTGCCTTCCCTTGCAAACTTTGTAGTTCTGGTATATCAATGGGAGGTGGGAGAGAAACAATGGCTTCCACCTTCAAGGGATCAATGCGGATCCCGTATTTTTAAATGACGAATCGTAGGAGGCGTCCAGATTCGACACAGAATATGCACTTGTGAGAGTTCAGACGGATGTTATACCGCCTACATCTGAGGAATACTGCCGTTAGATGATCAATGTGGAACTCACGATGCTGCGAATGAGCAGGGAGATCGCCCAGGTAGGGCTCTACAAAGTCCTTCACGTCATCAAAAGCATACGACCTAGCCCGCTGGAATGTGGCACCAACATTTTTAAGGCCAAAAGGGAGTTTGCGATAAGCAAACGTACCTCAAGGACAAATGAAAGCGGTTTTGTATTGGTCCGTCGGGTGGATCTCAATTTGGATTTTCCGGTTTTGTAACCGGAAAATCCATCCATAAAGGAAAATATGACACTTCCGACACAGTTTTCAATGATCTGATCAATGAAGGGAGTAGGGTAATTGTCCTTCGGACAAGTCTTGTTTAAGTCCCTATAATCGATACAGACGCGGATGGTTCCCTGCTTCTTGGCCACAGGGATGACATTGGAGACCCATTTTGTTAAAGGAACAAGGTAGATGAAGCCGACCTTCAAGAGATTTTCGATCTCAGCTTTAATTGCCACATTTTTTCGAGGGTGCACTGGTCTTAACTTTTGGTGGACTGGTTTAGCGTCGGGATAGGTTTGGATCTCATGCACAACAATGGAAGGATCTATCTTAGGAATTTCCTCGTAGGACCATGCGAACACATCGCAGAACTGTTTGAATAAGGCCGTGTATGTAGTGATCTCTTCGGGAGAACAATTCTAGCCTAAACAAATGTGTTCCACGACACCAGGGGTAACCGAGATGTCAATTGAAATGGTAGACTCGATGTTTTCCAAGTTTCCTTCAGTGACCGTATCGCAAGTGAGGATCGGAGACTGGGGGCAAGGATAGACATCCGGTGTAAAAATGGTGGTGATGTTGTTCTCCACAGAGTCTAATGGAGGTAGGAAATACGAACGATGGTGGAGGTCTTCCCATGGGGGGTTATCTTCACTCATAATCTCCATAATGGACTCGTCGGAGTGAAAAGTCCGGAGCATAGGATATGAATAGGATGATGTCCACTGTAGAGAACTGGATGTAGAGGCCACAACCAAGTGGTCCTCAGGCACTGATTGGATAGCCTCATAAGTAGCTTCAACTGGTGAGAGAGGCATGGTATCTCCAATCAAATGCATGGTAGCCTCATTGGGTACAAGCCACGGATCTGGAGAGTTGGAAGATGATGGAATCATGGAGGAGACGATGTTCACCGTGGCAACATGGTTAGGGGGATCCGGGGTTGGAAAGACACCCATAAGAGATGAATATTTTATGAGACCGACCCCTATGCTCTCATATAGCTGCGAAGATTGTCCTAGCAAAGGGACATTATCACCAGGATGAGTAGCGGTGTCCGGTGTACAGAAATCCAATTGGTCGACGGTGATAATTCGACCCTGATGGGGGAATTGCACAATGCGGAAGACAGATGACGCGACCGCAGTCATGGCATAAAACCAATTACGACCAAGCAAGAGATTATAATCCAAAGGAGAAACGACCACTTCCACGACGATGGTTGCAGTCTTTCCCCCCAACTCTACTGCTAAGGCTTGTAAGATCCTGTGAGGTTGGAATCCACGACCGTCGAATGCTTTCAAGGTGGTGGGAGAAAAATTTAACTCGAGAGAGCCGATGGCTCTCCAACAAGATAACGACATGACCAAGGTGGAATCACCTTCGTCTAACACCGTACGATGGATTGTCTTCCTAGCAACCTTTGTGGTAACTTGGAAGGCTAGCTGATGGCAACTTGGAAGGCCAAAGTACTCAAGTTTGAACATGATCGTATTTGAGGAATCCGGGTCTACCGCACCGATTGCAGTGAGGCGTGTCTTGCATTGATTGGGACAATTCTGCAAGACTTTGAGCGTCGACATGGCACAAGGAGCTTGTGCCAAGTCCTCTACAATGTTATAATTCTGAGCGGCCCGAGCATTACGATTGAAAAATGCTTTTCGAATCGTGCTCTTAGGCGGACGCAACACTGAATTTAATGAAGGTTTCTCTATGGTGAGAGGACCTTGCGGCACGGAAATATCTGGAGTAGATTCAGAAGCTTTTTCATTATTACTTCCGGTGGGTTCCTTAGGAGGGACCGAGTCGTATGATCGTGATCGTGTGTTCAGGTTAACCATTTCACTACGCATCATGAGAACATGCGCGGTGGAGGATGTTTCTCCTTGTGAAGGAGGAGGTTGCGCGATCAGTTGTTGATTCGGAGTGGGGAAGGGATCGTTGAGAACTGCGGGAGTGGAGTTTCCCTTCAGGAACCTTTGAATTTCCTCCCTACGTGGGCATTCCTTGGTGAAATGATCATCACCACACAGTAAACAAGGATACTTGACCTTCCTTTTCTGCTTTGTGTCTTCAGGGGGGTTCTTGTGCTCCTACTAATTGGAAGACTTCTTGGGTTTACCTTTGGTCTTCTTTTTGCCACCAAATTTCCGAGGGGAAGCTGATTGAACATAATTCACCTCTTCGGTGGAAGTAGGAGTAGTAGACTTGGATGTATTGTGGCCAGCCTATGCTGAGGGTGGAGAGGAACCATGATAGTTCGAGGATCCATCACTTTTTGGAGCAGGATGGGAATTAAGGGAACCGATAATGCCGTCGGACTGAGGTCCCTTGGGTGGTTTTGTAGGATCGTATGTAGGGTGGGGGGCATCCAGAACAATGACATACAATGTGCCAGATTGAGTGTAGACAAGTTCTAAATATTGGGCACGAGCAATATCTTGTTCCTCTGTGACGACCCCACCCATTGCCACGTCTCGAGCTACGGTGGGTAAAAGAGACTTCGTGAACCAGTCAGCTAAGAGTTGGTCTGGAATGGGAGCCTTAATGAGACGTTGTCTCCTTTGCCACTCATGAATATGATCAGATATATGAGTTGCGGTGGTTTGGCGGAGCGAAGTCAGTAGGTCCGTACCAGTTTCGTAGCATATGGGTAACTGGAAATGAGTCATAAAGGACATAGCAAGAGAGCGAAAATAAGGAAATGAGTGCGGTGGTAATTCAATATACCACTTGGTAGCTGTACCGGTGAGGGTTCATTGAAATAACCTTAGACGGATTGAATCGTCCATCAAGGAATTGGATGAGCACCATAGATAGTAAGTCATCACGTGGTTCTTCGGGTTCTCACCGGGCTTGCCGTCAAACTTTGGAATATCAGATGGATATTTGACCGGAATGGGTGGCCAGTTATAACCGTGTAAGATGGGATTGTTCGTCAACCGAGACAGATCTGACAGATCTAAAGTGGCCAGAAAAGGTAACTGTTGGTTCGGTTGCGGATACTGGTAGTATTGGTATGGCATTTGAGTACCAGTAGGACCTTGAATCGATTGATTATAAGGTCCTCCCATAGAGAATTGGCCATATGGGGGTGGGATGAATGGTGGCACGCTTCCATAATATTGTGGTCCGCCACAGGAAGGTGGGGATCCTCCACTGTCGGAATAAGGTGGGCCTCCACTAGAATGTGGGGGTCCTCCTCTGCCGTTGGAATAAGGGGGTCCACCGCCGGAATAGGGTGGATCACCGCCTGCGACGCCAGAATAGGGTGGGCCGTCGCCTCCAGAATGAGGTGGGCCTCCTCCTAAAGGTGGGGGTCCTTCGCTGCTCGAAGGTGGTGGTCCTACACCTCCGCCACTGGAGTATGGTGGGACTCCACCTCTGCCAGAAGGTGGAGGTCCCCCCCCCCCTACGGAACGAGGTGGGGGTTCGCCACCTACGGAAGGGGGTGGGGGTGGACAAAATGGTGGTGGGAGTGGCGGGACATGAGGAAAAGTTGGTGGGCCAATTGGTGCAACGGTATAATGTCCCCATGGAGTGTATGGGTTTTCGGGATACGGTATCCCGTGGAGTATGTTTCTGGGATTGAATTGTCCCAACACAGGGTCAAAATGACCTAGATGCGTGTGACTCCATGGTGTCTGAGTTGTGTGATGGTCCCCCACCATGATGCAATCCCATGGTGGATCCCACAACGGGTAAGGAACTGCCAAGGGAATGACCGATTGGATGTCCTCCTCTCATATTATGGCTAGAGAACAGGGGTTTCCCCCCAGTAACAATGTTTTGACCACTAGTTGACGATTGACTCATGATAGGTGATGCTGACTTACTATTAGAGGAACAATACTTACAATGAAGTTAGGAGCTAAAGAGTATCCTCCCCTTGAATTTTGGAGTGGGGGAGGGATGGGTAATGTTCCATTAGTAGTAGGAGGGGTGTTGGACTGTTGTCCTTCAACGTTCTGAGTCACTTGAGGTATGGAATTGGTCTCCTGATCAAGAGGTGTACTCTCAGGAAATGAGGGTTGAACAAGTTCATAAGTGGTCATATTGGGTGTGGTTGTTTCTGGTGAAGCAATGGATAATGAACGAATTGGGGTATGTTGAAATATGGGCATTTCCGAAGTGTTTCTTCTCCGTGAGAGACTCTAGCGTTGAAGTTCGTCACCACGTGTTAAATTTTCAAAATTTACTAGGATCTTAACTGAGAGAACAACATGTACAACAAATCTACAACATATCAATCATGGACACAATAATGCAAGCACACAAGAGACACAAAGTTTACTTGGGGAAAACCATAAAGGTGAAAAACCCCAATAACTTCCTCAGGGATAGATAGAGCAATGATACAACCAGAATATAAGAGATAGTCTTCTCCTAGCAGTAGAGCCTCCTCCTCCACAAGTGTGCCACTCTCCCAAGTGTGAGTGAGAGAATAGAATGTATAAAATGAGAGAGACACACTCTCTATTTATAGACTAACTTGACTTGACATTTACTCAACTAGGTCGGCCTCAACTTAACCACTTAACATAATGCTGACTGGGCTGACCCCCACTAGGGTGGTCTAATAACCCTTTGACTCACATGGCCGACCCCCAATAGGGTGGTCTAATAGCCCTTTGATCCACATAACTTATACAGGGCCGACCCCAACAAGGTGGTCTAATAACCCATCAAGTATAATTTAAGACACTTACAATATAAATGACGACACTTCCGTATAGAGGAATAATAACATCTCTATAGGAATACAATATACATATATGTGAAATACATTCCGAAGTTACATATACGTCAACACTCCCTCTTAACTAGGAAGGTTTTTCTCGACACAGGTCTTCTAGCACAAGTCTTCTTCTCTGGATCGTCGTCACTGGATAATCGTCATCGAGTCATCATCATCGTCACTGTTGCTGCTATCTCAATAAATATCTGAATCTACTCATCATAGGAAGTTCTACAGAGCCAGTCCTTTTTCATACTGGATGTAGGCCCACCACCTGTAGGTCTTCGTCATCACTGGCCATACTGTGGAATCCTCAGGACTTATTACGTGCATCACAAAACCTCGAAAGAGCATCCTAGGCTATTATGAGCACACGACTCTACCTATAGGATCTCCCAGGGCCATATTATATGTGACCTCACCACAAAACCTCGCAAGAGCATCCCAGGCTGTTACGAGCACACAGCTCTACCTATAGGATCTCCTAGGGACAGATTATATGTGGTCACCACAAAACCTCGCAAGAGCATCCCAGGCTGTTACGAGCACATAGCTCTACCTATAGGATCTCCCAGGGACAGATTATATGTGGTCATGGCAAAACCTCGCAAGAGCATCCCAGGACTTATTACGGGCACACAGCCCAACCTATCGGATATCCAAGGGACATATTATATGCCATAGGACAAAACCTCGAAAGAGAATCTGCCAGATATCCCAGGGACGGATTATATGCCATAGGGAAAACCTTGAAAGACTATCTGCAGATCTCCCAGGGCCAAATTATATGTCCTCCCAGAGCAAAACCTCGAAAGAGCATTTGCCAGATATCCCAGGGCCAAATCATATGCCATAGGCAAAACCTCGAAAGACTATCTGCAAATCTCCCAGGGCCAAATTATATGCTCATCTGCACAACCTGATCCACGACCATAGAGTATCAACCTGATACTCACCATACATCATCCTGATGTATACATGATCATCCTGATCATCATCACTGCAACATCTTGCTACAAGTCATCTGAAGCAACATCCTGAAGCTCGTCATCCATGATCATCCTGATCATATCATGCATCTACCTGATGCATACCAAGTATCTACCTGATACATATCATCATACATGATCCACCCGATCATACAATGTATCCACCTGATACAAATACAAATACATGATCCACCTGATCATACATGATACATATCAACATACATGATCTACCTGATCATACAATGTATCCACCTGATACATATACAGATACATGACCCACCTGATCATACATGATACATATCAACATACATGATCTAATTGATCATACAATGTATCCACTTGATACATATACAGATACATGATCCACCTGATCATACATGATACATATCAACATACATGATCTACCTGATCATACAATGTATCCACCTGATACATATACAGATACATGGTCCAAGCATCCAACATGATGCATATACAAAATACATACAAATGATCCAACCGATCATATCCAACATCCAACATGATGCGTACATACATAAATGATCCAACTGATCATATCCAACATCCAACATGATGCATACATACATATACATATAAATGATCCAACTGATCATATCCAGCATCATCCTGATGCATATACAGAGCAGTAACTGGAGCATCGTCCTGATGCTCATTATCGAGCGCTTACATCCACAGCCATGTGAAGGATCCTCCTTCCAACATGCTTGGAATGGCTTCTGCAAATGTGTCCATCACTTCTTCCTCGAAGTGTCATCAATCTGAAGAACACCAAGCCTCTCCCTGAAGTACTCGAACTTCACTCTGGCTAGTGGCTTTGTCAGCACATCTGCAATCTGCTCTTCCGTCGCAATGTACAGGAGCTTCACAGCTCCACTCTGCACCATATCCTTGATATAGTGATATTTGATATCTATGTGTTTTGACCTGTCACGAAACACTGGGTTCTCGGACAGCTTCACACAACTCTGGTTATCACAAAAGATACCAGTAGCATCCAACGAGAGATCAAATAACTCAGACAGTAGCTTCCGTAGCCATACTGCCTCACAACTAGCTGAACAGGTTGCAACATACTTTGCCTCAGCTGTACTCAGTGCTACACAGGACTGCTTCCTGCTGAACCAAGAGATCACACCTGATCCCATACTGAAGCAACACCCAGATGTGCTCTTCCTATCTGCAGCACTGCCTGCCCAATCTGAATCAACATAACCCTGCAGGTTAAAATTTTGATTCGCTTCATACGTGAGCCCATAATCCACTGTACCTTTCAGGTACCTCAGAATATGCTTTACAGCAACCAGGTGAACACTCCTCGGATCTGTCAGGAACTGGCTCAATGTGTTCACCACAAAGCAAATATCTGGTCTCGTGTTCATCAGGTGCATCAAGGACCTAATCATCTGACGATACATGGTGACATCAACTGGTTCAGATGAAGCATCACACAGAAGCTTCAGGTTCAATGCCATAGCCTCGCAGTCCATCATCCCGAACCTCTTCAGGATCTCTACTGCATACTTCCCTTGTCCAAGGAAGATTCCATCTGCACTCTGCCACACCTCCATACCTAGAAAGTGGTGCATCATACCCAAGTTCTGCACATATATGAGTCCCTGTCACGTGTCTCAGAACCAAGTGGCTGCTCCACATACACTTCTTCTTCAACTACACCATTCAAGAAAGCTGTCTTGAAATCCATCTGGTGTATCTTCTATTTCATCACTTTTATATTTCTCTATACTGCCATCTACAGCATGCTTGATATTGATAGATCCATATGGAAGTCATAACAAGCTTCCCTTCAGGTCTTGGGACTACATCCCAAACATCATTCTTCATGATTGATGGATCATGGCATTCTTCCCATATCCTGGGAACTTCAATATCTTCAATAGATAATTTTGTTGCTAAACAAATGTTGTAGTTCTTCTTTTGTAGGTGATGGCATACGATCGTTCCTACACAACAAGTTAAATTGCATGATTAGAAAACATCTCATAGTTTTTAGAACAAATTCTTACACATAAATAAATATGTCATATAGTCATGCAATTATCTTAGCCAATGCTTCAATACAACATTTATCCATATCCCGTAACTTTCTAGATGCCTTCCAATCTCTACCAGAACATTGTTAAGAGTGTGCACAACTCCCAACATGTTAGTAAAGAGGTTTCATTCTAGATATGTAGCAATGGAATGTTGTATAGTGCCATAGGCCACTTACCCATGCATATTAGTAGTATATTGTTCATCAATGCAACTATTCTAATATGCATAATACACAACCTAATTCTAGGAACATTAGTATATACATTATTGAACAGTATTATTTAAACAATAAAATATGCAAGTAATGACAATTCAAATACTTATCTTTGTTTGTTTGTTGGGTTGACTCCCTCTCAGTCTTTGCTTCTTTTCTGCAACTCCATTCTTATGTGGATTGTGAGAAGTGGTCAACTCCCTTTGAAATCTGCATCCTTGCAGAAACTACTGAAGTGTGCTCCTTTGCTTTCTTGCAGGAACAACTAGAGTGTGCTCCCTCTTGATCTTTGCTTCCTGGATTACCTGTCCTTGAACTTACATCCATCCTTAATCACTATGCATGCTTATTAGTATCATCATTGTGTTATCCTTGAGGTCTCATACATAATCACACATTTATTAGTATAATCTTAATACTATCAAAACACAATAATCTTAAACATGTATATTCATGATCATTCATAGATAATAAACATTAGTATTCAAGGTTTCAGGGAAGTCTTCTTTTACTCATACATATTCTTATTTGATCATAGGACTCTTCTGGTTAGTTGAATCATCAATCAAGATAAGAGATATACTATGCATAAAACCCGTGATTATTCAAACCTATACCTTCATGATTCTTCTGGTTAGTCATATCATCAATTATGGTAAGAAACATAATATGCATACAACCATGATTATTCAAACCTATGACTTCATGAATAATCATTATCAACAACACAACAGTATAAGATCCTAACATAAGGTAGGATTCTAGCTTGATATAGGAAAAACATACCTGGATTAGCACGCTAGCTAGTTATGTCTAACATACCCGCATAATGTCTTCTGGTTCTCTTCAGTGACTTGTGCTAGTAACCTGCATGTCTCATAAGTTAACCATTGTAGAACCAAGTTATACATACCTCGAAAGTAGATCTTCTATGTGATCCATGACAATGGATGAATCTTTGTCTTCATGTCACCATGAGCATATGTTCTTGAAGTAGAACATGATTTGACTTTCTTGGTGTACCTTTTGTGTTAGCAAACAACATAAACCTCATACAACATCACAATGCATTAGTACAATCATAAGTGTCAAAACCTTAATCAATGAATATCTTCTATTAAGGTGATACGACAAGTCCAGTTATTAATCAAGATTGTATTGTAATGATATGAAGACAAACATATGATAAACTTAACCATGAAACATACCTGTAAGCCATACCTGTCAAGATTGCTTGTAATATTCTTATGGAAGGCCTTAGCCTCATCTCCCTTTGAGACAGGAACTTCTTCACTTATGCAGGTGACCAATCCATCTTCTTCTAGGATCAACCCAATCCACTTGATTTGCAAGAACTGGACTTGGAGCTGGATTAGGGTTTGTCAAAGAAACCCCAAAAAATTCAAACTTTGAATTTCAAACTTCTGAAAGGATAGAAATATGCGCCTTGATGAGCTGATCAAGTTGGTATATTCAGAATTTGAAAATTGCAAAGTTTCACCCCTCAAAATTGCCTTTTAGATTTCTGGATTCACTAGGGAGGACCCTGAATTAGGGTTTGAGTTTCACAGAGCTTCACCCAACCAAAATATTTGATTCAAAACTCTAAGCTTCGATTTTTCTGAGGAGCTTCCAGCCGTGGTCACAGATTTCCAAAATTCCAATTTTTGCAGAAGCCCTAATTTTCCATCTTTCCGATCAAAGTTCCGAACTGGGGTTTGATCAAGCCCGGCCTTCTGCCCAACCAAAAAATATGATCTTGGTCTCTAAATTTTGATTTTGATGAGTATCATCCAGCCGTGGTCTCCGATTACAAAAATTCCAACTTTCTTCGAAGCCCTAAATTTCGGAAGCCATGAATGAAGGTACTAAAAAATAATTCTGTTTTGACAGAAATATGTACCTGATTGTTTCTGGTGTAACTCCGAACTTTTTGATCCACAGGGTATGAATTTTTTTTTTGAGATAACCCGATCTGTTATCTTTCCATCCCGACAGGTCTTACCTCAATTGGATTCTCTGAGAGAGAGTTATGCCAAGTTTCTCAACATGACCTGTTTATGGGATAATAAAGGAGAGGGAACTTGTACGGAGTGCCACGTGTCACTGTTTCAACTTCGGCCTCTGAAACATTTTCCTGAGATATCCCGACCTATTATCTTTCCATCTCGACAGGTCTGACCTCAATTGGATTCTCTGAGAGAGAGTTATTCCAAGTGTCGCAACGTGACCTGTTTATGGGATAATACAGGAGAGCAAACTTGCACGACATTCCAAGTGTCACTGGTTCAACTTCGGCCTCTGAAACATTTTCTTGAGATAGTATAGTCTGTGTACTACCTGTCACTTTTTACGAAATTTCATTTGGAGCTTCCTAGCCCAAGTTATGACCTTTTTCCCAAGGTCACCTGATTTTGACTTAGATCTGGAAGAGGCAGAAACCCTATATTGTACAGATAATAAATCACAAAGTACAACGAATTAGGGGTTTTCCTTTGGACACAAGGTAGACGGGGATCTGATATTCGACTTGTAAAAGTTTCAGATCCGAAAAATTTTCCAAAACGGATTTATAGCGAACGTGCTACGATGACTGGTTTTTGTTATATCAAGCCCTAGCATCGTAAGTGCAACAAGTGTCATACATGCCATATCATGCCTTCTTTCAGGCTAGCTATGATACCATGTTAAATTTTCAAAATTTACGAGGATCTTAACTGAGAGAACAACATGTACAACAAATCTACAACATATCAATCATGGACACAATAATGCAAGCACACAAGAGACACAAAGTTTACTTGGGGAAAACCATAAAGGTGAAAAACCCCAATAACTTCCTCAGAGATAGATAGAGCAATGATACAACCAGAATACAAGAGATAGTCTTCTCCTAGTAGCAGAGCCTCCTCCACAAGTGCACCACTCTCCCAAGTGTGAGTGAGAGAATAGAATGTATAAAATGAGAGAGACACACTCTCTATTTATACACTAACTTGACTTGACCTTTACTCAACTAGGTCGGCCTCAACTTAACCACTTAACATAATGCTAACTGGGTCGACCCCCACTAGGGTGGTGTAATAACCCTTTGACCCACATGGCCAACCCCCAATAGGGTGGTCTAATAACCCTTTGAACCACATGACTTATACAGGGCTGACCCCAACAAGGTGGTCTAATAACCCATCAAGTATAATTTAAGACACTTACAATATAAATGATGACACTTCTGTATAGAGGAATAATAACATCTCTATAGGAATACAATATACGTATATGTGAAATACATTCCGAAGTTCCATGAGTTTGTAGATTGGAGCCAAGCGCTGAGCATGGGGAGCCCAACAAAGAGGGGAAGGTTCCGCCTCCAGATGTAATGCCAAGTGGGCCCATTGTTGCCCTAGAGAGGTGTCCCAAAAGGATGCAGATGGACCAAATGTTGCGGATACAGGGTCATCTGGGGATGGATTTAACCAATCTAAAGCCCCAGGTTCTCCTTCTATCGAATGGTGGAAGGATGTGTTTTGTGAAGTAGATGGTTCCATGGCCACAGACCTTGGAGGGTCAGTGATTGGTGGACTCAAATGAAGCAAAAAATTCACTCCCATCTCCATGTTGGAGCTTTCTGCTTCAGGTTATATGACAGCAGTTGGGGGATCCATGCTTACCCTCGAAAGTACATCTGGATTAAGGGGATATTCGGGTGGCAAGTTTAAAATTCTGCGGGACCATCTCAAAGGTTGTTCAACCATAATGACCGAACCAGAATTCTCCTAAGTGTGTTCTATACAAAAGAAAAACAATCCAGAAAAATCTACACAAACTAAGGCTGCAAGAAAACTTATGTGATAAGTGTGGATTCAAAAGTCTGGAACCTCACATGATTGTCAAGGCTCCGCAGCTCACGATATACTCCAGGGTCCAACAATTATACTTGGCCCAATATTTTAGAGCACTAACCAAGGAGGATTAGGACTGTACCCCTGACCATATAACCCGACTACCTGATAGTACATGCGTAGTAGCTCCCCATGTGCTGTTCTCGGTGTATTGCTCTGCCAAGACGACCAAATGGTTAGCTTGGTTGGTTTCAAGAATCCTAGGGGTGTCTCCCGATATACAGAAAGTACATGGGAGCTGAAATCCGTAGTGGTGCTGTCTAATGCACAACCGTACGACAAGAGCCTTCCTATATACTACCAAGTACGTGAAGTGCCTTTCGATATACCCTAAGGTACGTGAAAGAGCCTTCGATATACTGGTTGGTACATGGAATAACTACAGTGCCCCCGGGATGCAGTGCATGCAAGTAATGACAGCTGCCACGTTTTACGACGCCGGAACACGTCTCTATCTTAACATAGAAGTTACTAGTAAATTTTAACCTAGTTCTACTGGTAAATTTTATCTGGATGGTTAGGTGAATGCATGAGGTGAAGACATAAATTCAAACATAATGAAACCCTAACTACATGAAAATGCACTCTTTATTTTGATGAAATCTATGTAAGGGAGGGAGAAATTCTTTTTCCAGTATCTCAATAAGACAAAATTCCCAAAAGTTCAAAATCTACCAAAGATGATGAAAAGCACTCTTTTCCATTTTTCAAGAAAAACATAAAGAATGGTAACACATCAAATCCAAATCAAAGTATTTTATTTTTGTCTTTTTCAATTAGAATAGAACTAAATAATGAAAAAGGAGAATCTCTACTTAGAGCACACTAACTCTTCAATTTTCACAATGGTGGCCTAAAAGCACATGAAAACCAAAAATGCATATGACTCTTCAAGCTTGGAATTACTTTGCAAAAATTTGATTTCACTTGGATTTTTCAAGAAGATGAGTAATTCATAATTCAAGAAAAATACAAACAACTAATTTTTCTTTTCAAACTTCCCAAAGATTTATGGATAATGAATTCCAATGCACGAAACAATTTCTACAACAATTCTCAAATGAACTTGAAAACGGTAAAATCGAAGCACTTTTGATTTTTCAATGTATGTATCAAGACAAAATCTGATAATAATGATGCTTTCAAATGTAAATGGCAGAAAAGAAGAGACTACCTGCAGTGCTCTAATCACTACAAAATTCCCAAAGAAAATTGACAAGCACTCCAATGACCTAAAGGCACACAAACCACTCAAACACGATCAAATGCAAGCAAACACTTAATAACTAAGCTAAAAAATGGTTTTGAAGCGGATCTAGCATGCTGGATAGATCCGGTAAGGTGGTCAGGGAATACAAGATGGAGCGGATGACCGTGGGGGATTGAAATTTCCCGCCACTACCAAACTCTTACTTGACCAAAAGTACCCAAAACCCAACACAAACAAAGCTGAATAAAGAGGCCTTTGACTGGAAGGTATAACATAAAGAAGTCTATGCATCAAACCAAAATAAAAATCTGGAGAGTGGATAGACAAAGCACCAAGCTTGAACAACCGGCACAGTTTGTGGTTAGGCGCAGAGCGCCCGACGCAGACTGTATACAGGTGTAAAGTGGCAGCGGCGCAGACTGTATACAAGTGTAAAGCAGCGGCGACGCAGACTGTCAGATCGGCCAAAGCGCCAAAGGCGAAAGATGCTCAAAGGAAGAATGCGCTCGGGATGGACAGGCGCACTGGATTCACAACCCAAGTGCGTCGGGTGAATAACCCAATGCAAAAAATGAAAAATCTCCAAATAATGAATAAGTAAATGGATTGATAATGATTCAATAGACTCAGAGAAGGTGAACAAACTCTTCAAGAAGAAAATATGATGGTGAAAAGAGGCTCAGGAGGCAAAGCAATGGCTCATTAAGAAATCAAAGAATAACACATTCAACTTGAAATCAAAACAAAGTATTCTCCAGTATGGTCGCCGGATTTTTTTTCGGACAATCTACTCGAGCGGACGTGAGCATGATCTCCCTAGTCCAAGTGGATCTAGAAAAAATGGAAACAGAATATAAAACTTCTTTCCTAGATCAATTAGAGATCAAGGTACATATATGCCTTACCTTGAGATTTGTAGATATTTCCCCCTTTTGTTGCTCCAAGCTTTGTGGTCGTCAGATCCGTAGCTGCAAAACCTGTCAAAACACATAGAGACAAACGAGCAGTAAAAGCATATCTAAACACTAACTGATCCAAGTAAACAATTAAGGAAGTGAACTATAAACATCACCAATACAAAGACATTTATGGAAAGAGATTATATTACTGTAAAATGAGTGAGAAATACATAGAAGAGTGACGATTACAACCCAAGCCTTAACGCTGCAATCTTCATCCAACAAGCCAAGCCAAAGCCTCCAAAGGAAATATGTGCCTCCCAAGAGATGGATAGGGATCACCTAGGTTAATTCCAACAGCATGTAAGTGCTATAGAATTCCTCCCTTTAGAATGGGGAGGAGCTTTATATTTATAAGACCAAGTGGATAGAGTAGGTTGAGGATCATGGGGAGAGGACCAAGGGATCCTCCCTTGAGGTTAGGGAACCATAGGATAGCTCACCTAAATGTTAGGGATAGAGATCCACCTCATCCACTTTCTAGAATTCACTCGAAATCCACCTTGATCTAATTTAACCACCACCGATGCATGTTGTATGAAGGAAACTTGTGCCTGAGAGGGAAAGCGCAGGCTGCTCAAAGGAAACCTGAGCCACCGGTACAGTCTACCAGATGTCAATCTGTGCCTGACCTAGTTGGGCGCTCCTTGCTAAAAGGAAACCTGCACCGAACCAACTAGAAATTGTGGACAAAGGGAAACAACTTGCTCTAACTGACTTCTTGATCAGGGAGACTTTAGGGATTGAGGCACTGAGTTGACATGGGTCTCATGATGACGAGATTTAGGTGTAACACTTTCCTTTAACAAAGTTTTCTCAAGGTCTTCCATTGACCCTTCCAAATTTTAAACCCCTTTTTCTAACAACGTTATTCTTGATTTATTATAACTAGGTGATTCATGCCTAACAAGTATGATTTTCTTGACCATTTCTTGTCTAAAAGAAAACTAGGATTACTAAATGCAATTCCTTTGGCCATTATAAATTCAACAACTGGTTCCCCATCGCGGGTGCCCAATACATGCCGCGAAGGAGAGTCGGTGGAAGGCCACGAGGCTAGGCACATGCCCGCCAACATAAACCATGCATCTTCGAAAGCTTTCATAAGCCAAGCAGGGGATAATGAAGACATCCTCTGTCATACTGATGCTTAATGATTTTACATGGGAGTTGGTCATGACTATACCTATGGCTAATACTTCCACTAAGAACTCAAAGATGGACGGTACTCATGGGATCATGATTTGTGAAGGCCGAGTGAAGAAGGGATATTATTTATCCCCGGGAGAAAAGGGGAATTCGCTAAGGTGGGGGTCTTGACAAATCTTGGAACTCTGCCCTGCGGGTATCTCTTCTCTGCTCGCTAGTTATCCGTGAGGATTTTCTTCCTGTCAAGCTCGTAGCCACAGTTAAAATGCCGTTGGTTAGAAGAGGATGTATTCAACGCAAGTCCAAACGCACTAGCCCCTCTCTCGGCTTGCTAGTGCGGTTCATGTGAGGCATAGTGGGTAAGGCTCAACGATATAAGCAGGAAATCCCAGAGCAGGTGCAAGATGACATCCATGAGGCTGAGGAGGAAGCTCAGGTTGATTGTGGTTGTCTCTCGGATACGAAAATTAGAAAGGAATTCGAGGTTCTGGTGCCTGACCCAGGGAACACCAGGGGCCACACCACTCTGTATAAAAAAAACCTAGACTATCACTGGATGCATAAATTGGTTCTGGGAAGAACCCTGGTGGAAAAGGGAGAGGCGCATGCTGAAATGATCCTGTAGCAAGATGAGATGGTCGATTTACTCAAGCAAATCATCCACAACCAACGGGAAATCGCCCTCCGTCTCGGCATGGAAATTGCGAAGGAACCAGGTTCTCATGGCGGCCAGGACGGCTTGAATTCTTAGCTCTGTTTTTATAGATGTATAGCCTCTGTATATGTCCTTTTGGTTTCAGTAAGCCACTATAGTGACTGTCTCTGTTTTTAGTTTTATGGCAAACAATCTTTGTAGGTTGGTTCGTAATTCTCAAACTTTCTGGTTCAGTCTTGTTTTCTTTCGGGGAAGATTGCTTATTTTTTGATATTGGGTTTGTTTTCCCAGTCTTGGGAGGGCCCTGCACTCTGTATCTCTTTCTAATGGAAATATAAGGTTCGGATCTAACAAAATAAAAATAAAAAATTCAACAATTGGTTATTATAAATTCAACAATTGGTTCACCTACCTCATCCCACAATATCATATTATAATCCCTTGAAATTGTTCCTAATGACTTCCCTAAAACCATGATACATAGTTATGCATTTTATTTTATTTTTAGACATGGGACACTTACAGATTTGTTAATTGTTCCAAGGACATATGAGATGTCCAAGGACACTAGGGACAACATGAATGTCTCTTAAATGAGATGAAACATCCTAAGACTAGGGCATACCTTTAATAAATGGAGATGTTCCTCTTGTCCCCCAATTACTTAGAGATGGAGGATTGTTGGGGGTGCATCTTAGGTGAAACAATGAAAAATTATAACTAACACAAATTTGTAATCCAGTGTATTTATCTTAGATAACTATGTGTCGTGTTGTTTTAAGTGCTTCGGTAGAAGCCTATGTGACCTATATTTGAGTATGGATGTTGATTGTATCACACTTCACCCATTTTGATGATAATGTAATATATTGTAAAATATTTGGTAGCACACAAGCTTGGATCGATCTTTGAACCAAAGTAATGTGAATAGAGACAATAGGTAGTTATATATAATCTATCAAGTTATAAGGCAATCAAGTGAGAGCTCTGTATCTACTTCTCTATAGTGAACTAATGGAAATATGCTTAATTTGATAACCGACCATATCTTTGTCTTGTGTGATTAAGTTTGATTCTCTCTCCACTTTGTTTATAGTAGAATAGTGACATGATTGGTTTATTTATGTTGCTTTTGTTTGGGGTACATATTTGGATATTTTATGTGTTCACTTTGTTGGTTAGAATATAACACTAGTTATGTTTGTGCCATAATCAACAAATAATAGTTATATGCTAGTGCATTGTGTGATCCAATAGGTGTCTAAATGCAAGGTTAAGCCCCTACACATCTAAAATTGGTTCCATTGCTGAAAGCATGTTGTTTCCTACAGTCACCTCATAGATTTGTATGTTGCTTTGTGGTGGTAATCAACAACCTATCATCTTTCAACTTGGTGTCTTCCCCTCAACACTAAAATCCTGCTTGGGGTACTAACAATGTTGGAATGCCGAATATAACATTGTTGAATTCCTTCCACACTCCCAACCAAGTCATCTAGAGACAAACACCACTCTTTTCAAAAGTTGGCCTTGATTAAACTTGGGCCTCCATTTTAGATCTTTAATTTGATGTTGTTGATGAACTCCGTAGTGTTGATGATTTGAGTGTAGTTGTTGAGAAGTTGGTTACCTATTCGATTGATCTCATGCCACCAAAAGAGTAAGGGAGTTAATTTGTCCTAGATATTCCTCTATCTTCCTTGCATGTGTGCACTTAAACAACTCCTTCGCTACTGCTTGTTAAGAAACCAAACATTGGTTAGATGGTTGCTCAACTATTCACACAACCCACTACCACCATCCCAGTAAAGTTGCTATAATAATGATGGTTGAGAGTAATTCATGCGTGACTAACATGGTCCTTGGGTCCCCTATATCATGCCTTGATAGATGGGCACTTGAATATGTTTTCCATAGAGAACTTCTTGAGCATGTCCCCAATATAATGAAGAGATGATTCCTAGACCATTGAGCAAGTATTCATCATGAAAGGCCCTTTACTAGTGGCAAAAGCAAAAGTTGTACTTGCCACATCTCAAGAGTTTTGCGATAAGTTTCAAAGGAATGGATCAAGATGGTTTAGTCATCAACATGCATCCCCATATCTATGAATATTTGTTGGAAACCAAGTGAGTGTTTGATTGAGTTTGATAATGGGTTAAGAAAATTATTTGAATGAAGCAGCTAAGATATTAAAGAGACACAATACATTCAATGATTGTGTAATATCCACGTAATATCCCTACTGCATTAAAATTGTAAATGATGTAAATATTGTTATTAATCATGGTGAGGAGATCAAGGCCAAGGCCCCGCCATCAATTTAGCGTTTCATGTATCGGCAATTAAAATAGATGCATATGGTTCTTGTGCTGGGCATGCACAATGTAAATTAATACATCATGTAAATACGAATTTTAATGAAATACCCACAACTAGCTATGCAATGCAACAAAGATATGGGGGCATGATTTTTATAAGGAACAGGGAGGGAAATTATTCAAAACCTTGAGCCAATGGTGTTATCCCATGTGTCAATGATAAAACCCATAAACCACAAACTACCCATTTTGGCTTAGGCACCCAATCATTTAATTCTTCCAAGAGTTGGTTGAGGCAGTTAATGCCTTGGGAATGGAGGGGTATGGCAGCCAATTTCGTGTATGGGCAAGCCATCAACTTGGAAAATCGTATTTTTGCTTCATGGGCAAGAAAACACGCATAAAATTGTGCCCAAAGCCATTATGAACCCATGGCCTTTTCCCTCTCACGCAGTCTGAGCTAGCTGGGACTTTTTCCATCCCGTTTTTCACCATTTCCTGCATTTTTCCATGCCTGGGAGCTCACTTTTATATTGCACAGTGGCTGGGAGGAAGGGAGCCACGTTTTTTGGGGTTATGGAGGCCGTTTCTGTCCACGAAATTCCCATGAGTGTTTTCTGAAAACGATTCTGCTCTCCTGGGGTTGACTTCCCATTCCTCCATATTGTTTTTGGTTGCCCACGATTTTTTGAAATTGGTAGAAACCCCATCTGTGTGCATCTCACTGTAAAAATGTTTCTTCATGCCCAACACTTATACTTTTGTTGTTATGTGCATCCCTGTTTTGGTTTGAACCTGTGAGCAAGAAATTTGGAGTGGTAGTGGACAGATTTGGCTTGATAAACCTAGTGGGGAAAATAACCTCTCAAGAAGATCAAGAGGGCTGGATACTCTTCTATGCACACCTTGGACACTCTAGATTGGAAGGTATGGCCTGAGGGACTATGTATTGGTGAAGGGAATACTTCCTTGAGTGGGGTGTGTAGGCATTGTGGGTGCCAAGCTAGATGGATCTTGTAGAGGTATCCATGGCTCTATGCTTGAGCTCACTAGCTTAGCAATTCTTCCTTTCCATTTCCTAGCAGCCTGATAAACCCAATTGTAGATTGGCTTGGCTCAATTTGGTGTATGTTTGGCTATGTGTGAGTCTATTCTTCCCTAGTTCCTTGTAGAAATCATGCGCAGCTCGGGGGTGGCAGTTGTATCAAGAGATTGATAAGCACAACTGGCCTATGGTTGGGTGGAACGTTGCAGTTGCATAGCTGGTTGCTCAGGACTACTTTGTTGAAGATAAGTACTCTCATGTGTTTAAATTCTGCAATGTATTTATTCAATGAATGACATGAATATCTTGAATGTATGATGGATGTGTAATAGAATTTAATTCTGCTGTGTTTTCAAATATTTATGCATTTGCATAGGCCCATCTTCATTTTATATGAATGTTTGTTTACTAAGTATGGGGCTAGATGTCCCGAAATTAGAGTGATGTCCTCTCCCATGCTGGTATGATGGGAGGGGTCTTGACATATTGTTTTATTCCTTTCTTGTAGTGGTTCACATCATTGTACAAGGTATGAAACCACCTACATATCAATATTCTTTGCATCTCACAGTGTTGTGATGAAGGTCTAGACTCCTTCACTCTTGTTAGTCCACACCTTTGGATTCAAGCCACAAATAATACCTTACACCAATATGTTTCCCACCTATTTGTTTAAAAAAAGTGGAAAATATTCTCTCGCTATTATCTACAGAATCATTTACCTACAAAATTCCCATTCCATATTGTACACTCTACATGTGTTGCTATGCTCCAATCTAATCAATAATCTCATGCATTGAAGACTACAAAATCATCACTGTTTCGTCCACAACTCATGGAAACACAAAAATCACCAATATTGTACTTTGATGGGTGCACATGCATGCTTAATCAACACATAGAATGAACCCATCAAAGCTCCCAATTACAATACCTCTCCTAAGAGAAAACATACATAGATATCCACAGTTCACACCTTGCTAGTCTTTTTTTCCTCCAAAGGAAACATTGTGGGGAAAACATAGGGATGCTTCCCCACATTCATGGGTGACATCGATAATAAACATTTTGGCATAGACTAGTGTGCTTCACTCAGGGGGATTCAAACTGGTAATCTATTGACATGAAATTAGCTAAATTCCCAACACATTGATGAAACCGTGAGCTAAACCCTCGGGCTCCATGTGTGCTAACCTACAAGAGTAAGGAAACATTTAAACTACTTCTCTTGTAGATGAAGCTCTTACTACATCCCTTAAATGCAAATGGAAATCATATATGAATCCCATTCCAAATGTTCCTAATAATGGTGAATTGGAGAAGATACATGAAACGATCAATGAACACTGTGATGTTTAACACTCTTTGGATGGCACTTCTTCACTAAGAAATGCCTCCATTGAATTGCCCAATTAGACCATGTGAAGACATCAGTGTCATCAAAGATTGAAGTTAATTTGCAATTTTGGAAAGTTTTCGAGCCAATATGGCAACTCACACATGCCTTGGTTATCATGGACATTGGTCGTCTATCCTTGAAGATGTCCCATATTGTGTTTCCCAAGGTACATCTTGTATTCATTGTGTGGATGGTGTGGTATTTGTTTTAGGTTATTTTATTTCAGTCTCTACTTATTTTAGTATTTTGAGCACTAAGCTAGTAATATTAAATCTTAATATTAATAAAAAAACTGCATAACAAAGATTTTATGAAAACTTGTAAGATTTGTGTGACAAACTATTCTAATGGAATATCCATGATAGTTTACAAATCAAAGTGAGATCAATATTTCACCACACATCTCCAAGAAACAACTCAAACAACTTGGTACTCTAGTGAGGAATCACTTTCCTTGCATAAGCAAAAAAGATCACACAAAAGGTAGTCTACACATGGTTTATGCTCTCAACTCATAATCTACACATGCTAGTAGGTCATTTTTCATAGAATCAAGATTGCCTGAGTTGTTGCCAGGATAGAAGTTTCACCATTCAACATTGCAAAAGTATATTGATTGTGGAGAGGGAAACTTGGACATCACTCATATTCATTCCTATATGAAACACATAAAAACTCAACATTACTCAAGACCATTTCAAGAAAGCATATTTCTTCTACACCCTCAATTTATGACAACATACAACAAACCTCTATTGATATCTTGGGATATCTCACCACCTCATTTTCTTTCTTTTCCAAGACCAATTGATTGATCATAGCCTCAAACAAAAAAAATTATCACAACAAATTCAACACCCAATGGCCACTAATACAACACATCAAATTTGACATTGAATCAACAAATAGGCTCTTCCAATATTCTTTCACATGAATAAATTTAACGATAAGTATTAACTACAAATTAATGCTCACAAAGAGAGCTATGCACAACAACAAGTTGATCAACATTAAAGCGTTATTATCGATCACCAAGAACATCTAAGAATCACAACTTGTTCCAGCTAGAAATTCATCAAGGCACTACGGGTTGTATGTAGATTAAGCATGAAATACCCAATAATATTTTCTTGGTATAATGTCTTATTTTTGGTGTGATGTGTCTGACCATACAATTACAAGTTTTCCTTCAACATTTATGACTTGGAACTGACCAAGGCCACTAACATTGCACTTTTCATTCAAAACATGAACAAAACCATCATAATCATGTTTGAATAACAGGTATATCCACATAGACCGAACACCAAGGACACATCTCACACACAAAGATCATAGATCGGTACACTAGTGTTTTGAAATGGTTAAAACCCCCTAGAGGGAAACAATCCACGACCCTGACCAAATAGATTCTACGAAGCAATTTATTACGCAGAAGAAAAAATATTACATGAGCTTCTCTCAATAATGGATCAATAGGCAAGTGACCCTCCATGTTCTTTAAGTAGAGATCATGGACCAATCGGGTGTTAAGCCACAAATCAAGTGTCGTTAAGATCGAGAGAAGTTGAACCATCGGATTACTTTATATCCTGACCGTTGGATTATATATATACAAATGCATTCTTAACGGATATATTATACCAAGTTGAACTTAACTAACTCCTAAGTGTAAAAAATATCCTAACATCCCCCCTTAAGAACAACTTGGGATAGGATTGAAGGATTTAAAAAGGTGATAAAAAATGAGGAGAAGGAAGGAGGAATTAAAGCCTATCCCCCCTTAATGACAACTTCCTGTACTCCTAGCATAGTTTGAAGTTTGGAAAACTTCACTTCTGTAAGAGACTTGGTGAAAATGTTTGCAACTTGATCATTTGTTTGACAATAGTGCACTTCTAGAACATGAACCCGGAGGACTTTTCTAATGAAGTGCATGTGAATTCCAATGTGTTTACTACGCTAATGTTGGACTAGATCTTTTGCTAACTAAATGGCGCTCTGATTTTCACACCATAGTGTGGTCGGGTGCTGCTGCTAGAACCCAAACTCTGAAAGGATCTGTCGAAGCCACATGGCTTCTTGACTAGCATGAACAATTGCACAGTACTCGGCTTCAGCTGAAGAAAGAGCAATTGCACTTTGTTTCTTCGAATCCCAAGAAATAGGTCCTGAAACTAGAGTAAATACATATCATGCAGTAGAATTCCGATCATTAGGGTCACCATCCCAATCGGAATCAGTGTAACCAACTAAAGAAGGAGTCCCCCATGAACTGTAATGTATCCCGAATTGAACTGTACCTCAAACATACCGAAGGATTCTTTTTGCTGCTTTCCAATGACTTTCATGAGTGAATTGCATATATCAGGAAATAAGACCAACATCAAAGGAAAGGTCAGGACGGGTGTGAGTTAAGTACAAGAGGGTGCCAACAAGCTGACGATACAAAGTAACATCTACTTCGGGTGTTGAACAAGTGGTAGAAAGTTTGAATCTAGAATGGAACAGAGAGGGAGCTGGTTTACAATCTTCCATGTGAAAGCGACAGAGAAGATCACATGCATACTTAGACTGGGAAAGGGAGATACCTTTCTAAATTTGCAAGACTTGGAGGCCAAGAAAATAGTGCAAGTGTCCAAGGTCTGTCATTTCAAAATGTTGCTTAAGACTTAAATTCACATGGTGGATAAGTTTAGGGTTACTACCAGTAAGTATTAGGTCATCAACATAAAGGACTAGGATTATGAGATGGTCATTGAATTTATTGGTATAGACATTTGAATCAGAATGGCATCTAGAAAAACCAGTATCTAGAAGAAACTTGTCCATTTTAGCATACCAAATCCGAGGGGCTTACTTAAGGCCATAGAGAGATTTCTTGAGGCAGAAAACAAGACTTGATTCAGACTGAATGTAACCAGGAGGTTGTTCTGTGTAGATTTATTCTTTCAAATCCCCATGCAATAAGGCAGATTTGACATCCATTTGATGAACTTCCCAATGAAAAGTGGTAGCAAGGGCAAGGACAAGGCGGATGGAGTTCATTTTGACTACCAGTGCAAAGGTTTATATGTAGTCTATGCCTTCAACTTGAGAGAATCCTTTAGCAACTAGTATTTCCTTATGTTTGTCAATACTGCCATCTGGTCCATATTTGGTTATGAAAACCCACTTACATCTGACAAGTTTTCTTCCTTTGGGAAGAGGAACAAGATCCCAAGTGTTATTTTCCATTAAGGAGTTGTATTCTTCATCCATTGCTGCATCCCAATATGGATGGCCAAAAGCTTCTTCAAATGTCTCTGGATCACAATTTTCTAGAACTTCAGCCATAATTAATGAGGCTCGCTGAAATTGAGAGCGAGTACGATGCTGATCTGTAGGATCACCAACAAGATCACCTGCAGCTTATCTAGTAGAACATACCCATTTAGGAAGCTGTGAAGCTGGTGCTGGAGGAGGTTGAGAAGGCGGAGGAGGATTTTCATCCTCACTGTCATCATCATCTGAAGAAGTAACCAGAGTAGGAGAAATATCAAGAGGTGAAGAAGAAGAAGAAGATGATGGCACAAGCACCGAATTATGATCGCATGCCAATATACATTCATCAAATTTGACGTCTCTTCTTATAATTATATTATGAGAATGTGGCAGAAGAAGTATATATCCTTTGACATATTTAGAATAACCAACAAATACGCACTTTTCACTTTTAGGCTGCAATGCTTTCCATTTTTCATCCGAAATATGAGCCCATGCTTCACTACCAAACACACGTAAATGACTGACATCTGGTTTAATTTTACTCCATGCTTCTTCCGGTGTAATTCCTTGTAAAGCTTTAGTGGGGGTACGATTAATTATGTAATTTGCATAATTTATAGCTTCATCCCAATATGGAAGACTTAGTCCTTTAGCTTGGAGCATACAATTTTCCATTTCTTTTAGAGTGCGGTTCTTCCTTTCAGATACACCATTTTGATGTGGTGTATATGGAATAGTATGTTGTTGTTGGATTCCTTGTTCAACGTAGAAAGTAATGAAATTGTTGTTAACAAATTCTCCCTCATTATCAGATCTTAACTTAAGAATTTAATGACCATATTGTTTCTCAACAAGGGCCTTGTAGGCTAAGAACATGCCAAAAAACTCGCTCTTAAGTTTTAAGAAATAAACCCAAGTGCGTCTAGAGTAATCATCAATGAAAGTCAAGAAGTATTTGAAGCCAGAGAAGGAAGCAGAAGGTAGAGGACCACACAAGTCACTGTGCACAAGATGCAAAGGAGTCGAGGTGTGCCAAGAGGCACGTTTGTCAAAACTGTCCCGATGATGTTTTCCGATACACAACCAGAACAAGCACCATCCTTGCAAGAGACCATAGGAAGACCTGTCACCATATTTTCTTTACATAGTTGTTGCAATGAGCGATAATTTAAGTGACCAAATCGCTCATGCTAAATCTTGCTCAGTTCATCACTATGAGCAACAAAAATAGATGGAAGTGAATATGACCCAAAGTTGTCAAACTTGTACAACCTGGTAATATCATCAACTGTTCCAGTAGATAATACATGTCGTGGATCCTTTAAATTTCTGATTACAACTTGGTGACGTGAAAAGTCTACGGTTTTACCTTCACCAGAATGAGTGATCCGGTATACTGATAAAATATTACATGAAAGAATAGGAACACATAATACATCATTAAATTGTCCATTGTCTAGATGAACAATACTAGAACCTTCAACACTGAGTGATATATCATCACCAACAAATATTTGTTTGGTGTTACAATTATTTAAATAAGAAAATATGGTTTTATCCTTAGCCATATGATAAGATGCTACAGAATCTATAAGCCATTCATTTGAAGAAGAACAGGAAGATGTTGTAAGTGCAAAACCAAAGGTTGAAAGTGCTTGTCCTAAAGATGAAGTTGAAGAAGAATCAAGCTGAATGTGATGCTTCTTCAATGCTTCTTCCAGAGCTCCCATCCTCTTAAAACACCTTGACTCTTCATGCCCATTGCGATTACAAAAGTTTCAATGTCTTTGTGTCTTCTTTCCTTTAAATTTGGAGGCTTTATCTTGTTGAGGAGAATTTTGAGGCCGAGAAGATTTAGGACCCTTGTTATTTTGATTGTTCTTCTTTGGATACTGCTTCTTTGGATTGTTCGGATTCTTGGAATTCTTCGGACCATGCGGTTGTTGAGATACTAAATCTTTGAGAGAAGTATTGGCAGTATTAATTAGTCCAAGATGTAAGAGTTTTTCTTGTTCTCTTATTAAAGAATCACAAAAATCATCAAAAGAAGGAGCTTTGTATTGAGCTCCTGAATAAAGAAGAGCTTCTCTAGTGGAATGAAAGGTTGAGACAAACACATAATATGCAGGCCCCAACTTGGAAATAATGACATAAATAAGGCCATCATCTGCCTTTGTGACTTTACAAGCAGCCAATAAGACTCTAAGAGTCTTAAAATTTGTTATAAAATCTTCCATGCAAGAGAAATTATTAGGATCTAATGTAAGAAACTCATTCTCAAGCTGATGAGCTCAAATCTCATTTTTAATACCAAAAACAATATTTAGATTTTGCCAAGCATCATCTGGTGCATGAATGCCTTGAAGATGAAACTGCAAATCAAGAGAAAATGACAAACCAATAAAACCATGAGTTGAATCATTTATATTTTCCCGTTTTGCTAGTTTATCAGGATCAGAGGGAGGAGTTTCCATGCCAAGGGTAAGTCTATATAACCCTTTGCTTCTAAGAATATCTTCCATACGAGACTTCCATACAAAATAATTTGTACTGGTAAGAAACATATCATTTGAAATTTCCATTCTAAAATAAATATGACTTCAAGGCTGAAAACTAGCTGGAAAAAAGAATAGAGCTCGAAAAAATAAGCCGTTTAAAAAAACGACACTGCAATTAGCTTCCCGATGAAAAAGTTATGCCCTTTTGAAAACAAATTGAAAGAGAATCCAAGGAACCACGTGGCAAGTGGAGGTAAGTGCACGGCAATAAGAGTTTATTTTTAAAAATCCCCCCTTAGTCTAACTTAACTCCTAAGCTCACTTTTACAAAATAAAATTCCTTTATGTGCCTTACTTTTATAAATAAGTGAAGGTCACTTTTACATAAAGTTGCTTAAAAAATGAAGAGAAAACAACTTAAAAATAAAAGGAAATTTTTTTTTTTTATAAAGTTGCTTTAGAAAAGAAAGAAGGAAAAAACAACTTAAACGGAAAGAAAGTAACTTTTGAGCTTTTAAGTGACTCGTTTTTTTTTAATATATGATTTCACTTTTACAATAATGCAACAAATAATAAGAGGATTTGAACCTAAGACCTTTTAATAAGTAACTTTTAACCAAGTGAGGTATTAAAAAAAAATAGAAAATGTTGTGAAGGAGGAGGTTTTTTTTTTTTACTCTTTTTTCCCTTGTGGTGCGTGCTTACCCCACAAACCCCTGTTTTAACCTGCAAACCAACTTTACACACATAAAACAAAAAAAAGAAAAAAAAACTCAAGGGTTTCCCGCTCTTTGTTAGTTTTCCGTTAGTTCCTCCTAGTAAACGACCTGCCTTTCCTACTGTTTATGGTCGGCCGAGACCGCCAGCATGCGCAAAAAGGAGGCTATCTCTTCCAGAAAAATAAAAAAAACAAAGAAAGAACTACAAATCGAAATGAAACATAGAGAAACAAAACTGCGGAAAACAAAACAATATACCTCAGATCTGTAAATGGCCGTAGATAGGGAAAAATGAAGCCTTTTTCGTACAAAACGAAAGGCGATCCTCAATGGAATCAACGCTCTGCACACAATGGAATGCTTAAGACAACCCAAAAATGGTCAGAAATAGTAGATCTCGGTAGCATCTCCCACATGCAGTCGCACCTACTTCAGATCTTGATTGCAATAAAACGGAGACGACCCTCAACAACGCTCTGATACCATGTTTGAATAACATGCATATCCACACAGACCGAACACCATGGATATCTCTCACACACAAATATCATAGATCGGTACACCGGTGTTTTGACATGGTTAAAACCCCCTAGATGGAAACAGTCCACGGCCCCGACCAAATAGCTTCTACGGAGCAATTTATTATACAGAAGAAAAAATATTACATGAGCTTCTCTCAATAATGGATCAAGTGACACTCCATGCTCTTTAAATAGAGATCATGGACCAATCAGGTGTTAATCCACAGATCAAGTGTCATTAAGATCGAGAGAAGTTGAACCGTTGGATCACTTTATATTGTGAGACCAAGTTGAACTTAACTAACTCCTAAGTGTCAAAAATATCCTAACAAATCATAGAAGGAATCAATCAATGTTAATCCTTTTAGGAACTCACACATATCATCTTGATTAAATGATAAACAAGCACCACATTGGCCATGAACAAATAGTGTCCAAATAAAACATTGGAAACATTATAACATTCACTTGATTATGTTAACAAATGGGCGAGTGGACATAGTTTCCACATACTAGATTTTATATGGTTGATATATCATCAAATTAAATATAGAGAGGTTATACATTTTCTTAACCCTCAAACCACTCATCCTGAGGTGAGGAACAATCTCATTGGACAAAATCTTACATCCAAGTAAGACCCAATGATCGCCTAAAAACACATAAGACAACTACATACATAGAGACACATTATACTTGATACATTAATTAATTAACCGTGGAAAAATATAAAACTATAATCGACTTTCTAATCACTAGCATCACAGCATCTCTTGTGACAAGTAGGAGTTAATAATTCCAACACTCCTTCTTAGTGTGTATTTGTCTTAATCTTTGATATGGAAGGGGAGAAATGTGAACCGTAGAGAAAAAAAATTCATTAGAAGGTCAGTAATATAGGTTATCCTTTAGGATGTAATAGATATGTCCAATTAATTGACAAGGGGTATGCAAGAAAACAACATTTTTAGGGGTTAATCAAGATTGAGCACATATAAAACAAAATTTTTGAGGGGCTAATCAAGATTGAGCACATATAGTTTTTAGACTCCTCACAAGTTTATAATTTTTTTATGTGTAAGACAAAGAGGTGCAGGGTATTAAACTAAAGGATTACAAAATTCATTTTGATCCACCATTAAACTTGGATAATCATTTGTCTATATAATAATTAATGAATATTGTATTTTTGAAGAAGAATGTAAGTGTGCTTGAGCGACCTAAAGATAGGTGAGCCCGACCTATAAGAAAGAGAGGTAGGAAGACTATGTTCCGACATTGGAGGTCAATTAACCCTAGGAGAGAGGAAGGAACTAGGTTAAGGTACATTCCATAAGATAAGAAATAAAATCCCTACTAAAAAACCCTAGGAGAGAGGAAGGAAATAAGTTAAGGTACATTCCATAAGATAAGAAATAAAATCCCTACTAAAAAAAGATGAACTAGGATGACTACTCAAGATGGATGTGGAGTTTCCACCGTGTTTTTGGGAGAAAGTTGAAAAAATAAAAAGGGAAAAGTGAGAAGTATCCCTAAGCTCATTATGATATAATATTTTATTATGTTTAAATAAATATTATAGAAGTATTTTTAGTTTATTTTAGATTAATTTACAATAATATAAATTTTATAAACATTAAATGGAAAATAGAACAAGTAATATAAATACTAAATTAGGTTAATTTCTTTTTCATTTTCAATAATATAATTACTATGTTTCAAAATTAATATAAAAATAAAGATAAAATATAAATAAAAAATAAAACAAGTAATATAAATACTAAATTAAGTTAATTTCCTTTTCCATTTCAATAATATAATTAATGTACTTTAAATTAATATGAAAATAAAAATGTAAAATTTGAAAAAATCTTTTTTAAACCCAATGTTAATATAAAACATCAAACATTAAGGTTTATTCCCAATTCCTTATGGAAGAAAAATGTGAATTAATTCCTATGGGAAACAATTCTTAAGGAGATAGATTGATGCTCTTTAAAAATTGAAAAATAAAAAATAAAAAGAAGTTAAGGACTTTGTAGCATAATTGATTTTCTAAGATTTTTATACAAAATCAATAATTATTTAAATATTCACATAATATTTTTTTATAACTTTATTTATTTGATTTATATTGTACTTTGTATGTGATTCGATAATTTAAAAAAAACAATAAAAACTTGTTTGAAATTAGTTTAAACTTTCTATCGTTTGAGATTAGTTTCACTAATAAATTATAAAAACTTATCACCAAAGCTTTCTCTCCTATCAACATATATGACATATCTAATTATAAGAAACTTGTTTGAGATTAATTTCACTAATAAGTTATGAAAACTTCGTCACCAAAATCTTTTTTTCTATCAACATATATGACATATCTAATACTAAGAAATTGGCATTTTAATATTATTTGATACCATAATATCTTGTAAAGGAAGGAAACCTGCGTTACTTTTTATAAGCCAACGTTTCTCACTTAATATTTCCTCCTTATATTATTTTTCCATGTTTCTTCATAAAAAGGTATTTTCCCATGTTTCTTCTTACAAAGGTATGAAAGATATATGTGATAAGACATACTAAACAAAAATCTAAACTGTAGCTTTTATGTCTATAGGGATTTTCAAAAACGATTTGGACAACATAATTACTAAAATTATGCTAATTGTAGGAGCAAATCTTTGTTTACTTTCTAACTTGAAAGTAGAAATTTCACACTTTAAAAAAAACACACTGTACATGATATTGTAAAAAAAATACACACTGTACATGATATTGCATATAGTAGTTGATTGATATTTATTATTTAACTGGAAAACGATATATATTTACATTTTAAATGAATTATAAATTATTTATAAAAAAACTATAGGTAAATATTAAAACATTTCATCATTTTTAAAAAAAAATTGTTCTTTTATGATGAGGACCTTTTTGTCCACCATGACTTCTTGTTTGGGAAAGTCATCAACAATATTATTATGTTCTTTGTCAATATGGACGAGGGATATTATGTTCTCTGTCAACATGGGGAGGGATATTTTATTAAACTAGCCAAAAGAAACTATCACTTGCTCCAGTAAAGATCTTAGCATCAAGTTATCCATTCTAAAAGTCCCTTTTTCTTATTCTTTCACCAACATTGAGTCTCCAAACACTTGCAGGATTTTAATTCTTTTTCTAATAATAGTTTTAAAATATTTAATAATACATGCATATCTACTTGATTATTTGTTCATCTTCCCATCCCTATCCCTAGCTTAAAAGAGAAACTTATGGATTCAGAGAGGAAAATGATGCCACCAAGATCCAAGTAATATTTGGATTTCCTTCATTAGCTCCATGAAAAATCCCTAAGGATTTGAATTATACTCTATCTACATTTGACACTAGTCCTAAGGACCTTTCTCTGGATGTTCATTTCAAACCTTCATAAAATTAATATATTTGATCCATGAAACGCTTCTAGAGGGACACTATATTTTCCTTGAAACAAAGAGACATTTATAGAAAGCCATAAGGCCCAAGAAAATTCTAATGTGAGGAACCTATGCTTTGCCACAAAACCATACTCCATATAGTTTTTAAAATCTTCCACCAATGATATACTTGTCCAACTTCCCTTTCTTGTCTATAATCTCAATACCTCTTTCAAAAATTCAACTATTACTAGACAACCAACCAATGTAGGGTTCGTTCTTTCACCTTTATTTTATTATGACTTCGGCGGGGGGGGATATATGGGGTTAAAATTTATATGATATGGCATTGAGGGGGGCATATATGGGATTAATGCATATCTAACATTGTCATTTGGCTCAAATTTTTATGTTTTCGTGATGACGTTTCGACGAAAGAAAGTGTTGGAATCGATTTAATACTGAGAGGGCGGGGGTGAATCAGTATTAGCGTAGTTATCAACAATTTTTACCTTATTTAATAGATTGGTATTAATTTAATCTTAATCTTCAATTATGCATCCAACATAAATAAAACATTCATCCACATATGCACCAAGACAAACTTAACACAGAACACACATGATTTTGACATGGAAACCCAAACGGGAGAAAACCACGAAATGCCCTTTTGTAATGAAAATATTACATTCAAGGAAGAAACGAATTCCCGTGTTTACCAGCACCAACTGGAAGGAGGTACTGCTCCCCTGGTTTTACAGGCACCGACCTGAAGGAAGGAGGCTACGACCCCCTTTTCCTTGCCCCATCCTTCCACCTAGATATCCAAAATAAGATGTTTCCTTACTGACCTTCCAATATGCACACACTTCTGATCTTTTGATGTTCATTCTACTGTATGCACCTTCTGTATGCAGTCTTATAGCTATCACTTTTATGCATACATCACTTTACTTCTCATTCCACTCAATTCTTCACTTCATATATCGTGTGCTACTTAATCTGCTGCAGCAGTCTGTGCCACTGATTAGTTGTGTCATTTTGCAACTGCGCAATTGTACTAACCAACTGATACTATGCTTATATTGATAGCTTGTTGTTTTGAGATTACACACTGGTATCAGATGGAACTGCGCACTAACTTAGATGTGTCCATTTGGTTTAAGTGCCACAGTATTTTAGACAATCCGTGACATACTGTGCATCTTATGATTCGTCCTTTCGGTTTATTGCACTTGCCTCATATCATCTTGTTGATGCCACGAGAATCGCAGCATCAAGCAGAAATGGATTCTCCCCGATGGGCAATCCCAATTAGATCGCTCACCGTTTGGTGTGGGGAATTCATCCGGTTAACGGTTCCGGCTACCGTAAGATTTAAAGTTTGCTATTATTTCTACCGGTTACGGCCCGATCCACCGTTTATGTATTTTATTTTAAAGATGATATGCAAATGCCCTAAGCTAATTTAATCTAAATGCAAAGCTGAAACAAATATTTATCTACTACTGAAATCGATCTAATCTATCCTTGCAAGGAGCAAAATGTAAATATGAGTAATATGCTGAAAGAAAATATCTAAAGATCAACAGGTAGCCATTAAATCATATAGATGCAACTACAGCAGGAGGTAAAATATATTTAAAGATAGCTTCTAATCTAAAAGCAATACATCCCACTACTCATTTGAGAGAGATATCATTGTACAGGAAAATAGAGAAAATCATTCATTGCATAGAAGTAATTCATAGTAGCAAAGAAAGATCTCACTGTAATATGTGAATGATACAAGAGTAGTCTGGTAAGCATCCAACACACAATTCCAGGCGAAATGTCCTCTCCAGGCTTTCATTAGGAAAAAAATGAGTTCCTCATATATGCAGAGAAGTAGTTCATGGACAAGACAAGAAATGTATTTTCACCTTCCAAAAGTCCTTTACACTATTCACTATTCATCTATTTATAAGTTTACAAAATGCATCTAGGGCTGCCACCTGGCCTTTTACAATTGTCTTTAAAGTTTTTACAAAAATAGAACAATTCGTGGCTTCTTTCTCATAACAGAAAAAGGACAGCTGTCCTTGTGACTCTACGCTCTAACCATAGGGACAAAGAGAAATAGACAAAAACAAAACAACGCATCATGACTGGCGCATCTATCCTTGGGGTGGTGGCTCTGCTGGTGACGATGTTCCTGTGCTGGCTGCTACTGCTGCTGCTGCCTTCTTCTCTTCCTCTGCTATATAACTAAACCATACACCAGTGTCTCTTATAACCACATTTGCTGGTGAGGGGAGTAGGATCTTCTGTGGAGTCACATGTTTATCAAGATATGCTTCAATACTCTGAATTTCTGCTATTGCTGCCTGGTGGATCTCCTTGAGCATATGATTGTGTACTGATGATAGCCCAATGTAGTGATGAAGATCATCAGTAGACAACACATCAATCTTCTTTACATACTCCATTTGAATGCCCAGCTTGTCCCTTAAATCTGACAGGCATTGCTCTTTGCTTGGAAATTCATCCAGGGTCTGAGGAAAAACAATCTTGCACTTTTCATGCACTTCATGAATCTTTTGATACAGGCTATTACCTTTCCCCATCGTTCCCTGGATCTTAGCCATTAGCTTGGCGCCACAATTCCTGCAAAACTCCATGAGGGCTACATCTTCCTTAAAACCGTCCACAGATTTGAATGGGAGATGCTTAGGGAAATCTGCCTTCCCTTCTCTCCACTCCATCTGGCTCAAAATGTTTGCTTTTACCTGAGTGTACTTGCCCTTAAGCCTAACGGCTTCGACATTAAATTCCTTCATTCTATCCAGCATGGTCTTGAGCTTGCAAACCTCCCCAGTAATCAATTCTTGTGTAGCATGCATTTGTCTCAAGATGTCACAGGACTGCTCGTGAAAAGGAGACATATCCATCGGTCTACTTTCTGCTTGCTCTAGATGCTCAACCATTGATTGTTTATCTTCTTCCAATTGAAAAACTCTGGCTTCAGAATCATTCTTTTCTGCCTCAAGTACCATAATCTGGATTGCTAGGTGCTCCTTTTCTTCTTCCAGATGTCGATACTTATCCGACAACTCTTTGTGGTCAGCAGATAGACGATTATATTTGTTCACCACAAGGTCCCTGTAGGCCTGCTCGTTAGCCACAGTATGTTGCAGCATACGAGCTCTTCTCTTTGTTGACTTGAACTCTTTAACCATGTTAATCACAATGTCCTCGGAAGCTTTTGCTGTTGCCACGACGGCTGATGCCATGGCCACGGGAGCCTTATTTGTATTTTGCATGACCTTGGTTTCTCACTGGGTGACAATATCTAAATGGAAAGGTCTCTTTAACCTTGTTTCTGACTTCAGGACCACATACTTTCTCTTCTTATAATATACAAATTTATCCCATCAGGACATAGTATGATCTTCGGATGGGGTGAAAGGGATGATTGGGAGATCTCTTATATGGATGTCTGCCTCCGTGGGTGGGGTCTGTACCACCTGAGATGAGTCTATTTCCATATCCTGGGTGTTAGAACCATCCTCTTGTGTATCTTGGTTGGCCTTAAGCTCTTCTTCAGCTTTAAGCCTTCTTTCTTATTCAACATTTTGCTCCTCTTCGGATTTCTGTTGATTTTTATTTACCTCCCTCTCCTCTTGTTCTTGAGCTTCCTGCTGTAGTCTTGCTTCTTCAGCTTCTTGCTGCAACCTTGCCTCTTCAAGTTTCAGAGCCTCTTCCTGCTCCTTTTGCAGTTTGTCGGCAGTGTTTTGCAGGATTCTATCCGCCTCTTCTTTCAGCCTTTGCTCTTCACGGGTTAGATTTTCTGCTACTTCCCTTTCTTTCCGCAGTTTGGCTTCTTGGGCTATGGTAGAGCTAGAGCTGGCTCCACCACTATGATGACATATTTGTAATTCAGTCATATTACTGATTCCCCTGAACACTTCTTCTTCGACATCATAGTAATGGGCATACTCAAAATGAGCATACAACTCCTTGCAATGCTCCGCAACTTTGCTCCGTCTGTCATTTCTATGAAAGAGTGCCTCTCCAAAGTGGAAACCTCTTAACTCTTGAATGAACTCTTCGGCTGCTACAACCCCTGAGAACTTATAGGCTCCTATACAAAAAGGCAAAGGAGGGAAGGAAGCCTTATGTTGCTTATTAAGAACTCCTCCTACTCCATCAAGGAAAACTTGCCTGACTGCTTCTTTCAGGACTATGTAATTAGTGGCATACCTCGGTAAGATGTATGATGGCTTAGGAAAACTTGCCTGACTGCATATTGAATGCCAATTTTATATAAAATCATGACAATGTGGGGTAACCACGCATCCATGCAATAACTCCTTGTGACTGCCTCTTATTTGACCTGCCAAAGAGATGGAAGATCAAATAAGGTCAAATATATGCAATAGCTCCTTGTAACTACCTCTTATATGCAATAACTCCTTGTAACTACCTCTTATTTGACATGCCAAAGAGATGGAAGGTCAAATAAGGTCAAATATATGCAATATCTCCTTGTAACTACCTCTTATATGCAATAAATCCTTGTAACTACCTCTTATATGCAATAAATCCTTGTAACTACCTCTTATTTGACCTGCCAAAGAGATGCAAGGTCAAATAAGGTCAAATATATGCAATAACTTCTTGTAAGGTCAATTCTTGAAGGATAATTCCACAAATCCATCCACATGGCTAGAAAATGTATTGATTTCTCAATCATACCCTCTTAACTAAACAATATTGAAATATAGTATATAGAGTAAAATAAAGGAAAAAAGTTAGGTGGGATTTACATTGTCCAAGCTTTTAGCATACACCCTATTGTGGAAGTTAATAAATTGACAAAAATAGTGCAAGAAAAAATACTAAATAACACTCCCTGTTTTCACCTAGTAACTACTATTATCAGAGATTATATGGGCATTTCAATGATAAATGTCATGCCTTGTAGGACAAAATACAAAGGCTCCTTATTGAACTGTAACAAGAAATCCAAGAACCTACCTTTGGGAATAATGACAAAAACCTGAATTCAACAATATAGACATAAGTAAGATCTGTTTAGTATTTCTTTATAGATTTCTGCTAGGTATATGTTACAGGTAAGTGCATATAATGAAAAATTTACTACCATTTCAGTGAATATTGTGAGGTTCATATCATAAATTATTCCAAACCCAATTTTCTTCATTTAACACAATCGGAATAACCTATGAAAAACAATCTGCTCTATTAACGTAATGATGGTTTCCTTCACCCTTTGTAATAGATATAGTACTAATGTCATGATTGTGGGTTTTTGGATGAGAAAATTCATGTCATGAAATTTATGTGTCACTGTCCTTATCTCTATCCCATGGGGAAAATACTCATGTTGTCTAGTCATGACCGTCTGTCAATATAATTTGGTTAGACTTTGCTCATCCCATCTCTAATACTTATGGTAGAATGGCCAAATAACTAGTTGTGGTTGCCTCTACTAAGATGCATAATAGGAAAATATTCATAAATGGGGAAAACAATTAGGTGCATAATTAGGAGGGGATAGTTGGTGTTGCATTCATATTTGGGCTTGTCAACCAACCATAGAAACAATGCTGTTATTTGAAACCCCTAGTTTTTAGATTTGAAGCTTACCATAGTCCAAGAGGAACATCCTTGGTGACCTAAAGCTCAACATCTATCCCATATGTTAATCATGGAAATTTCCTTCCCTAGGGCATGTTTCATGATCTATGGATTTATGGATGAACCACAAGTCATATAATCAACATTTGGGATAGAAATTGATTATTTTTGGCCTTGAATAATGTCTTGGGTTAGGAGACTACTCTTCATGTGACAAACCTTTCAATTGGGTTTGTATCCCACTTGTGGGACAAATATTTATGCTAGAGTGCATGTCTTTTGTTATGGGCCCCTATTAATAAACCATGGGCCCTAAAAGCAACATGTAGGACCTAATCTCTTGGTTATTGACTCCATACTATGTCCTCTAATAAGAATATAGATTCTCATCCTATGTATATTAACCATGAAGTATGTATTGGGAAAAAAGACCCCTCCCTAGTGTGAAAACATTGCAATCAAGTATGTGTCCCACTCATATGCCAAATATTCCATCCATATGTTTTGTCTCGTGGTCAAGGGCCTCATGAATATCCAATGTATCCAATAAGTAACTCGTTCATAGCGCAAGGAATTATATTTTGGTGCTAAATGATGCCATTGGTAAGAATACCCTTTCATAGTACACCAAACATCAAAATCTAGTTTAATGCATCCCATTATTGGGCCAAATATATCATTTAAAGGAACTATTTTGTGTGCTCTTATGACACCAAAGGTGTGCTCTTATGAGAAGTTTGGTTAGACATATCGAAAAATATCATAATCTCTACTTTCAATCGAATGATGCTCAAATGCAAATTGACATCAACTCCTTTATTTGGCACATGTTTAGCCACCTTGTTACATTCCTTGAAACAATGAATGCACAAAGTATTGCCTAAGTGAGATTTAAGATTGCATTAACGTTAGTAGGGTCAATGAGAGATCCTAATATAATAACCTCAAGGTAACTTTCGGATCTGCATAAGTAAACATAGTTATTGTCAAGCTTCTGAATATTTATTGAACACAAAATTAGCTTTTGATTACTGTGCATCTAAGATATAAATTGAAACCAGTATTAACAATTATGAACATTAGAATTATTGAACTAATTACAAACTATTCTACATTAACTTCTAATCTTTGTTTTTTTTGGTGTGTAGATGGAGGGAAGGGAACACAAGGTCTGCAATTTGTCATTGCAGGCCCGTGTAAGGTGTAAGAGAGGCTCGTATGGGAATCCAAGGAGAAGGGAAGAAAATATGAGGTAATGGGGAAGAAGGAGGGACAAATGGATGGAGGTAAAAGGATAACAGACTGTGGAAAAAGGTCAGCAAGTCCGAAGTTATGAGGGGGGCTAGCGAAGGAGTCCAAGAGGGGCTCGAAGGTATGGTCAGAAAGAGTTCCTACAAAAGAAGAGAAACCAAAGGATGTTGAGTGGTGGGATATGGTTCTTTTACCCTCTGTTAGCCAAATGAGCCTCAAGTTGAACCCCTTCCAACTCCACCACAAGAAATCAGACAGGTAGGTCAAGCTCAATAGACTAGGCATAAAAATTGAAGAACTTAGGCAGGTTAACTCATGCTCTCTTCTAAAGAAATAAAATAGTTAAGGAAACCATCCTCCCATGCTTCCATGCTCCCCCATGAATATACAATCATATTAGTGCTGATTAATTAACCTGACCATGAGCAACTTGGGATGACTGTCCCCTTGAGATCATGCCCAATCTAAGTCTTGTACTTCCTCATGTATGCATGAGTCTCTAGTGGACACTTCCAAAGGAGAGAGATGGGCCCTAAATCCGAATCAACATCACTTGAAATGGAACCCTCCCAAAGAATTCGTGGCCAAAGGAGAGAGATGGGCCCTAAATCCGAAGAGTCTCTAGTGGACACTTCCAAAGGAGAGATATGGGCCCTAAATCCGAATCAACATCACTCGAAATGGAACCCTCCCAAATAATTCGTGGCCAAAGGAGAGATATGGGACCTAAATCCGAATCAATTTTCCATTTATATTGAATTTTAAGGGAAAACAAACAGATACAGTAATAAAATCAACCATTGAAACTATGAAATATTGGACCCCATAAAATTTAGGGCTTCCTACTCACAGACTTGGGAGAAATTGCCTCTTCTCAATGGGTGCACACGCTAGAGGATGAAGATGCACAGAAGCTCATCTCAATCAATTATTTCACAGAAGCCACATAAAACTCTGCTCGCAACACACATAACTCAACGGGTGCACGTGCGAGAGGAAGATGCACCTCCACAATCCTACAAAGCTCACAACTCACAGCTCGACGAAAACAATGGTTGCTCACAGCTCACAGCTCACCGCCACAATCCAACACAACTCTTCTCAGAGGTCACATAACTCAAAGGGTGCACGCGGCCGGTTACAATGAAACAAGTCAATGCACGAGAGGTAGAAAGGTATGTTCCTTTGTTTGTTTTTTTTGTATTGTTTGTTTTTAATATAATTTTTTTTTTGTTAATTTTTTATTTGTTTTTGTATTATAATCTTTATTTATATTCATACCACCATTTGTGTGTTTGACATATTGCATTTGCTCCATTTCATTCCTTGCATTCACCCCATCTTTATTTACATTCTTGTATGTTACATTTATTAGCTTAGTTTAGATTAGATATAGAGCATAATGGAATATCTTAACTTGCATATGACAATTGGGCCATAACTTGTGGGCTTCCCATTTCAATGAAACATGTCTAATTGGGTCCTTTTGTCAAGTAATCCTATGCGATTGACATGGGCTATTTTACCACATTAATAGAAACCTTTCACAAGGAGTATGATTAATTACCACAAGAAGCATAGGACATAATTAAGACATTAAAGGTAACTGAATAAAACACCTTATATGATGAGATAGATGTGCTATAGGATAAAAGGGAGGGTCTATGAAAAACTACAAGAGAAATGAGTATAATATCCTAACAAAATTACCTGAAGGTCAATGCCCTAAAGTTGCATGCAAAATATGACCTCACCAATATTCCCATAGAGAATACATTCATAGAAGAAGGAATTGAAGAAAGAACCTAGACATTTACTGAGAAAGTTGGAAAGGTTGTGTAAACTTGGACCTTTTCCTTTGAGAAATACTAACATTTTTGGGACATTGTAGCGATGTATTTTATCAGCACTGAATCCCTTTTTGAATATTAGTAGGAAGGCCAACTCATGGTTAGTTTGATAGTGTGGTTGAGAATTGTTATGGCTAGTTTTATACTTTTCTGAAGCCACTAAAAAATTGGAACTCTTCATGCAATAGACCTAGTCAGGAACTAGACCAAGTAACAAAGGAAACCATGGAATCCCAAGTGTCTAAAACTCCCAAGAATATTGTATGTGAAGACCCCATCTAGAAAGGTGTCAGGTTCAAGAACTTTGAGGATGGATACTAAAGTTAAAGAGTCTATTTTTATTGTGACAATTAATTTCCATTTAGGAATATTTGTAGAATCTTCTATAACTACCTCATGTGGTATATACTATAGAGGATAGGGTTGATTGCTATTTTTTAAGGTTCATTAGGTTCAAGTCTACCTTATTGTTTTGATGTTTAAGTGCTCTACCCCATGTTATGAGGCCACGCGCCCATGTTGTGATGTATTATTACGTGCTCTCTTTCTATTAGAAATATAATGGAGACTTATGGAGGCTCTTATTATGTGATTATGATCTTTACTTACATGGATGATACACTTGATTTTGTTCTACATTATGCTGATTTCCTTTTTCTTCTACATTTGGAATGAAGTTTTAATAACAAACTATGAAATAGTGTATGTGACCAACACACTTTACTCCACACCATCCTTAATGCAAACATCATACATACCTCATTTGAGACCGCCTCCTTTCTAAGGTTGAAAATATTGGCATTAATAGAATACATTAGCCCTTTGTTGGAGACCTTTGTGGACAATGAATATTTAAATGAGTGAACACATTCAATGCAAGAGAACTAGTGATGCAAGAATTTTATTATTAATATTATTTATATGAGTAGTTTCTTTTCATGGTTTTCAAATAAGCATAAATGTATATATAGAAAACAAGTTTACTTGTCATTTATGGAGGACCTTGTGGAAGAAGCCAAATACAATATTGTAGTTTATTTCTTCATATCATTTGCATAATAAAGAAAAAACTAAGGTAGTTAATCAGAGCCTTGAAAACTATTAAGATGTCTAGTTCAAGAAATAATATGGTAGTGGGATGCAATGTTGGCATAAACAAAGTTTGAGTACAACAATTCGTTGAATAGCTTGATGTGAAGGCCACATTTCTAGATTGTGAAGGATAGATCATCGAGAGGAGTGGTAGATCTAGAAATATTTCATGAAGTAAGAAAGAGAAGCATTGATGTAGAATCATTTATAAAGCATAAGAAAGAAATGCCTGAGCATGCAAGACAAACTCTACAAGTGATGTAACACAATATATAAGTGAATTATTGATAAGAAAAGAAGATAGTAGATATTTGAAGATCTAGGCTTGGTGTTAACATATCTATGGAATTAGAGGTTCTCAATATGAACATATAACACCTTGAATATGAAGACAATAGGACCTTGTAGGATTCCAAACAAATTTTTAGATAACCCTTATGTGTTGGAATTGCCAGAAGGCTTGGACATTTCACCAATATTCAATGTGACATATTTGTATGAGTACCATGAGGGTGTTGTCTCTTGTCGAAGAGGTGAGTTGGCCATTGATTGGAAAACACAGATTCCATATTAATAAAGACACTAAGGGTAATAAAATTGAATAAATGCTTGATTTGTTGGGAAGGTAAAGGCTTAGAAAAAATCTAGATGGATTTTATAAGAAGAGCTTCACCAAGTAAGAAACCATCACAAGAGTAATCATATCCCATTCTCATGAATACTATGATAGTCAATTTATGATAGTCAATTCATTAATGCACAAGGCACGATACTAAAACATGATAAGGTCCTAGTGTATTCTATGACACATGTTTATTGTGAGTTTGTGTTTCACATGATAATAGATTATATGAGCATTGGATCTAAATTTTATGGCTCCATGAAATGATTTAGTTAAGGGCATCTTGGGTTGATAGATACATTGACCCAACACCAACTCTTGCAAGATTGATACTATTTCTTTGTAGGAATATTATTGTACATAATATAGTCACCCCTAAGGAGATAAGTACTCAAGTGTAGTTTCATGTCACAACTCATATAATGTCTTTCAAATCAATAACGTACCATTTTTGAAACAATGATAAAATCCAATTTATACCTCAATTTTACAACAACGATTATTATGTATTTATTACTTCAAGTCTTTAAATTTAATGCCATCACTTAAATTTAAATTTAATGCACATTAATAAATCTATAGGTATGGTTTTTGATTCTCAAAATTTTAGTGTCATTCATGTTTGAGTTTGGAAACCCTCCCACACCGTCAATGCGTGTGTCTAGCCTAACCATGGCGAATTTCAGTCCAAGGAAGCACAAATTTAAAAAATTTCAACGTTGGCCCCATGTATCAAATTAATTAATCTATAGGTATGGTTTTTGATGCTTGAATTGTTAGTGTCAGTCATGTTTGAGTCTGGAAACCCACCCACACCGTCAATGCATGCGTCTAGTCTAACCATGCCAAATTTCAGTCCAAGCAAGCACAAATTTAAAAAATTTCAACGTTGGCCCCATGTAGAAAATTAATTAATCTATAGGTATGGTTTTTGATGCTTGAATTGTTATTTTAAGTCATGTTTGAGTATGGAAACCCTCCCACACCGTCAATGCACGCGTCTAGTCTAACCATGCCAAATTTCAGTCCAAGCAAGCACAAATTTACAAAAATTCAATGTTGGCCCCATGTAGCACATTAATTAATCTATAGGTATGGTTTTTGATGCTCGAATTGTTAGTGTCATTCATATTTGATTCTGGAAACCCTCCCACACCGTCAATGCATGTGCCTAGACTAACCATGCCAAGTTTCAGTCCAAGCAAGCACAAATTTAAAAATTTCAATGTTGGCCTCGTGTCGTATAATTAATCTATAGGTAATATGGTTTTTGATTTTTGAATTGTTTGTGTTAGTCATGTATGAGTCTAGAAACCCTCCCACACTGTCAATGCATGTGCCTAGTGTAACCATGCCAAATTTTAGTCCAAGCAAGCACAAATTTAAAAAATTTCAACATTGGCCCTGTGTAGCACATTAACTAATCTATAGGTATGGTTTTTGATGCTCAAATTGTTAGTTTTAATCATATTTGAGTCTGAAAACCCTCCCACATTATCAATGCATGCGTCTAGTCTAACCATGCCGAATTTCAGTCCAAGCAAGCACACATTTTAAAAATTTCAACGTTGGCCTTGTGTAGCACGTTAATTAATCTATAGGTATGGTTTTTGATGCTTGAATTATTAGTGTCAATCATGTTTGAGTCTGGAAACCATCCCACACTGTCAATTCATGCGTCTAGACTAACCATGCCAAGTTTCAGTCCAAGCAAGCACAAATTTAAAAAATTTCAACGTTGGCCCCGTGTAGCACATTAATTAATCTATAGGTATGGTTTTTAATGCTCGAATTGTTAGTGTCATTCATGTTTGAGTCTAGAAACCCCCCCACACCAAAATGCATGCATCTAGACTAACCATGCCATATTTCAATCCAACCAATCACAAATTTAAAAAATTTCAACGTTGGCCCCATGCAGTACATGATCAAGCACGCCATTTGGGTTACCATGATAATTGTGCATTGTCGTACTGAGCTTCTCTCTGTTTTGAGAATAATTTAATATTCTCTATTGAATAGGGCCAACCATGTGAAGGTGGAAGCTCTTATGGCCCCTCCCCCCCCCACATCACTCTCAATTCCCCATAACTCGACAAAATCTATGTACAAAAAAAAGTTTATTGTGTTTTTTGTCATACTTAAGAAGCAATGTTTCTAATTATTACATTTGCCAACATACAGAAAAATGGAAAAAAACACTAAGAAATAGTTAATTTATACGTTCCAATAACAATCAATAATTCTATCGCAATATTAAATCAAAATATATAGAGTACATATATTAAGGCATACCTCATACACTTCAATGGACTTCATCATATTCTTCATCCAAGCCATCATCTGTATCATCCGATCCAGAGTCAACATTGTAAGGATTGGCCATATCAACATTGTCATCAATGCCAGTTACGATCATCATGTCATCGTTGATATCATCTTCATGGAAATTATCTGCTACATCATTTGATTCAACTAATTCTTTGACATCTTCTTCTGGAACATGATCATATAACTCATGTTGATCATCTTCAACATCATCTTCTTCTTTGAGGCCCTCTTCATTACCTTCCTCTATGTTATACTTTACTGGCCTTCCCCTTGGATTGTGTCTCACAACAAATGACCAAACCCCTCTACCCGGAACCTCAGAGTAAAATACCTGTTCACATTGGCTTGGAAGAACATAGAGCTCCGTTCCTGGCTCAAACAACCTTGTATTAACCATGGTAAATCCATTATCATGTTCAATAATAGTTTTATCGAGATCACGTTGATTCAATTGTAACCTATACCATTTGACAACGAACAAAAATACCTTGAAGGAGTTAAAGTCACACTGAAGAATATCTTCCAAATACCCATAATATCGATTTTCTGAGAGTTCTGGATGTTTGTCGCTTCTAGAGGAAACATTGGTCACCTGAAAGACTGTAGATATCCCACAATTTGATGTTTCCTTCATTTCATCCAACTTTTTAATGCGATATTTACAACCATTGCACCACATAGCCTTATGGTGTTTTACCTACAACAATCCATACAAGTAAAGATTGCATCATGATACATTTATGATCAAGTGCTTGTTTATGCCCTACAAGGAAAAAATCAACGTGTACATCAATATATTTGCAAAATAAATAAATAGTGTGGTTGATTAATATGCTTGCCTGCTTATCTTTTAAACCATATGCTAAATCAATTTCCCTTTGTGTAATATTGGTATCTCCATTGCGATGTGCTGCTTTAACCAATGAATCCACACCTTCCCATGATATTCCATGACTAGATTGTTCACATCATTCAATCCATACCTTCATCCAGTCAAGATTGTTTGCGATGTATAAATGAAGTGCATCCCACTCTCGACCAACTGTTTGATGAAAATAAAAATAAAATTCAATACAAATGTAAATTCACTTAACAAAGTATACACTCTTAATTGATGCATATTGAATATTAGAAATAGAATATGTATGATATATACATAAAAATCAACAATGAAATGTATTATATTAATTAATCTCCACTAGCTAATAATTACCTTTCACCTTCCTCGATCTACGTTTCCCCTTCGAGTACTCCCCTTCGAAATTGTTATTGGAGCCGGGATCACAAATGCGACCTAAATTGAACTTTGATTCTAGTTTAGGAAGATATTCACTAATATACATCATGTTTTGGTATACCATATATCCCTCCATCATAGAACCCTCAAGACGTGCTCGTTGTCTAACCAAACCCTTCAAAAATTTCAAGTGCCTCTCAACCATCCACATGGACCTTGGGTGTACAGGTCCACACAATTCAATCTCCTCAACTTGCTGTATGAGGTAGTGTTCTTGTGCATTGAAAAACTCCGAAGGTAGATGAATTTGCATTTCACACATGAGACGAGGAATTTCTCTCCTCCAATACTTTATATCTTATTTATGGATTTCTTTAGATGAAAACCATCTACAAGTGATGCAAACCAATCACGATCATATTTAACAAAAAACATTATATTACATAACATGATTTAGTGCAAACAAATCAAATATAAGTTCTAGGATGAATTAAAAAAACACTAAGCGCATGCAAAAAATTGCTACTTACCTCATGTATTTCCCAAGATTATATATAACTTGTTTGAAATTGTTGTCAAAGTTGTCCGAGAGAGAGAGAGGTAGAACATACTGTAACAATATACAAATCGTTTCATTTTTCTTACAAAAAGTAGACAAACAAAATACCAACAATATGCACTGGAATAAAAAAATATAGCAATAATTATATGCATACCATAATAATTACCTTCATGAAGATATGCCAATCATGTGTTTTCACCCCCGCAAAATCACCTTTCTTTGTTATGATATTCTTCATGTTCGAACAAATTCCGGTGGGAAATTTAATTTTTCGCATGACTTCTTTTACAACATTACTTTGATGCTCTGTTAACATCCATGGAAGTCAGTTTATATTAAGTTGGTCTTCGTTTCTATGAGATTGAATGACGTATTTCATTGCATGGTTTCCTTCTTGAATGTATTTGCAAATTTTGACTTTTTTTTCTTTCTCACTCCTTCGATCCAATATTCGCCATAATGTTTCAGTCACATTCTTTCCGATATGCATTGTATCAAACAAATGAGGAATTTGTAGGTGCTCATAGTAGGGAAACCTACTGAATTGTTTAGGATAACTTTTCATTCCTCCTGGAAGCCCATTAATTCCTTCATGATCACGACAGCCATCATGAATCATAGTTTATAAAGAAATTACAGAAATCAATGTTGGCGCAAGTTAGGTTGGTCGGACCCTCTTTCTTAACAATAACAAACAACACACAATGTTCACATAGACTGGATGTAAACAGGATGTCGGAAGCTACCTTCTATTACTTCAATCAAGTTACAATGGTTACAATGCGGAATGAAAACAACTAAACTAGTCGGCCTTAGCCTGATACAATATACATAAGTAAAATGGTGTGTTCTCTCTATGTGTGACCCTCTCCTCCTCTCAGTATTCTACTGAATTCTAGAACGAATAAGCGATGAGCGACGAGCGATCCCTCCTCTGTGCCTCCGCACTGATCTTCTACTTTGTTCTGCTACTGCTGCTCCCGAGGTCACTCCAATCCCTGAGACACTCTTCCTCTGTCTTTCGAATCCTCTAGATCCTGTAGAACTGTAGTTGTCAGCACCCCTTGGCCGTGCTGCACAAACTATTCTCGTGGTGACATCTGTCATGATCCCAACCACCTTCTTAACTTCTCATAACTTCCCTAGCAACCCCGAACAACTACCAAGTACTCCGCTTTGAATTCTGCAAAACTCAGACTCTATGACAGTTTTCGGCCCCACGTCTCGACCATACTACACTTCATCACCTTTCGACCTTACTTGTCACCTTCACTTAACTCCCACGGCTGCCATTCCGCCCCTTCTTCCATGCTTGGATTCTCCCGTAAACCTGTCGGTGTCGTTGTTCGACAACCTATCGAAACCTGACCTCTTTCACGAAAAACATGTTGTCTATCGACATCTTAACTTGTCGAATCTCGACCTTCACCTTCTATCGATCGAACCTCGACAGCTACTGCTCGACTACTTGGATTTAGACAGCCAATCTTCCTTCGCACCAGTGGTCATTGGCAATCCCCCTGGTTGACTTCCCCTGTCGATCAATGTCGACTGTTTCGCCTAGGCCCCGATGCTCCTGCATCAGACTCCCCAGGTGAGAAATAAATTGACTGCTTCGTCAGTCTCCTGTATTCTTGTTCGAAAATCCATGTTGCCTCTTGCAACTCATCATCCTTCCATCGCACTAAGTATTCTTTCTTCTGCGAACTGCATGTACGAATGAATTCACGTTCCTCCAACACTTTGGTGATTTCCTCCTTGTCGTGCCGACCTGGAATCTGCACTGTCCAGTTGATATTCGACACTTGTGCACCTCCGCTAGTTGAACCTTATTCAAACTTGTACAGATCTGAGACATTGAATGTAGGTGAAATGATCAAGTCCTTCGACAGCTCCAACACATAAGCATTGTTCGAAATATTCCTTAGAATCTAACATGGTCCAATCTTCTTCAGATTCAACTTGTTATATGTTCCTGTCGGAAATCTCTCCTTCCGCAAGTTTGCATAGACTAAGTCCCGCTCGCTGAACGACTGTAGCCTCTTCTTCCTGTCGGCTCTCAACTTATATGCCACATTACTCTCTTCTATGCGCTTTCTCACATCTTCATGCACTTATTTCATATGCTCTGCGAATGATTCTGCATCCACGCTTTTCCTGATTTCTGTCGGTATCTGGACCAAATCCACCACTCCATGTGGGCTTCATCCTTGAACAATCTGGAATGATCTCAAACTTGTTGACCGATTCACAGAATTTTTGTACGCGAACTCTGCTTGCGCCAACACATTCTCCCACTGCTTGGGTCTATCAATCGTCAAACATCTCAGAAGGTTTCCCAAAATTCTATTCACCACTCGGTCTGTCCATCTGTCTGCGGATTATATGCCGAGCTAAACTGCAACCTCGTGTCTAGTTTCTTACACAGGGTTCTCCAGAAATGTCCCATAAAATTGGTATCTCTATCTGACGTTATAATCTTCGGAAACCTATGCAATCTGACTATCTCCTTGAAGAATAGTACAAAAATGTTTGTGGCGTCACTTGTCTCCTGACACAGAATAAAGTGTGCCATCTTCAAAAATTTGTCGACTACAACATAAATTGAGTCGTTACCTTGCTGCGTCTTCGACAATCCTAGCACAAAATCCATGCTCAGGTGCTCCCATGGGGTATTCGGAACTGGTAATTGTGTATACAACCCCGTATTTTGACTTCCTCCCTTTGCCAACTGACAAACTCGACACTGTCGTACCCACTTACCGACATCTGTCGTCATTCCTGGCCAATAATAATTTTCTTCTACCAACTCCTTGGTCTCGTCGATGCCAAAATGACCTGCTAATACGCCACTATGTAGCTCTCGAATTAGGTTCTCTCTTACGGATCCTCTGGGAATACACAATTGTTATCCCCTGAACATGTATCCTTCTTGCATGAAATAATCCAAGTATGGCGTTCTGTCGACACTCCACGGATCTTGACTCGCCTTCCATGCTTTCGCAAAATCCTCATTGGTCTCATACTCCCTCTTCACCGACTCTATTCCTGTTTCCCGAACTGTCGTCGTGTTCAACAATGCAACTCTTCGACTCAGTGCATCGAAAACCTTGTTTGACTTTCCTGACTTATGTCGCAACGTGAAGGTATATCCCTGCAGCAACTCGACCCACTTCATGTGCCACTGATTCAACTTCGACTGAGTATTCAAGTACCTCAGTGCTTGGTGATTTGTGTATAACACAAATTCCTTGGGAAACAAATAATGCCTTCACTTCTTCAATGCTTGGACAATATCATAGAACTCCTGGTCGTAGACTGAATACTTCCTCTTGGAATCATCCAACTTCTCGCTGAAGAATGCTATTGGTCGACCCTTTTGGCTCAACAATGCTCTAATTTCCATTCCACTCATGTCGCAATCGACTTGGAAAACTTTGTCGAAATATGGGAGCGCTAACACTGGGCTCTTAGTGACCTTTTCCTTCAACTTGTAGAAATCTATCTGGGCAGCTTCTTTCCACTTAAAATCCCCTTTTCTCATGCAATCTGTCAAAGGTGCACATATCCGACTGAATCCCTTGATGAAATTCCTGTAGAAGCTAGCGATTCCATGGAAACCCCACACTCTAGTCGCGCTTGTCGGTTCTGGCAATTCCAATATTTCCTTCACCTTTTCTGGGTCCATCACTAGCCCTTTACCCGAGATTACAAATCCAAAGCATACCGGTTCTTCCTTCATGAAGAAACACTTTTGCAGATTCACCATTAACTTCTCTTCTTGTAACTTCTGCAATACTTGTCGAATGTGCTCCAATTGTTCGACCTTGGTTCGAATAAATATCAATATGTCGTCTAGGTATACTACTACGAAATTTCCCAAGAATGGTTTCAGTACTTCATTCATCAACCGCATGAATGTATTGGGTGCATTAGTCAATCCGAATGGCATGACTAACCACTCATACAACCCTTCCCTCGTCTTGAATGTTGTCTTCCATTCATCTCCTTCTCTAACCCGAATCTAGTGATAACCACTCTTCAGGTCGATCTTTGTGAAGTACTTTGCTCCACTAAAGAAATCCATCAAGTCATCCATTCCCGATAATGGAAATCGGTACTTGATCGTGATCTTGTTGATGGCTTTGGAGTCTATACACATCCTCCATTCTCCACCCTTCTTTGATGATAATACTGCTGGTACCGTGCACGGGCTCAAACTCTCTCTGATCAATCCTTTGTCCAAAAAGTCTTGGACTTGTCGATTGAGTTCCTAACCCTTTGCTGGATTCATTCTATACAGTGCCTTGTTTGGAAAACTCGATCCTAGAATCAAGTCGATCTGATGGGATATGCTTCTCGTCGGTGCTTCATTGACTACTATGCTCCTAAACTCATCGAGCATCTCTTTGACTTCGATCGGAATTATCTCCATTGTCGACCTCTCGACACATGGCCCTTTCAGAAAGATAGCGAAACATCTCGACTGTTTCTCCTCCTCTGCGAGGAATTCCTTGGCTGAGCACATCAGTACTCGCTTCTCCCAATAGTTACTCTCGCCCTGTTTGCATTTGGCTTGGTTCTCCTGCTTCGACTTCAGAGTCCTCAGTGTGCCATTTTTCCACACTGTGACTGTGTTGGATCGGACATCATATATCATCTTCCGATCATATTTCCATGGTCTCCCTAATAATAGATGACATGTGTCCATTAGGATTACGTTGTACAGTACGCTATCTTCAAGTTTTCCAACCTTAAATTTTATCAGGAATTGTCTGGTTACCTTGACATGATGTCCTTTCTGCAACCAAGATATCTTATATGTATTTGGGTGCTCTCAAAATCTCAAACCCAACTTGTCAATGACCTCTATCGACATAATATTCTCTGTACTGCCACCATCAACTATGGCCTTGCAATACCACTCACCAATCAATGCTCTGGTTCAGAACATAGCCAATTCATTGTTCCAGCTCTTTCTCATTGCGTCGGTCATCCTGAACCAACGTTCTCCTGGCGCTCATAGTTCAACCTTTTATTTTCCCATCGTCGCTGCTGTCAGATGTCGGCTCCGCCCTCTCGTCGACTTGCTCATCTCTTCAACGTCTGGGTTTCGAATCCTCTGCAGCATGTAGGTTCTTTGGGCATTCATATTCCTTATGTCTGAATCCTTGACACTTGTAACAAACTACAACTGGTCTGTCAGATCCTTTTCTGTCGGCTGGACCACTTCGACCATACGCACCTCGACCGCGAGTCTCTCGACTATCTCATTGGTTTTCTTGCACTTTATCCTTATTCAATGTCCCTTACGCAAGTCGGTTATCTTCGACAGCTTCTCTCCTGGTTCGGATACTTTGGCCCTTCGCGGAAACAGTCTTCGTACCCTGACTAGTCATCTTGCCTCTGCTCGTTGTGGCTTTCCTCGATAGTTTCTCTTCTTCCTTCAGGGCTAACTGTTGGGATTTACCGACCACTATGAACCTTGAAAAGCTCAACTCGTCCTGTATGGCATACTTCAAACCATTCACATATCTCACGACATCTTCTTCGCCTTCGTCAGTTTGTCCCAACCTTATAAAAAATATGTAGAACTATTTCGTGTACTCCTTTACAGTAATCCCTTTTTTTCAAAAGTTCTGCAACTTTCGGAACAAGGAAATCACATAGTCACCTGGAAAGAACTTCCCTTTCAGCTTGGCGACCATCCTGTCCCAAGACCTTATTTTCTCCTAGCCTTTCTTGACTCTGTCAGCCTGTACATTGTCCCACCACAATGAGGCATGACCCTTCAATCTCAGACATGCAGTTTTAACCCGTTTAGGATCCTCAATCTACTCCATGTCAAAGTATTTCTCCATTTCTCTGAACCAGTCGATCAAGTATTCTGGATCTAGGCTCCCTGAGTAGGTACGTACATCCATCTTTGTCCGACCTCTCATCTCTGTCAGAATATTGATGAGTTTGTCTTCTTGTTCTTCTCCTGTTTTTTCCCGTGCTTCCACCTCCTCGACTTCCTCGTTGTTGTGGTCTGACAAATCAGGAACACATCCATGCCTTTGGATTTCTTTGATCGCTGCAACTTCACTAGTCAAACTTCACATTGTTCGCATGCACTCGTCGAACATTTCACGATCAACTGTGACTGCAGCACCATGTGCTCTTCATCCAACTCCTCGGACATTAACACCTCCGTGAGCCATTTTCAATTGTAACTCCCACTCATCCAATCGCAACCGGAATTTCACAACTTGTGCACAACTCTACCCAACCACAGCTGGAGCTAACGACACACTCAACTGGAATTTTCTTCCGGGCTCTGATATTACCGACTCTTTCTGGATTTGATACTGACTGGCACAATTCAGGTCAGTCAGACCCCCTTGCTTAACAATAACACACGACATACAATTTTCATAGAGACTGGATGTAAACAGGATGCCAGAAGCTGGCTTCTATTACTTCAATCAAGTTACAATGGTTACAATGCGGAATACAAACAACTAAACTAGTTGGCCTCAACCTAATACAATATACATAAGTAAACTGATGTGTTCTCTCTGTGTGTGATCCTCTCCTTCTCTCAGTATTCTGTTGAATGCTAGAATGAATGAGCGATGAGTGATGAGCGATCCCTCCTCTGTGCCTCCGCACTGATCTTCTACTCTGTTCTGCTGGTGCTTCTCCCGAGGTCACTCCGATCCTCGAGACATTATTCCTCTGTCCGTCGAATCCTCTAGATCCTGCAGACCTGAATTTGTAAGTGCCCCCTGGACGTGCTGCACTACCTCTTCCTGTGGTGACATCTATCCTGATGCCAACCACCTTCTTAACTGATCATAACTTCCTTAGCAACCCCGAGTGGTTACCAAGTACTCCGCTTTGACTTCTGCAAAACTCAGACTCTGTGACAGTTGTTGGCCCCACGTCTTGACCATACGAGTCACTTCGTCACCTTTCAACCTTACTTGTCGGCTTTGTTTAACTCCCACGGCTACCAGTCCGCCCCTTCCTCCATGCTTGGCTTCCGCCGTAAACCTGTTGGTGTCGCTGTTCGACAACCTGTCGAAACCCAACCTATTTCACTGCAAACATGTCTCTTGTCGACATCTTAACTTGTCGACTCTCGACCTTCACCTTCTGTCGACCGCACCTCTACAGCTCCTACTCAACTTCTTGGATTTCGACATCCATTCTTCCTTCACACCAGTGGTCGTCGACAATCCCCATGGTCGACTTCCCATGTTGATCAAGATCGACTGTTTCGCTTAGGCCCCGATGCTCTTGCATCAAATGTCAATTACAGTAAACAACACACAATAAAAAAATACATAACATTTCATATAGGATGATTCATACGTACCTTGACGATTTCTATTATATTGCAAATTCCATAGGTGAGGTGTCATTCTCTGCGGTTTTAATGCAATCTCTTGATTCCCATTGAACATATGTTTTTCGGTAGTTCGATACCTGTGATTCTTAGAGAGGAAGTGCCTATACTCATCAAACACCTCATTTCCTAAACTTTTTGAACGATGAGATTTGATTTTAGGACCACAAACTGGATATGCAAATTTTTCCTTTGTCTAAAGACCTACATAAAGAGATGGATTATCTATGTCAATTATAATTATATATAAAATGAATGGATTATTTGAAAAACATGCGTGCATAGTATATTAACTAGTTCATAAAATTAAATGCAATTAAAGTGGAACTTATAATTACAAACCGCAAAAATGGGTTAACCCTGGGGCATCATGTATTGTCCATACAAGCATGGCATGGAATTGAAATTGTCTTTGTCTTATTGGTCTAGATACGTCATACATAGTGATGCCATTCCATAACTTTAGTAGCTCGTCAATAAGAGGTTCGATACATACATTCATATCTTTAACTTGGTACTCACCTGATTGATTTGAACATATAAAATATATAATTATGAGAACCATTTAGATATATAAACCATGCACAAGAGAAAAATAAAAAATATATATATGACATTATGCAATGAAATACGACAAATGAGATGCCACTACATTAAAAAAAAAGATGTAGACACAATATACCTAGAATAATCATCGACAACATTATGTGCTCCCTCTTTATTGACAACCATGGAGGAATGTTATTGTTGATAACAAAAATAGGCCACACCGAGTAAACAGATCTCATCTCTTGAAATGGATTGACACCATCTGCTGCCAAAGAAATCCTAATATTATGAGGTTATTCTTTAAATTGAGACATTTTTTCCTCCATATCTCTAAATGCAAACCCATCTATAGGCATTCGAATAATGTCATCTTGACTTCTGTTCCATGCATGGTAATCCATAAATTGCGCTATGTTGTTGCACCTGAACAATCCTTGCAAATGTGGAATAATGGGAATATAACGAAGAACCTTGAGATGCACCTTTTTGTGTACTTGATATGTTCGATATCTACTAATATGAAATTCCTGACATTCTGTTTCAAATTCATGCTAATTATAATATATAACATTGTCATTGAGACATGCATGAATTGCTTCATACTGCATTCCAATTTATTTCATGATGGAAGATAAATATTGATATTTGTGAGGTAAAATATTTGATGGTGGTAACAAAAATTCAGCTATCAAGCTACAACAAATAAAAATAAAAATCTAGTTAATATAATATATAAAAATATTAATGAAACACATTTCATCCGTATTAATTTGACTTATGAGTTAACAATAAAATTATTAGACAAACAATGATAACCTTTAGCACGATCATCTATATGTGATGGAATATATTAAATACCTTAACATCCATGTGACTGATGTGTTTGAAAGACCATTCATAACCTTCAAGTTCATTATCAACAATATAATAGAGAGAAGATTTGTGTTGGAGCCCTCTTAAAGGGGTTCGTATGCCTTCTCAAGAAGAGGTAAATCATGAATATCATCAAAGTCATCATTTTCATGATCATGATCATCCATTATAACATTAAATGTTTCATGGATCAATGTATTTGTACAATCATCTTCAACTATGTTATCAGTATGATCATCTTCTTCAATATGATCATTAACTTGTTCTTCATTATTCATAGCTCCATGTTCCTCCGATACTTGTTCTGAAAGCACTTCCTCTGGACGATATGCCATAGGATTCCTTTCCTTTATAATTACATGAAACCATCAATAGGTATAAGTTAATATAAGAAATATTAAAATAATACATACATTTACAAAATCAATCAATATAAAAACATATATAATGCAAAACTTACAAATGGACGATATTCATGTCCCCCCTCAGTGTGTCCATGTTCTCTACAATGTTTTATGGATGTTGTGATCTTTATTCTTCTCCTTTAAAATACCCTGCATTGACTACATGGACAATAAAATTTCCCATCACCCTTTCTTTTCAGTCCATCCCACAATCTAGCAAGCAATTGTCGATTTTGTTTGTCTGGATCAGGAATATTGCTATTTGACATTTTCTCATAAAGAGCTTGAATGAATATTATTGATTTTAGAAATCAATCTCTACACTTTACTATTTTTAATAAAAAAAACAATAGAAATAATTGTGTATTCTTTTACGGAAAACAAACCGTGCGAAGAATATAATTTCCGCAAACCGTCTCATGTATAAAAAACATGTTGGAATGTTTCCATAATTTATAGTTTTAAAAAATTTAAAGTTCGTCGGATATCCGACGATATGATCATAGTTACTGTTATAAAATAGAGGTTGGATATCCAATGACATCCGTCAGATAACCGACTAGCATTGTCGGATAACCGACTTCTGTTGAATATCCGACGAGGCCATGCATCAATTAAAAAAATTTGCTCAAAATTCGTAATTTAGAAGGTGAAATCTGATGACACAGTCAGTTTTGTCGCATTTCGTCGGATATTCTAGTCGAATTTTGGGTTCAAATTTTGTTGTGAAACCCACCTAGGTAGATTATATTTTTAGCATAATGTATACAATTAAACCTTTCGTTAACACTAGTTTGTGGCAGCACCTTAATGAAGGTCTTATCAACATGTTCACAAAATATTTTGTGTTTTTTTGGACACTAATAAGTTGCATAAGTGTAGTAGAACATACAAATTCAAGTCTGCATCTTTTGCATATATCCTCCCAATATAGCTAAATGTAGCCAATAATTTTTCTTTACCCTTCATATACCATTTGATATGCTAAGAAATGGATCTATACACTATAAGGAAAAGGCGTTGTAGATGAGGTTTTTGCGGAGGTTTTCAGTGTTACAAGATTAGTCAAAATTCTCAAAAAAACCTTCGCTACAACCTCCGAAAATGGTACCAGATGTTTTAGAGGAGGGTTTTATGAAAAAATGTCATGACTAAAGAAAACTCGGTGTCCATAGGCTTTTGTGGAAGTTTTTTTATCAGTGCGCTTTATTGAAACAAATGCATTGGTATTGACAAATGTAAAACACACCGGTGCTTTTAAAAGCAATACATGCACTGGTGCACACCAAAATTTGAAAGCATTATATGCACCAGTGCTTGATAATACATATAGCACCGGTGCACACCAAATTTTTGATTGGAACCAATGTTTTACAACAATATATGCATCGATGCTTTATACTAAAAGTAGCACCGATGCTTACGGACTATTAAATAACATTGATGCTTTATAACAATATATGCATTGGTTCTTTATACTAAATGTAGCACAAGTTCTTACTAACTATTAAAAAGCATCGATGCTTACTAACTATTACAAAGCACAAGTGTGATAACTGAAGGAAAACACACTGGTAAAGTTGACTTGGATATTGACTGCCACTATATTTTTAAAATTTAACAGTGCAGTTAATATATAGTAGTGCACTAAGGCATAATAATAGAAAAAACATTGGGGCATACAATATGTATTCTACTGCACCAAGTCTTTGTTGTTTTAAGTGCATTGGTGCGACATTCTCTCAAACACATTGGTGTGGCATTATCTCAAAAGCATCGGTACGATTAAAACGATTAGAAGAACCAATGATTATTTTATGTTTGGTGACCAGTGACTACTGACATCACATTAGAATATCTATATTTTCTTTTTATTTTGTTTAGTTCCATTATTCATCAGAAATTTAAATATTTTTTATAGTAGCTTTCATTTGAATTTTTATTATTGCATTCAGATATGATGTTTGGATTAATTTGTTATATCATAAATTTTTGCATATAATGTAATATTTAATAATCCATATATTTAGTTAGTGATGTCACATGTAATTTCATGACATTGGAGAATGTGGTAGAATACAAAACTTCACTTTATTATATATCAATAAGAGACCCTTTTTCACACAAAATGGGACAACATAAAGTCCACAATAATCAAAATGTCAACATGCATGTAATTGTTAAACTTATTGGTAACCCAATGTCTTTCAATTGGGACACTATATTCAATACATTATACAAAATGTCTGATTTTCACAGACTATTATTTCAAAATATACAACTCTCATTAACATCCAAAATATATGGATCATCATTCTTCAATGAAACTGTTGTTAGTGCTCGAACCACTTGCATGATTTGGGATATTTGGCCAAATGTTTTGTTGATTGCCTCGATTGTTTTCCTTTTCTTCATCTTCCATCTACAAACATAAAAATAAAGTGTAATGAGTGTATCGACATTGTTGGGAATACTTAAAATTAAAATAGATAATATACATGACTATAAATTGAAACGCACCATATAAAGAATAGAGTCCTGAATGATACACATTCTTTCAAAACAAAATATCATGCCTTATCTCAACACGTCTTCTGTTGGCTCCAATCCATACTTTGTTTCCTGCAAGTTTTATACCCCGTAGCAAATCATAGATTTAATATAAAGGATTTTTGTTTTTCTATTAATTATAAAATGAAATAAGTGAAACAACATTTTTTTTGGTAAGCTAGTACCCAGGGGATTTGAACTTGTGACCTTCCATTTACAACTTCTCATCTCATTTACTTATTACCAATTTCTCTACCCCCTGTGGGCCAATAAGTAAAACAACATAGATACTTACAATTTCCCTAATTACTTTTTGACACACCAACATATATTCAAAGCCCTTTTTTTTGTAAGTTGCAGATCATAATTTAATTATCAGAAGCCGAAAATACATCTAGATCCGAATAGAGTTTTGCATATTGGGTAGGCCTCATATGCTGAAACCACCATCCCAATTGCTCAAAAATGCTGTGATAACTGACATAGTACAAAATTAAGACCCTTTGAGTGTGGTCTTCCTATAAAAAAATTGGGACTTTCATCAAAATAAAAGACTCATACTGTCTATCGGTGCTAAAAACTAGACTGTGCAGAAAATAAAAGCAAAAAAGCTGAAATTCGCAGAGATGAATGGGAGCTATGGCAGCCCAATTATCATTTGGCAGGTGGTTCTTCTAGTTCTTCCTCGTCGATGGGGAAAGCAACATAAAAATATTCAAAGTTCCCCGGAGGGGGCAGAGTTGGAGAAGGAGAACCTGGAGAATGCATGCCATCCGGAGCGTCGTCAGGATCAATGGTTGCAGGAGAGCGTTTGTATTTTTTGACTTGGGACTTCTTTTTTGTAGACCCTATGTTTGGGGTTGCCCCAATATCTCCTTCATCTTTATTTATCTGCTTCGTTGGTTCTGAATTGCTTCCAATGGAGAAAATCTCCGAGGTCATGTTGGAGTCTAGGGTATTGGAGTGTTCCACTGCCTCTTTCAGACTGGCCTTGACATTTTTGACAATGCTGGAGCTAGCTTCCATCTCTTCAATTAGGGTGCTCATCATGTTTTTGAGCAACCAAAAATGATTTATGGCACTGCCATTGCTACTAGAGGCAAGGAGTGCCGCCACCCTACGAGCCTCCCATCCATTAATAAGACTACGAGTCCACGCAAAGATGTGCTCTGCATAACCATCCATCACCGACCAATCCATGGCCACCTTGGGTCGTCGATTGGTGATCTTGAGGCCACTACCATGACGAGAAATCCCTCTGGTGCGATTCGTCATAGTAGTGGGAGAATAATCAGAGCTCGAAACCGCACAGATATTTATAGGCTCAGCAGGAGAAATCTCAGAGAAAAACCAGAGCTCAACAGTCGGTTCGTCATTCATGTCGACAGAAGGATTTAAAGAGCCGAGGTAATAAATATTACAGTCTGTCCTCCTCATTGAAGGTGGCGATAATGAATGCAGGTCACAGAAGCCGAGAGGAGACATCATTCCAGACGCGTGATAACGAGGTTGTGATTTACACCCTCGTCCTCCAGCCTTAAATAATTGTCGTCGTCCAGGTTGTGTTGCTGTTCATCGTTTTTAGTGCCCAGGTGTGTGGCCTCCATCAATCCGGGAACAGGCTCATGCATGTGAGGGTTGTCGCCATGTACAGTGGGGCAAGGTGGCAGCATCTCCGGTTGAGCAGTGGCTGAGGTGGGATGTGGCTGATCACCCGCATCTGGGGATATACTCATAGCCCTTACTTAACTCAATGTTAATCAATTCTTCTGATGGCTCTTATTTGTATGTTAACACCTGAAGACATCCGACGATGGTCAGTGTAAAAAATAAATAAATATAAATATCACAACCAATATGAAATCTTAAGTTGTTATAAGAAAATCACAACTACTCACAAACTTTGCTATCAACCCCTTTTTTCCTTGTCGTCTCGTCTTATGTGGTGAAGGGGTTCCATTTTGTTTTATTTTCTACAAACAAAAAATTGAAAATTAAAATTTAATGCTAAATGAATTAATTAGATGTACACAATAGAAAAATTCAATGATTTCATACATTTAAAGCACGTTGCTGTTGAGATGGTTACTCCTGCGATGCAATTGTGTCCAACAATTCTAGTCAACATTTAACATAGGTGAATTAGATTGTTTGAAACATATTAGCGAATATTCTTAAGTACAATATTACTTAAAATTCAAGAAAAAAATCATATTGATTTCCTTTTTATTCACCCGATTCATCCCTCTGCAAATTTTCCATCAAGGTTTTACTCTTTTATGCACTTAGAATGCAAAGAACCTTATCGAGCTTCCTCAGCTTTTGGCTCTGCATGTCACATATTAACCAATACATATTAGTTAAATTTACAAATAATTCAAACATATTAATTTGATACAAAATATACAAAGAAATTTTCTTCTCCCAATTTTGGATGTGCTCCCACCATGTCGACTAGAATTGTTGTTCATTGAGCTCTTATCATGCATTTTATATCAATAAACAACATGGACCATTAAATAGAGAAGCTATTAAGTATATTATACAATTATATTAAATATCTTCAAAAAAAAAAAAAAGTGGTTTTCCATTTAGGTGTGTTTCAATATACAAAATGTACCAGTGCTTCTCATACTTGAATGAACTGGTGCATCATACTTAAATGCACCGTTAACCAGAAAAAAAAATTCATATACACATTTGTTGGTGCGACTTATTTATTATAAAGGACCGGTAATCAAAACAATGCGCTTTTACAATTAACGCACTAGTGCGTTAGAACAACTCGACCGCATCGACAAATGCGCAAGTGGTTTTTTTTAAATAAATTAAAAAATAATGGCCCCAAAATTACTGGTGCGCTATTACTATAAATGCACCGATGCATTTAAATAACTTGGCCGCACTGAAAACTACATAAGCATTTTTTTTTTAAATTAAAAAAAAAAAACTGATAGTGCCGACAGGGTTTCAGATTCGACCCAAGGAGTGGTCCCATTTTATCCAATGCCTTATATATAAAACTACAAACTCATAAATCTAAAATCCCTAAAAAGAGAAATCCTAATTTTGAAACAATAGAGAGATTTAAACCCTAATATAAAATTTTGCAGCTAGATAAAACAAAAGGAAGCAACAAGAAAATTGTTAGGAACCCATGTCAACCATTCTCTTTACTTTGTTAATATATTGTTGTTGGATGCATATGCCTTGTAAGTCATCCCGTAGTATTATATGTTGATCCATAGTTTGTATTATCCCATAGTATTGATCCATAGTATTGGAGGCATATGCTTTGTAAGTCGTCCCGTATTATTATATGACCCATGGTATTGATCCATAGTATTGCCGCATAGACTAGTATATAAGTTTGTGTTGAGGCCAATGAAGGCATCGTGAAGTTATTTGCATTGAGCTTTCTCAAAGGAGGTTTCCCCCTCAAAGTTTCCTATGATCAATAAAAATATTTTGTGATCTCATATATCGTGCATTTTATTAATTAATTGTTGCAGGTTCCTCACATATGGTATCAGAGCACTTTCTTGGGCTCGTTGGGTGGAATTTCTGCCATTTTTTTTTTTGCATCTGTTGCAGGTTCGGATCTGGAAATAATCCCTATATGCTTAATTGTGGGAAGTACTTGGGAATAATCCCTAAAAACTATTTTGAGGAGTACCACAGGAACCCCGAAGTAGTTGGCCCATTGAGAGAACCTGCCATCAAAAAGGGCAATGACCCCTACCTGATTGATTAGTTCCCACCCGTGAGGTAAACAAAGAGCTATCGTTTGTGGCAAAGCGGTTATCAGTTTTACCTAAGCCGTGGAGTGAGGGGTACTGCCCCAATACACAAGCCGTCGAACATCATTGGTGGCCGAGTGAATCACCCGAACCGTTAGGAAGCCGGGAATACCTGGGGTCCATATCTATTTTCAGCTGAACTGTTGCCGATCACTTCTGCACCGTTGCAGATCCATTTGTTTCTGATCACTTCCGCGTCATTGCAAATCCGTCTGTTGCCGATCACTTCCATGCCGTTTCAGATCCATTGTGAAAAAAATAAATTTTGTTTTTTTGGAATGGATCTATAACGGTGCGAAAGTGATCAGAAACATAATGGATCTGCAACAACTCTAGATTGACAACAGATCTAGATCTGGATCTGGATCTGCAACGGATCTGGATAGATGTAATCTGTTATTTATCTGCTGGCAATAGATATGGACCCCAGGTATGTTCGGATTCCTAACGATTCAGTTGATTCAATCAACCACCAATGATGTCTGATGACTTGCATATTGGGGCAGTAACCCTCACTCCATGGCTCATGTAAAACTGATAATTTCTTTGCCACAAACGACAGCTCTTGGTTTAGCTCACGGGTGGGAACTAGTCAATCATGTAGGGTGTTGATGTATATGTAACTTCGAAATGTATTTCATATATGTATATTGTACTCCTATAGAGATGGTATTATTCCTCTATACGGAAGTGTTTGTGTTCATATAGAGATGTTATTATTTCTCTATACGGAAGTGTCGTCATTTATATTGTAAGTGTCGTAACTTATACTTGATGGGTTATTAGACCACCTTGTTGGGGTTGGCCTTGTATAAGTCATGTGGGTCAAAGGGTTATTAGACCACCCTATTGGGGGTCGGCCATGTGGGTCAAAGGGTTATTATACCACCCTATTGGGTGTCGGCCCAGTCAGCATTGTGTTATGTGGTTAAGTTGAGGCCAGCCTAGTAAAGGTTATTAGGCAAGTTAAGTCAAGTATAAATAGAGTGCGGGAGGCACTCTATTTTATCATTCTATTCTCACACACACTCTTTGGAGAGTGGCGCACTTGTGGAGGAGGATAAGTTGTTGCTAGGAGATGTCTATCTCTTATGCTTGAGTTGTATCATTGCTCTATCTATCTCTGAGGAAGTTATTGGGGTTTTTCACCTTTATGGTTTTCCCCAAGTAAACTCTGTGTCTTTTGTGTGCTTGCATTATTGTGTTCATGATTGATATGTTGTAGATATGCTGTACATGTTGTTCTCTCAGTTAATATCCTAGATCATATTGAAGTAAATTCTGAAAAACTAACATGGTATTAGAGCTAGCCTGAAAGAAGGCATGGTATGGCATGTATGACACTTGTTGCACTTATGATGTTAGGGCTTGATATAGAAAAAACCAGTCATCGTAGAACTTTCGCTATAAATCCATTTTGGAAAAGTTTTCGGATCTGAAACTTTTACAAGTCAAACATCAGATCTCCATGTACCTTGTGTCCAAAGAAAAACTTCTAATTCATTGTACTTTGTGTTTTATGATCTGTACAATCTAGGGTTTCTGCCTCTTCCAGATCTAAGTCATAAACATGTGACCTACGAAAAAAGGTCATAACTTGGGATAGGAATCTCCAAATGAAATTTCATAAAACATGACAGGTAGTGCACGGACTTTAATTTCTCAGGTAACTTTTTCAAAGGCCTAAATTGAACTAGTGACAGGTGGCACGCCATACAAGTTTGCTCTCCTGTTTTATCCCATAAATAGGTCACGTTGCGACACTTGGAATAACTCTCTCTTAGAGAATCCATTTGAGGTCAGAACTATGGGGTTGGAAAGTTGACAGGTCATGATACCACAGGAAAAATTTTCAGACCTTGTGGATTGGAAAGTTCAGAGTTACACAAAAAACAATCAGGTGCATATTTATGTCAAAACATAATTATTTTTTAGCACCTTCATTCATGGTTCCGGGAATTAGGGTTTCGAAGAAAGTTGGTATTTTTGTAATCAGAGACCACGGCTGAATGCTACTCATCAAAATCGAAATTTAGAGACCAATATAAAATTTTTTGGTTGGGTAGAAAGCTGGGCTTGATCAAACCCTAGTTCGGGATTTTGATCGGAAAAATGGAAAATTAGGGCTTCTGCAAAAGTTGGAATTTTTGAAGTCTGTCACCATGGATGGAAGCTCAGAAAAATCAAATTTTAGAGATTTGGATCGAACCTTTTGGTTGGGCAGAAGGGTGGGCTTTATCAAACCCTAGTTCGGGATCCTTTCCAGAAGATCCGGAAGTCTCAAAGGCAATTTTGAGGGGTGAAACTTTGCAATTTTCAAATTCTGAGTATACCAGGTTGATCAGCTCATCAAGGCGCATCTTTCTATCCCTTCAGAAGTTTGAAATTCAAAGTTTGAATTTTTAGGGTTTCTCTGACAAACCCTAATCCAGCTCCAAATCCAGTTTCTGCAATACAAAGTGGATTGGGTTAATCATAGAAGAGAATGGATTGATAACCTGCACAAGTTAAGAAGTTCGTGTTTCAGAGGGAGATGAGGCTAAGTCCTTACATAAGAATATTACAAAGCAATCTCGACAGGTATGAATCATACAGGTATGTTTCGAATTCTGTTCATAATTAAGTTTATGATATGTTTGTCTTCATATCATTACGGTTAGTACAATCTTGATTAATTACTAGACTTGTCGTATCACCTTAATAAAATTATGAATACATGATAGAATATATTCATTGATTAAGGTTTTGACACTTATGATTGTACTAATGCATTGTGATATTGTATGAGGTTTATGTTGTTCGATAACATGAAAGGTACACCAAGAAAGACAAATCATGTTCTACTTCAAGAACATATGATCATGGTGACATGAAGACAAAGATTCATCCATTGTCATGGATCACATAGAAGATCTACTTACGAGGTATGTATAACTTGGTTCTACAATGGTTAACTTATGAGACATGCAGGTTACTAGCACAAGTCATTGAAGAGAACCAAAAGAGTCATGAAAGTATAGGTTTAAGTAATCTAGGGTTTATGCATATTATGTCTCTTACCTTGATTGATGATATGACTAACCAGAAAAGTATTTTGGTCAAATATGAATATGCATGAGTAAGAGAAGTCTTCCTTAAAACATTGAATGCTAATGCTTATTATCTGTGTTTGAAATGATCATGACTATACATGTTTAAGATTATTGTAGTATTGAGAATGTATGATTATGTATGAGATCTCGAGGATATCACAATAATGATACTTGTAAGCATGCATAGTGATCGAGGATGGATATAAGTTCAAGGACAGGTAATCCAGGAAGAAAAGATCAAGAGGGAGCACACTCCAGTAGTTTCTGCAAGGATGCAGATTTTCAGAGGGAGTCGACCACTTCTCACAATCCACATCAGAATGGAGTTGCAAAGATTTAGAGGGAGTCCTCCCAACAACCAAACAAAGATAAGTATTTGAATTGTCATTTCTTACATATTTGTTTGTTTAAATAATGTTGTTCAATGATGTATATGCTTATGTTCCTAGACTTAGGTTGTGTATTATGCATATTAGAATAATTGCATTAATGAACAGTATACTACTAATATGCATGTGATGGGTAAGTGGCCTATGACACTGTACAACATTCCATTGCTACTTATCTAGAATGAAACCTCTTTGCTGACATGTTGGGAGTAGTGCAAACTCTTAACAATGTTCTAGTAGAGATTGGAAGGCATCTAGAAAGTTACAGGATATCGATGAATGTTGTATTGAAGCATTGGCTAAAATAGTTGCATGAATGTATGACATATTTCTTTATGTGTAAGAATTTGTTCTAAAAACTATGAGATGTTTCTAATCATGCAATTTAACTTTTTTTGTAGGAAAGATCGTATACCTTCACCTACAAAAGAAGAACTACAACATTTGTTCCAGCAACACGGATATCTATTGAAGATATTGAAGTTCCCAAGATCTGGGATGAAGTAATGGAAGAATGCCATGATCAGTCAATCATGAAGAATGATGTTTCGGATGCAGTCCCAAGACTTGAAGGGAAGTCTGCTGTGACTTCCAAATGGATCTATAAGATCAAGCATGTTGCAAATCGTAGCATGGAGAAATACAAAATGAGGTTTGTAGCTCGTGGATTCTCCCAAGAAAAGGGATTGAGTATGAAGAGACTTCTACACCTATATCCAGGCACACTTCCATCAGACCAGTACTTGCTTTGGCTGTAGTGATGAAATGGAAGATACACCAGATGGATGTCAAGACAACTTTCTTGAATGGTGTAGTCGAAGAGGAAGTGTATGTGGAGCAACCACTTGGTTTTGAGACACATGACGGGAAGTCATATATGTGCAGAACTTGGTATGGTAGGATAGACAACTTTCTATCCAATTTGGGCTTTACCAAGAGTAAAGTTGATTCCAACCTTTACTACAAGGTTGAGGAAGGAAATCCAATGATACTTGTTAACACCTAAAAAGTGCTCACTAGCTCATTCCCTTATTCACATGACCCATTTGTCCACTTTTTCCACCATCTGAGCCTCTAAAGCCAACAAAAGGTCACCAAAAGACCTTAATACAACCCTTTTCCCACTCAAAAAGATTATTTTTCCTAAAAATCATAAAAAACCCTAAAAAAGGGTCCAAAATTCCCAAAATATTAAAAAGGGAATAAAAATATTAATTTTATTCAAAAAAGGAAAAAGGAGGGAAAAGTACCTAAACCATGTTGGTCAATACCATTGGTTTCCACAAAACCACAAATGGTATTCCCCACCACCAAAACCTATAAAAAGGTGGTAGGGGCTCCTCATTTCACATCCATCCATCTTCCTATCCTCATGCTGCCAAAATCTCCTTTGAGCTTTTGGCCATTGTAGCAACCTTGGAGAAAGGACCCTTTGGAGTTTGGAGCTGCTCACCCTTGGAGCTTCTCAACTATCTTCATCACTTGGAGGTATTATTATTGCAAGCACTTGCTTGCCCCCATTTTTCAATACAAATTTATTTTCTATATTTCTTGTTCTTGTTTTTTAATTCAAAAATGCACATGCTAGTTTAGTTTAGTTTAGATTTAGTTTATTGTTTTTGCTTAGTATTGAGACTGCTACTTGTTATACCTCTATATTCCATGGTGTCGCATCCCCATCACAAAACAAGTTGACGACACTTTCCCTACTGTTTTAAACCATCCAGAAGAGACAGATGATGAGTCAACCTTGAAGGTGAATCCACCCTGGCAAGTTTTTGACCCACCTTGGACTTTATTTTTACACACTACCGCGCCTTGCTATCTTCCCAAAACGCGGTACTAGACACTACCGCGTGCTGCTTTTTCCTCAAAGCGCGGCAGTGCCGCGTTCTGCAGACTTTGCAAAACGCGGTACCCTTTTAATAGCTTTTTGCCCTTGGCTTGTGGGATTTTGGATTTTCGAAGATAATGGAAGATTGGGTTCCTTGATTCGATCTCAACTCATCTCCTTCGATTAGAAACCCTGATCCACTTATCTCTCCTTAGATCCACCCATCTCTCTTGTTGGTTAACCTCACCATTCACTATAAAAGAGAGGCATGCCATTGGAAAAAAGGGGGAGGACTCTTGAGAGCACCAAACTTATGGTCTTGTAGCATTGTGGATATAGCTAGAGGAGAAGACACTTGGAGTTGGAGGATTGACTTGGACATCAAGCACCCTTTGTAAGTAATCTTCAAGTTGTAATGGAATAACTTGTCTTGTTTTCCCAAATCATTTGTGTTAATCTTGTTTTAATGATATGATTTGTATCTTTCATAGATTTAGATTCTAACTCATGTTTCAGATTGCTAGAGAATAGTGCATGCTTGTGTTTTGGTTCCATTTTAACAGGTTTACTTGTGAGGACTTGGAGCTTGGAGCAAATACCAAAAACAAGCGTTTGGATATAAGGTCAGCTAAATTCCTTCTATTCTCTTCAGCATTTTAATACTGGAATGTTTGTTAGATCTAGGGATTCAAGGTTGCATTTGTTTTGTTTTGTTCTTAGCCTAGAGTTAGTTTAAGTCTGCTTTAGCCTAAGGGAATTTTGACTTATCCGTAGGGCAGAATTCCACATAACAAGAATGGCGACTCCGCTGGGTTTGATTACTGCTTGATTGGTTCAATTCACAGTCATTTATCTTTGAATTGTGAGTTTTTATTGCATTTCAAACCAGCTTGAATCTTGGTCTTTTTTGACCCTTATTCACCCCTCCTCGCAGGATTTATCTCCCTGTTTAATTACTGAGTCCCCTGGGTTAGCAACAACCCTGAAAACTTTATTTTTTCTTTTCCAGTTGCGTTTTTTTCCTCTCTTGCCACAGTGCCGCGCCCTCATAACCACTTCCAGCGCGGTAGTACCGCGTCCTAGGCCTTAGTACCAGAGCGGTACTTACACAGTGCCGCGTTTCAGCCAGAATCTAGCCCGCGGTAGTGTCTGCAAGTGTGTAAATTTTTTTTTATCTTTGCTTGGTTTCCTGAGTTCCTCTCTGCCTTAAATAGTCTTTACTGTTGCCCGTTAGCATCCTGGTTAATTTCCAGTTTGTATGGTCTGCTTATCACCTAGTTTGTGAGTTTGATTGATTGATTGAATTAAGTGGCACTTTTGACATATTGTTCATTTTTCAATTTGATTGCATTGACTTGACTTTTTCCCCACAACCAACTCAACACCACTGTCTTCTGTTACTGAACACTGTAGTTTTACAGTCATATTGTCATTATCATTTTCAGTAAATTAAAAAGATCATTGGTTGAAAGTAAATTTTGTTGTTTAAATTGAAAAAGTCTAGTGGTATTTTGCATAGGGAAATGAACCATTAATTTTGCCATAGAAATTCTCATTATAGAAGCATTGTAGATTGTAAAATCAGTGCATTGAAGAGAGTGTTTATTTTAGTTTGGCTTTGTTTATAAATCGAAAAGAAAAGAAAAATCTTTTACTTTGATTGCTTGTGAAAATTGTTATGCATATTTGATCGAAGAACCTCTATCTTTACCTTAGCTAGATTTCATCGAAGACAAAGGCTTGTTTGTGATTCATTCTCATTTGCATGGTTTGAGTCGTCATAACACCATCAAGTTTCACGTCCACTACCCGATTGAGTAAGGCAGCCACTAAAATTAATCACCCTAATTAAACCAACTTTAACCTCACTTGAGGAAATCAAAAGAATTTGGTAGTTAGGTAGGACACCGGGGATAGGCATCAAAATAATTCCCCCTTGTCACTTTCATCTGAGACATAGTCGTTGTCTTTAGGGAACTAAAATCCTCTAGTACTTATTGACACGGTCACAGCTAGTTTGTGGAGGGGCCTCCTGACTGTTTCCAACTTTCAGGGGTTAAACGGCCGCGAGATTGAGAACCGGACGGACTCTGTGGAATACCGCACTCCAATTAGCCCTAAGGCAACATCGATCGCTGTCTTCTTCGGAAGGCTGAAGTGCCCAAAACCTTTTCCGACGTGTCATGAACGAGGTAGCTTAGTATCTATTCTACTAGGGCTCTTTTACCCAGGATCCCTTTCGGTAGAGGGATATCCTTCTTATATCGGTCTCTCATGTTGTATTGTTCGACTTGGATTTCATCACCTTGCGAAGGATACAGCCTGTTGAGGTCTCCAGCTCTTAGTTAGGAGTTTGCTTGCTATCTCATCTTTGTAGAGGGTCATTTTTTTTATTTTTAGGGACTGCTTGTTGGCATTCTGGCCAGTTTTGTTGATTAGCTCGCTTATTGAGACACCGGTCTCAGTATAGATTTTAGAGCTTGCTTTTTTGGCCTGTGAGCCTTGCTTTTTCTAGCTCCTCTTTTGCACACTCAGCTGCATTAGAGTTTTTGAGTTCTTTGTTTACGGTACTGCCCCCGATTTTCATTTTCCTGTCATCATGTCAGATCAACCACGAAGATCACGAAGACAACAGGGCCTAAGCCCTCCACCACCACCACCGCCACGGACTTCTGGTCCGCCTGCATCACGCATTCCTGCTCCTCCTGGCCGCGGTGCTGGTCGAGGCAACATTCCACCGCCGATACGTACAACATCTTCAGTTACGCCCGTAACTGTCACACACAGCACAGTCTCAGAATCTATTACAACTTCTGTAACCACTAGCATGTCTGAGACTTCCACTGTCACCTCACCCACTGTCATTCCAGATTTATCTGTTACAGTGGACACAGTTACAGCAGCTGAACCTAGCACAACCCAGAGTACTAGACCAGAGGTCATCCTTCTCCCGGATGCCAACATTTCTCGTCCATCAGATACTTTCCACGACGATATAGACGGATCTATTGGCACCACAGAAGGGTCCGACTAGGACATACCTGGCTTAATTTCAGTCCCAGGCGGATACGTTGAGATCATTGAAGATACTCGTCTACCTGACACACCTTTTGAACCTGATTATGGCTTCATTACTTCCCAGACGGAATTTCCGCCTGTTATTACTACGTCACCCAGTGTTCATCCTCAGGAGACAAGTTCTTCTAGCAACGTACCTCGCACTTTACATCTACCCAACATCCCACCGGGACACGAAATCATGGCTTCCATCCAGTCTAGCATGGTTAGCCTAGCGAACTCTCCATTAGCATCGGCACAATTTAGACGCAACACAGAGCAAATGCTTTCGACAGCGTCTAGATACCCCCCTGTTTCTCGTCCTTCTGACTATAGGGATCCCAACGTCCCGTCTAGCACAGAATTTCATCACTCTTTTGCAGACGGCTCAGGACCTTCGGACTTTACTACACCTAGGTTCCTGCCAGATCCCCAAAATCTTTTTCAGGATATGAACTCGGACCCAGTTCTCGTTGGTCCTCCTATCATTGAACACGTGATGGACGACGCTGATACCCCTGGGCTAAATTCCCCACATTTGCTGTCATCACCAATGTTTGGTGCACATTCTATGAGGGATAACCCAGTTTTTTCTCCGTCCTCACCTGTCCAATATGGACGACCTCCTCCGCAAATCGGTACTTTTGGCGCCGTTGGCCAATCCATGCTATCATATTTGACTAGCGGCGGAAGAACACCTAGTCATACTGCTGGATCTTCCGTTTCGACCGGAGGATCACCTTCAGCCACCATTTATACTATTTCAGGAGGTGGACAACCGACTGCAATGGTCCCTAACTCCAACATCCAAACCCTCCCTGGTGGGCCATCAACCCAACCAGCTGGGGGGCAACCTTCTGTAGGGAACCCCATTGTTAGTCAACAACCTCCAACTGGTGGGCCATCAACCCAACCAGTCGGAGGACAACTTTTTGCTGGGAACCCAGTTCCCAGTCTACAGCCTCCTCATATAGGGCCATCCAACCTAACTGCTGGCGGACAACCTATTGGCTTGATCCAACAGGTTTCCCAACCAGCAGTGTCTACTCAGTTTGGTATGTACAATCCACCTGGCAGTGGACAACCTCATTCCGGTGTTCCAATCGGGTTTTACTCCCAACAACCCCCGTCAGGCATGCTTCCTTCTTGGGATCATCAAATCCCACAGAGTGGGGGGTACTCACTTTTCGGAAACTGGAACCAAGCTGGGGGGCAATCTCAGATTTCCCCCAACTTGAATTCTGGTTTCCCTTACCCTTCGGCTGCTACAACTCCATGGAACCCGTCACTTCAATTTCCACTCGTTCCTCAAGCAGGAACGAGTCTTCCATGGACCCCACCGTCGCAGCCACCCCCCAACCCTGCTATGGGAAATCCTCCACTTACACAGTATGGTGGCAACATCCCTGGAACACAACAATTCCAAGGAACTTTTCCCCAACAAGGAACAGCAACCATTCCTGGGCATCAACAGCCTCAGGGTACTATACCCACCCAGCAGAACACTTACCAACCGGTTGCTTACAATCAACCGGTTAACCAGACGGCTTACTATCCGCAGAACTTCCAGCAGTATCCCGCGGGAAACACATATGGGTATAACACACAGCAGCAGGCTATGCAGGGCCCTCCAGGGTTCTCTGCACCGCATGGTTATTACTCATACCCGCAGACCAACCGTCAACTTCCCTTCTTGGCCACACTTGACTTACCAGATTTGTTGAGGCTTATCAACGATCCTATATGGCACGAACCTCACTGGCCACCTATCCCAGCCAAACTACCATCGGACATTCCCAAGTTCGATGCCAAGCCCGGGGAAGACCCCAAAAACCACGTGATGACCTTCCATCTTTGGTGTTCATCAAACTCCTTGATGGATGATTCCATCCGACTTCGGCTCTTCCAACGTACGCTTACCGAAACGGCAGCAAAATGGTACATCAAGCTGCCACAGCACTCTTTTCGTGATTTCAACACTTTGGCTATGCAGTTTCTGACACATTTCCAGCTTCCCATCCGGTATGAGACTGGAACAGAACTGCTAACTTCACTGCGTCAAACCACTTCCACACACATCTCGGATCACATCCACGAGTGGCGAAGACGCCGTAGGCTAATAAAGGAACCTATTCCAGATCAACTACTTGCTGATTGGTTTACAAAATCCTTTTTGCCTCCCATAGCCAGAGATATTGCTATGCGCGGACCAGTTACGGAAGAACAAGCCATCTCGGCAGCACAATACATGGATTTAGTATATACTCAATTCGGTACTTTACATGAACTTCTTCCACATGCTTCCCGCATTCACACTGATCCTACAAAGCCTACTACTGAACCACCCATTGATGGTATCGTTGGTTCAGTTAAGGCTCAGCCTGCTACCAACTCGACGGGGCAACAAGCTTCTGCTTCCCCCGCTTTTACACAGGCCGCTTCAAAAGCTTCCACCTCTCCTGCTGTCTCCTCCGAAGTGAATGCAGTCCAATCTACATCACAACCATCCGGAGGAAAGAAGAAAAACAATCGTGGTAAACCCAAGAAGAACCAGCAGGAGAACCCCAAACCGCAACCTACCCAGAATGACCAAAAACCACGTCGGAAAGCTAAGTTTCCCTGCTTGATCTGTCAAGATGATCACTATACGCGTGACTGTCCCTACAAGGACGAGGTCCATAAGTTCGTTAAAGGATCCTCTCGACCGGCAGTGCTAACTGACCCTTTCCCCCAACAGCAACAACAAATGGTTGCCCAAGAAACCCCACAAGGGGGCAACCCGACCAATCCTTCCCGTGGAGAGACGTCCACAAACCGCGAAATCCTAATGACAAGTAATGAGGAGATTAATATCACCACTCGTTCAAAGACGTATGACAATCCTCCAAGTTCAACCAAACAATCGGAGACAGCCAAAGGCAAATCTCCTGCTGAAGATCCGATCCCTATTCCCCCCCCTAATGGTCATCTCCATATCGAGAGACCACTTATGGATACAGTGCTACGCCCACCCAAGGGCACCATACGAAAGGCGACATTCAATCCGAATGCGCGAGCTGCCCAAAACTACAACATTGTTGAAGATTTGGCTCAAGCACCTTGCGCTATGTCAACTCTCGAGGTTCTCCAACACTGCCCCACGCAGCGTAGAACCCTACTTTCAGCACTGGGGGCATTGGACCCAGATACTTCAAACTCCATCATGTTTAACTTGGAGCACGCCAAACCTAGGCTTTCTCACCAGTTAGCCTTCCAGGTGCATACGAAAATCCGTGGAAATGTTATCCACCGCACAGTGTTAGATGAGGGTGCTTCCACGTCGATTATGTCTTTGAACTGCTGGAGAGCCCTCGACTCGCCTGAGGTCACAACTTCTCCCACTACTCTTAGAGCGTTTGATGGACATGGGTTTCAACCATATGGACTCATCCCCTCAATCGGTGTTGAACTGGGGGGCAAAACAGTATCCGTACACATCGAAGTCGTAGATGCACCTTTGGATTACAACCTCCTACTTGGTCGGAACTGGTTCTATGCCATGACTGCCATAGCATCTACAGTCTTCCGGATTGTACAATTTCCTCATGAAGGGAAAATTGTCACTATTGATCAATTGGATTACTGTATCCCAGACTCCCATCCGAACTCCGCCAATACCGTTCCGTTATTGGATCAACCTCGGTACCGGTTCCAAGACATAGGTGTTGGTCTCATGAAGGATTCATCCCTCATCGGAGTTTTTCCAGAGCTGGGAACCCATCTTCAACCAGTCAACATGATTTCATCGCATGTCACCCCGTCCGATGATTCATGGGTGATCCCGAGTCCTACTCAGATCCAAGGCTATGGCAATTCCATGCCTTTGAACAGAAACCTTGCAGCATATGACGCGATCCAATCAGCCACAGATTGGGTCGACTGTTCTACTGATCACACAGTGGCACAGCTCTCGACTGAAACTCATACACACCCACCATTGTTTGATCCTCTCAACTTGATTTTTCCCACCGACGAATCAATCATAGAGGTTATGTGCGGTAATGAGCCACCATGGGGAGATTTTCATCATCGATCTTCATTCCCCACCATTCAGTCACTTGAGCCTGACACCAAATCCAGTGCTTCACTTGGGATGGTTCAAACCAAGTTCCCCACTTCCCTCGACGAAGTATTTTCTGAAGGCAACTTGGCCAATCTTATGGCAACCACTCCCATCGACATTTCAGTAAAGCCTGGTATCGTGGAAAATGTACACATTGGCAAAACATGTACTCCTCTCGAGACGGAGTTCTATAATGCCTACTTTAAAACTTTCCGCGATGTTTTCGCTTGGAGTTATGAAGAGATGCCAGGAATCGACCCGTCGATTGTGGTCCACGAAATTCCAACTTTCCCTGGCGCCCGACCTGTTCGGCAAAAGCTTCGACCCGTTCATCCTCGTAAGGCAGCCGCCATTAAAGCAGAAGTTGAAAAACTTTTGCGTGCAGGTTTTATCTATCCTGTCCCATTGACAGAATGGGTATCCAACATCGTCCCTGTAGCCAAGAAACAAGGAACGATCAGAGTCTGTGTTGATTACCGTGATTTGAACAAAGCTTGTCCCAAGGACAACTACCCAACTCCGTTTATTGACCAGATCATCGATAACTGTGCTGGAAGTGTCATTTTTTCATTTATGGATGGCTTTTATGGCTATAATCAGATCGATATCCTCCCAGCCGACCAGCACAAAACGGCCTTTATCTGCCCTTGGGGGATCTTTGCATATCGGAAGTTACCTTTTGGCCTCAAAAATGCAGGGGCAACTTTCCAACGGGCGATGTCCTACGCATTTCATGACATCAAACATATCGTAGAGCCATATCTCGATGACCTTCCCGCTCATTCTCGAACTCGGGAAGAACATCCAGATCACTTGAGTGCCATTTTCGAAAGGTGCCGGCGCTACAATATACGTTTGAACCCGCATAAGTGCGTCTTCTGTGTAGAAGCCGGAAAACTGTTGGGCTTCATAGTCTCCAAAGACGGGATACGTCTAGATCCCGCAAAGGTAGCAGCTATCATAGCCCTGCCTTCACCTACCAATATTCCAAAACTTCAATGTTTGCAAGGGCATGCAAACTTTCTACGCCGTTTTATCTGCAATCTGTCCGAGATAACAAAAGGCTACATGCGGCTTCTCAAAAAGAATGTTCCCTTCATATGGGATGATGAAGCCCAACTCTCCTTTGATAATTTAAAGGCAGCCTTAACCAAAGATCCTGTGATTCAACCCCCCAATTACACACAGGACTACATCCTTTATCTCGCAGCCTCGATTTCCACCATTGGTATGGTGTTAGTCCAGGAAGACCACAACGGCATAGAACATGTGGTGTACTATCTCAGCAAGAGTCTTCTCGACTCCGAAACTCGCTACTCGCATGTTGAAAAGCTGGCTCTGGCAACAGTATTTGCTGTCCAGAGATTCCGTCACTACATCTTACTCCGTCGGACCACCGTTATCGCCGATTTCAATCCAATGTACTATATCCTCACACGACAAGTGCTTGGGGGCAAGTACTCCCGTTGGATTATCATCCTTCAAGAGTTTGACTTGGAATTTGTTAAAGCCAAGTCTAAGAAATCTCTGGTCTTCGCTGAGTTAATTTGTCACTTGCCCCGTGCTACCGAGCAATCCGAGCCCATTGATTCTCTTCCCGACGAATCATTGTTCCTCATTAGCACGTCTGATCCATGGTATGGGGATATCCTCTTATATCTCCAAACCCAACGCTTCCGTCCCGATCTCACCCGCGATGAACGACGACGTATCAGACATCACGCAAAATATTACCTTATCGTAAACGATACTTTGTATCGACGTGGTGTCGACACTGTCCTTCGACGCTGTTTAACCTTAGATGAGGCGGAACGCGTTCTCAATGACTGCCACGCTGGAGCATGTGGTGGTCATCTCTCTGGGATGGCTACGGCCCAGAAAATACTGCGAGCAGGATACTTCTGGCCCTCAATTTTCAAAGACTGCATTGAAACAGTCAAGAAGTGTCCGCCATGTCAATTCTTTCATAGCAAAGCGCGCTCGCACCCTGCTCCACTCCATCCTGTCATTGCCATCGGCCCCTTCTCCAAATGGGGCATTGATTTTATGCACTGTAAACCCACTTCAGCCGGGGGGCATAGCTATGTCATAGTAGCTGTGGACTATTTTACAAAATGGGCTGAAGCGATGCCTACATATGCTGAAGATGGCAAAACAGCAGCGCAGTTCATATTCAATCATATCATAGCTAGATTCGGTGTCCCACAGTCTATTGTGACCGATCATGGTTCCCATTTTAGGAATCATATGATCGAAGAACTAAGTGCCAAACTGGGTTTTCGCCACGAAAACTCAACCCCGTATTACCCACAAGCTAATGGCCAAGTTGAAGCCATCAATAAGGTCCTGAAACGAATGATTCAGCGCATTGTGGGTACCCAAAAATCCAATTGGCACTCAGCTCTGTTCTCAGCACTGTGGGCATACCGAACCTCAGTGAAAAGTGCTACTGGGTTTACACCATTTCAATTGGTGTACGGCCTGGAAGCCATTCTCCCGATTGAATGTGAAATTCCATCACTCAAGATAGCCATAGAGCTACTTCCACACACTACTTCCGAAGAAGAACGGTTTCTATACCTAGCCAAGCTAGATGAAACCCGCCGCGACGCCGCTTTGGCTAATGAAGCTCACAAAAAACGCGTCAAAGCTCAATACGACAAATCCGTTCAACCTCGGATCTTCAATGAGGGTGACCTCTTACTTACATATGATCAGATGCATGATAAGCTTGGAAAAGGTAAGCTTGAATCTATGTGGTATGGCCCCTTCATTGTAAAACGTGCCTTAGAAAAAGGAGCCTATGAACTAGTCGATTGTGATGGTACGCCATTGGCACGGCCCCACAACGGGCTATACCTCAAGCGTTTCTACGCGTGAGGTTACCCCACGCGGGTTACTTCTTGTACATAATGTACTTAGTTTGCTTTTTACTTTATTTTTAGTGTGCGCATGGATCTCATGTATCTACTCTTACTTTGACTCGTGCCTTTATGCGCAAATGTCTACCTACCTTGGATTCGCTGACGGTGCAAGCCGACATACCCGGAATCTCGCTTCCGCAGCATGGGTGATCTATTCCCCCACTGGCGAGTTGATTTCTTCAGGAGCCAGTTGTTTAGGTCCCGCAACCAACAATATCGCAGAGTACCATGCAGTCATTGGTCTCTTGACAGAGGTTGCCTCACTCGGGATTGATTCCTTATCGGTCCTTTTAGACTCCCAACTCGTGGTTTCTCATCTAAACCGTGTTTACACAGTTCGGGATCCTACATTGCTTCGTTTATTTCGAAGAGTACGCCTCTTGGAACGGTCATTCGATTTTATCACATATCAACACATACCGAGAGAATTCAATTGTATTGCCGATTCATTGGCTAATTACATTTTGGATTGGCATCTTGCCCATACATAAACACATCATAAAAAATAAAATGCACAAGTCATTGTAAATATTTAGATCATAAATAGGTCCATATCACTGTATATAAAAGTGTTTGTTCCAAAATACATAAAGTTTGTGTCAAAGACAAAATTGGGGATTAAATCCCATATACAAAAATTGGCCCTCAAAGCCTACATATCGTGTACATGCCGCAAAGAGATCGAAAGACCATCTATGGAGACCTAGGAGACCTATCATGTCCCTCATCGGAATCCTCCCGCTGCTGGTGGTAACACATCACAGCTCGAACCACCTTCCGAAGAAGTCGACTGATACGTCCAGGTACACCCACAGTATGCCGCTGGAGGTGGTAGGGAACATCATCCATCCGCATAGCAGGGATACCATGGGTCAATCCCTGCAGGTTCCTCTCAATGTCCCGGACACCTCCTGCCTCGTTTTCATCTTCTTCTTCGACAGGATCAGCTTGACGATCTACACCGCCACGACGTAGTGGAGAGTATCCAGCTGGCCTCTGTGGTCCACGATCTGCAACATGCATGCGAATATACATTAGTAGTCTTTTACACATTCTAAAAAAGCATTAAAAATTAAATATTCAAAAATACATGTCCATGAAGGTCATACCAGAGTTGTCCCAGTCATCATCTTCTGGCAAAGCCAAGTCAATATCCTCACGGAAATCTACCCCTGAATAGGGATAGTCGTCTATCATGACTATCTGCTCCTCTAGCCAAGAGAAAAAGTCCTCTCCAAAGGCTAGCCGCTGAGGTCCCCCAAGGCGTCCAGCGTAGTCACTCCATCGAGCCATCCATGGCTCAGTAGGTGGACGAGGACGCATAGATATCTGTGGACGCAGTAATGGCACTCTTGCCAGAAAAAAAGTAACCAGGATGCTCCCATACCCAAACTGGGTATTTTTCCCAGTTCTACATTTGTGCACCTGTTCCTTCATGTTGGACAACACTGCATCACACCAGTTGAAAACTGTTCCTCCCATGCACTCTGCTGCGAGATTTACCTGCGTGCGGGTTGCCTGATGTGGACTCACGCTTCCTGCTGCACGTGTAATAGTGAATAGCAAAGTTTTGAAAGGAAGATTTGTGACCTCTTTTATGGCCACTTTCCCGCTTTTCTTACTCGAACCTGCCTGACAATATCGAGCAATCAAATCATCCATGCTTGATTCTGAAGCGGTGTACCCGGTAAAATTCGGCCGGGCCCCTCTTTTCGAGAGGCCCGTGAGAAAGTAGATGTCTTCGAGTTGGATTTCAAGCACATGCCCTCCCACTCGGAAAGCTTGGATATCGGGGTCCCACAGTTGAACAAGGTGAGTAAGAAGCTTAGGTTGTTGGCGGATCCCTTTAGTCTTGAAAAACTTTAGCAAACCACATTCTTGCAATGCGGTCACGGTTGGTAGGTCATTTTCGGCTGCAAAATCATCCGCTTCATGCTCCCTCTCTTTCCAACTCACCATTTTGCTCCAAATAAGTTGCAAATCCCTGCAAAAGGGCAAACAAAGTAATTAGTAACTATTTAACAACTTACTTCCAGCAAAAAATTGAGGAAAATTTGATTTTTTGAACTCAAATTTCGCACGTGCCGCGCCTGGAGGACACCCTACCGCGTGGCAGTCCACAGTGCCGCGCCTCATTTTGGGGTTACAGCGCGGCACTGTTCAACAGTGCCGCGTTTTTCGATAGGGAACCCGCGCGGTAGTACGGCAGGCGATTCTTGCCTAAAAGGGCTTGCCAAAAAATTAAATTTTTTCCGGTGAAAACAAAAATTTCTTGCATGAAATGAAAGAGGGGCTCAAGCACTCTTACCTGGCGCAGACGGCGGTCGAAATGGTGTCCCAGAACTCTCGGTATCGATCCTTGAAATTTTGCTCCAAAATGGGTAAAAATGCCTCCTTTGGGTAAAAAACACAAATGAATAGTAAATTCTATTTTTACCATGCCTTATATAGCATTTTTTCACATTTTTTAATTAATTAATTACTATTTCAAATAAACAAACCCTTGTTCACATTTGCTAATGCCCGGTTGTTGAGCATTTATTGACAGGATCTGCGGTAGAAATGGGATGCATTCATACTGGTGTTTATTCGTAATTTGACCTTCATATTGAGCCCACTTTATCTTTTTCGTGCTCTGGATTTAAAACTTGAAAAAGATTCCAAGCGCTTTCACACCTGTGTCGTGCTTGTCAAACGCAAGTAAACGGTGTCGAGTACGGTCAACTTTACTCATGCTCGTTAAAACGATGAGGAAAGTATTATCCTGGTTGCATTTTATTCTTTTTTCGGACCAGAATGATTTAAAATTTACGAAAAAGACCATAGGAGTCCATAGTTAAGCTCTTTTCAGACTCCTTAAAATTGAAAAGATTGCCAAGTGATCTTGACTCTTTCACACTTGTAAAAGTATTTGAAAGGTCGTCTATTCGGTGATAGGTTACCCCTTTTTCGGCCCGTCTAGACTATTTACGAGAAAGGTATACCTCAGTCAACCTCGGCTGGGAGAGTTCTCTCGGGAATTGTTTTACACTTTTTCGGGATCGAGGGACTAAATTTTACGAAAAAGTACATTATGGAGCTTCCTTTAAGTTTTTTAGGCTCTCTAAATATGAAAAACTACCGAGTTTTCCTTCCTTGGGCTCGTTAAAATATTAACATCGAAGGACCCACTTTGGGACGAACCCCTCCTTTCTCAGGTTCGTAAAACATGTGAGATTGGACTCATCCACAAGATGAGCTACACCGAGCATCTGTTATCCTCTTCAAGCTCGTAAAACAAGAAAGAGGTACTCGTCCATCATGTCGGGGAAATATGGGGGAACAAGTCAAGTTTATCCATGGCAGTTTTTTCGGTCGTTACCTTTGAACATGGCATGTGTCCATCTCTTGTCTATATTTGGGTATCCGTCTTTCATTGAGTCATAGTCATCATCATGGGTCGTCTCCCTGGCCACGAGTCCGCTCATCCGGTGTCTATCCTCTATTTTATCAACAATCCCTGCTGCCAAGTCTTGTTACATGCCGTTATATGTTCAAAGGATTGTATTGTATCGAGTCATTCATTGTGTCAGGCCTCCGTTGTGTCAGTACATACTCCATTACTTCATCATCCCATCATATGTGCCGATTTCGTGTCGATGATGTGGGAATTATTATGGCCCACCTTCGACGAGTCTATTCCTGTCGACACCAAATCACTATCCAGGAATTAGACTTAGAAATCAACCATTAGTACCTTGGTACCTGCATGCCTCAATGGCAGGTTTCCTCGTGTTTGACAGCAGGTTCACCTCATTGACCTCTGATCAAGCGATCTCTCGGATGCTCGACATCAACTCATTCATTCGCATTTCGTTGAGATGTACTATTGATACCTTGGGAATCATTGTCATTATTGATGATCTCCCTCGCATTTGTTAACGGTCCACATCATTGACCGGTAATCAAATGGTTTCTTCCATGTTCGACTTCAACACCTTGTAATCACATGGTTAGATTCGTATCCTTATGCGATCGGGTAGAAGACCCTGGGCGCATCACTGTATCTTGACTACGTCCAGGCTGCGATGGAGATGTCTCTTGTATTGTCACACAGATCCGCTTATTGTATTGGTCGTGGCTGTGTCATTATTGTCTCATGGATCTACGATTGTTCATAGTAGCCATGATCTGTCCACAGTTTACATTATCTCAGTACTCATGGATCTGCAATGTATTGGTCGGCAGCCATGCTTTGAGTCATTTGTTTCCGAGCATGGGAATGCCCGCCTCGGTGGTCTATCTAACACTTTGTTTCTATTTCAGCTCCGTGTCGCTCTCCTCGATGCTATCTCTGCACATTATATTCGTAAAGTCTTTCGGCCATCAGTCCCTTCTGACCTCACACTTTAGGGGGCATCTGTTATACCTCTATATTCCACGGTGTCGCATCCCCATCACAAAACAAGTTGACGACACTTTCCCTACTGTTTTAAACCATCCAGAAGAGACAGATGATGAGTCAACCTTGAAGGTGAATCCACCCTGGCAAGTTTTTGACCCACCTTGGACTTTATTTTTACACACTACCGCGCCTTGCTATCTTCCCAAAACGCGGTACTAGACACTACCGCGTGCTGCTTTTTCCTCAAAGCGCGGCAGTGCCGCGTTCTACAGACTTTGCAAAACGTGGTACCCTTTTAATAGCTTTTTGCCCTTGGCTTGTGGGATTTTGGATTTTCGAAGATAATGGAAGATTGGGTTCCTTGATTCGATCTCAACTCATCTCCTTCGATTAGAAACCCTGATCCACTTATCTCTCCTTAGATCCACCCATCTCTCTTGTTGGTTAACCTCACCATTCACTATAAAAGAGAGGCATGCCATTGGAAAAAAGGGGGAGGACTCTTGAGAGCACCAAACTTATGGTCTTGTAGCATTGTGGAGATAGCTAGAGGAGAAGACACTTGGAGTTGGAGGATTGACTTGGACATCAAGCACCCTTTGTAAGTAATCTTCAAGTTGTAATGGAATAACTTGTCTTGTTTTCCCAAATCATTTGTGTTAATCTTGTTTTAATGATATGATTTGTATCTTTCATAGATTTAGATTCTAACTCATGTTTCAGATTGCTAGAGAATAGTGCATGCTTGTGTTTTGGTTCCATTTTAACAGGTTTACTTGTGAGGACTTGGAGCTTGGAGCAAATACCAAAAACAAGCGTTTGGATATAAGGTCAGCTAAATTCCTTCTATTCTCTTCAGCATTTTAATACTGGAATGTTTGTTAGATCTAGGGATTCAAGGTTGCATTTGTTTTGTTTTGTTCTTAGCCTAGAGTTAGTTTAAGTCTGCTTTAGCCTAAGGGAATTTTGACTTATCCGTAGGGCAGAATTCCACATAACAAGAATTCTGCCCTACGGATAAGTCAAAATTCCCTTAGGCTAAAGCAGACTTAAACTAACTCTAGGCTAAGAACAAAACAAAACAAATGCAACCTTGAATCCCTAGATCTAACAAACATTCCAGTATTAAAATGCTGAAGAGAATAGAAGGAATTTAGCTGACCTTATATCCAAACGCTTGTTTTTGGTATTTGCTCCAAGCTCCAAGTCCTCACAAGTAAACCTGTTAAAATGGAACCAAAACACAAGCATGCACTATTCTCTAGCAATCTGAAACATGAGTTAGAATCTAAATCTATGAAAGATACAAATCATATCATTAAAACAAGATTAACACAAATGATTTGGGAAAACAAGACAAGTTATTCCATTACAACTTGAAGATTACTTACAAAGGGTGCTTGATGTCCAAGTCAATCCTCCAACTCCAAGTGTCTTCTCCTCTAGCTATCTCCACAATGCTACAAGACCATAAGTTTGGTGCTCTCAAGAGTCCTCCCCCTTTTTTCCAATGGCATGCCTCTCTTTTATAGTGAATGGTGAGGTTAACCAACAAGAGAGATGGGTGGATCTAAGGAGAGATAAGTGGATCAGGGTTTCTAATCGAAGGAGATGAGTTGAGATCGAATCAAGGAACCCAATCTTCCATTATCTTCGAAAATCCAAAATCCCACAAGCCAAGGGAAAAAAGCTATTAAAAGGGTACCGCGTTTTGCAAAGTCTGCAGAACGCGGCACTGCCGCGCTTTGAGGAAAAAGCAGCACGCGGTAGTGTCTAGTACCGCGTTTTGGGAAGATAGCAAGGCGCGGTAGTGTGTAAAAATAAAGTCCAAGGTGGGTCAAAAACTTGCCAGGGTGGATTCACCTTCAAGGTTGACTCATCATCTGTCTCTTCTGGATGGTTTAAAACAGTAGGGAAAGTGTCGTCAACTTGTTTTGTGATGGGGATGCGACACCGTGGAATATAGAGGTATAACACTACTACTAGTTAGCAGGTGCCCATAGCACTAAGCTTGGTTGCAAAACCAAGCCAACAGTTTTTTGGCGACTCCGCTGCTTTCGAATCTTTAGATCTCACTTTTGCTTTAGATCTTAGTTTTTGATTGTATTAGTTAGTTTAATTCATAGATCTGCCACCCTAGACAGCAGATCCATTGCTGTTCTAGATCTTGGCCCATTTCATTGCCATTTACAGCCTGAAATTTTCAATTTTTGGGTTCATTTTTCGGCATCCGCGTACGGCTTTCGCCTCGTGTCTTTTTGCCCAACAGTCGCACGGCTCATCGCGACTGCGCGGCCCTTTTCTGCATGGTTCACCGCGGCTTCGCGACCAATTAGCACGCTGCACATCGCAGCTTCGCGGACATTTTTCGTGCTGCACATCGCGGCTGTGTGACGAAATCCCGCGCTGCACATCGCAGCTTCGTGGCTGAAACCCGCGCTGCCCATCGCGACTGTGCAACAGAAACTCGCACGGTCCATCGCGGCTGTTCTGTCAAAACCCGCGATGCCCATTTTTTCATTCGGCCGATTCGTTTAAAAGATTAATTTTTTACTGTATTTTTTGCCCACATAGCACATTTTCCAGTATCAAAAAATCCTCATTATTACAACCATTTAATCTTTTTACTATTTAGAGTGCACATTTAAAAAAGTCTTTTTAAAAATTTTCAGAAAGTGAAAAAAGGATTGATTTTGTATTTTATCTAGATTAAAATTTTTTGCTGTTTACTTCTTTAATATTTTGCCCATAGCAATTTTTGAAAAAGAAATCCATTTATTTCTCAAAGAAGTTATATTATTTGCTTTCCTATTGCAAAAGATCCTTTGTTTTTTGAATAGTCTTTGCAAAGCATTTAATTTCCATTTATTGAAAAAGTCATATTATTTGCTTTTCTATTTCAAAAGATCCTTTGTTTTTTGAATACTTAGCATTTACTTTTTCAATTTCAGTTTAAACTATCACATGTGCACCCACTCAAACACTTAATTTAAACTGAGCCATAAAAAGTACTCTAACTTCAACCAACTTTTAACCCCACTTGGGGAGCACTTAAAAGAACTTTGTAGCTAGGTAGTATTGAGGGGATAGGTGTTCCAATAACACCCCTCAGTTATTACATCTGAGACATAGAAGTTGTCCATTAGGGAACCAAAATCTCCTAGTATTTTTTGGCATGGTTACAACCGGTTTATGGGAAGGCCTCTCCCCTAGGAGGGTTGAAGTCGCGAAGATGGTTCCGGAAGCCTGAGTGGAATACCAAAATCCATTCAGTAACCGAAGGGCTACCATTCGCAGTTCTCGGGATATCCCTGTATGGTGGTATTGCGGTAAAAGGACCAAATGGCAGATTTACCTTTTCTCGACGTGTCATGAACGGAGTATCCTAGTTGCCATTCTTTAGGATTGATTACCCAGTGTCCCTCCCGGTAGGGGGATATCTAGCCATTGACTCAACACTCATATTGTCTGACTTGGATTTCATCACCTTGCATAGAATATCATTTGTTGATTCACAATAATTTTAGTTAGGTGTTTGCATGATACAATCCACCTTTGGTCTAGTTACACCTCTTTTTTCTAGAAGTTGTTTGCATGTTGGTACTCTGACCATTTTTTGCATCCCTCCACTTATTGTAGCACAGCTGCTACAATAAGTGCCTTTTTTGAGGTTGATTTTTTTTTTTGGCCTGAGAGCCTTCATTTTCACTCCCCTTCTTGCACCCTTGGTTGCATTAGGGTTTAGAGTTTTTTATACATTACCACTTTACACAGATTTTTACACAAAAAACTCATTTCTCACCATTGAGAATTTTAGACGCTCTCGTCGTCTTCAGGGCGAAATCCCAGAGTTCAGTCTACTTGGATCCCCACGTCACCGACGTAGAACCTTATCCCTTGACTCGAAACATCGTCGATCAACCATACAGTCATCCGATTCTGACATGCCTCACTTCACTTCTGATTCTGAGGTAGAATCCGAAAACCCCACTGCGTTATTCCCAACCAACCTTATGGCTGGAACACCATTTGACACACTTTTTACTAGCACCATAGGAGAGACGTCCATCAACCCTTCTACTGCGGTGCCATCCATGGCAACCACCACCCCCGTAGGTATGCCTAATATGGCGGACACTCCACCCTTAGGAATGCCCAACACAGGGCCACCTCCTGTTATAGGAATTCCCAACACAGGGCCACCACCTGTTATGGGTATGCCCAACATAGGGGTCACACCCCCTCTGAGTACCATAGCCCAGATTCCAAGAATCACCACTACTATTCCTAACCCCGGTGTAACCCATGTTGCACTCGAAAACGTTGGCCCATACCAGACCACAACTATTGGAGGACACATACCTTCAATACCTAGCATACCTTTAGGCACTACTGGACCCCTACATCATACCACCATGACTAGTCATGTTCCAGTCACTATGCCACATACATCTGCTACCTTACCTTACATGGCAAGTCTGAACTTACCAGACTTAGCCAGGCTCACCAATGACCCTATCAGACACGATCCTGCGTGGCCTCTCATGCCCACCAAACTCCCCTCCGATATCCCTAAGTTTGAGGGCAAGGCAGGTGAGGACCCCCAGAACCATATTATGTCCTTCCATCTATGGTGTTCCTCCAACTCTATAGTGGACGACTCTGTCCGCCTCCATCTGTTACAGCACACCTTCACTGGCTCTGCATCTAAGTGGTATATCGAGCAGCCCCATGGGACCCATGCCACCTTTACCTCCCTTCCCTCGACCTTCCTGCAGTTTTTCCAGTTACCTGTCCGCTATGATGCGGGAGTCGAGATCCTACTGTCTTGCAGACAGAACACGGCCACCCACATCACTGACCACATCCATGAGTGGCGTCGACGCCGAAGCCTCTGCAAAATCAAGTTAGACGACCGTATCTTCTTAGATTTTTTTCTAAAATCCCTCCTCCCTCTCATTGCGAAGGATGTGGCATCCGAACGACCCCAGTCTGAAGAAGAGGCCATCCTCAAATCCCAACAGTTTGATCTCATTTACGCCCAGTCGGGTTATCTATATACCATTATACCGGACGCCCCTCGAGCTGATTCATCCCAACACGATGCGCCGGGGGCATCCCATGCCGCAGATGGCATCATTGGTCGTATTACCCCGCATCCCTAACCCTTTTCCATTGCACATCCTAGCCATGGTCCCGACCTTTCACGGGCTACATCTCAATCTGGAGCAACCAATTCATATACTCCCATGGCACATCACCACCATACCCACGTACCTTCATGTCCACCTCAGTGCTTTGGTCATGCACCACCCGCATATGCCCTCCCAGTCGCACCTCAACCAATGTACTACCCACAGCTAGCTGCCACAACTAGCCCAACACCTTCAATAGCTCGGGGTTACCAAAAACCCCAGCAGGTAACTGGTCCACCTCCAGCCCCACCGGCTTATTATCCACCACAACCTGCTCCTGCACCTGCGGTGAACCAAAATCCTCCCATTGCTCAAGGGCAAGTGTACACACAACACAACCAGCCCCAGCACCAACCCAACCAGCATAACCAGGGTGGGCAACAGAACCGTGGAAGAGGACGTAACCGCGGTAATAACCAACAACAACATCAAGGTCCTCCACCTCCCAATCCTCCGCAAAATAACAATGCTGCTCCCCCCAATCGGAATCCGGGTCGTAATCCTGGGTAGCCTAAAAAAGTAACCTCAGAACAAATCATCCTTGTTCTATTTATGGGGTTTATGGTCATTACACGCATGCTTGCCCACATTTGGAGCGAGCTTGGCAACTCTGGACTGACGATGCCCATCGTCAAGGGCAAGCGGCTCCTCAGCAGCCACCCAACCCTCCACCACCTCAACATCAACATTTAGTGCTGCAAAACCCCTTTCCAACCCAAGGCATAGTGAACGCTCAGCCGTTAGCTCCCCCTCAGGGCAACGCGCCACCACAACAGATCACTTATGCCACTCCTGATCAACCCATGTTCGATTCAGGTACTCACCACTTGTTGATGATGTCAACCGCCGATGCCAACCTCCAAACCCGTTGGAACCAATATGGCTCTACCTCTGAAACCCCTCTACCGACAAAAACACTAACGTTAATCCCACAGATCAAACGTTACGTATACCTCCAGCTCCACTTGATGGCGCTCCCAAAGCACTTCGCTTCCCACTTCGCCGCATCAATAATAACCCCAATGCTCGTGCTGCGTCGAATTACAACATTGTAGACGACTTAGCCTAGTCTCCTACAGCCATGTCTGCTTTGGAAGTCTTAAAAAACTGTCCTTCGCAGCGCAAGACTTTACTCTCTTCCATTGGCGCTATTGACCCCAATGATTCACAACTGATCGCATTCGATTCAGACCAGTCCGAACCATGACTGCCTTCCAGTTTAGCATTCCAAGTTTTCGTTTCCGTTCGAAATCTTGTCATCCATCGGTGCATTATCGATGAAGGGGCCTCTACATGCGTCATGTCCACCTTCGTTTGGCAGAAGTTGGGATCCCCTACTCTCCAGCAGTCCACCACTGCGTTGCGAGCCTACGACGGCCGTTCGGCTCAACCCCAGGGTCTCTTACCTAATGTCCTCGTCCAGCTGGCTGGTAAAACCGTACTCATTGACATTGAGGTCATAAATGCCCAGCTCGATTATAACCTCTTACTTGGCCGTAGCTACATGTATGCCATGCGGGCTGTCGCCTCATCCGTGTTTCGTACCATGCAGTTCCCCCATGAGGGACACGTGGTCAAGGTCGACCAACTCACTTATTACGATCCCAAGGCCGCCGCTGCACCCAAAAATGTTCTCCCCATGGTTGAACAACCTGTTTGTGGTGCAAATACCTCCTTCGTTTCCTCAGTGGGACCCGGACTGTACTCCGACGCACCGATGACTTCTACATTCCAGGCCATTCCACCATCGTCACCGGAGACCCACGTCCCAGACCTTTGTACTCTTTCACAGAATACACAAACACCTAGTAATCAACCCTCCTTGTTACCTAAACCACCATTGGTCCCTAGTCACATTGGGGTTACACCCATCCACACAATCCCCTTTCTATTCCCTTCTTCGGGCGTAGTGAGTGCTCCGGTGATGGCTACCCTTAGTCTCCCCGGGTTAACATTGGGATTACCCGTGTGGTATATTTCGCCTCCCGTTCCCCCGCTGACACCAAATGTCATCCTGCAGCCGGTGCAACCCATTGTCACTTCTACCCAACCACCTCCCGGTATCACCACTCCTTCGTCCTCTACAAATCCCCCTCCTCTCATCAGGCCCACTGGGGGCAGAGGCCCACAACCATACACTACGGTACCCCCACCCAAAGTAGTTAAACCTCCCCCCGTGTTCCGTGCTCCTCCTAAATGCTCGTTGTGTGATGAGTTAGGCCATCCAACTCATCAGTGTCCACAGTTACCTGCATTACAGGAACACATGCAAATGCTTGACGACGACCCCAATATCCCGGTTGTCAAACTCGACCCAAATCCCAAGCCTCGTGATAAATCACTGCGCACTAACCACCCTTGTGCCATATGCGGTGTTTACGGCCATTACTCACATCACTGTCCTGATATCCCAGATTACAAAGCAGTGTTGTATGAGTTGAATAACGTCGACTTAGAAATATCTCCTCCCCTCATCGAGGAGATCTACCCTCCCCCATCATCCTCATCCGGAGAGATTAACACCATTTATATGATCTCTTCGACTACCACTTTCAAACCAGAACCCCTTGATTTGTGGTCTGACTACTTCAATACCGACGAGCAAATTTTGGAAACACTCACTACACCCGACTACCCTTGGGACGATATCCATCATTGCTCCTACTTCCTCCCAGAGGCGTCTACATCCACGGCATCTAACCAGCTATCCGTCGAATCGAAAGATTTCATACCCACTAAGGTCGATTGGTTAAAAGACCCCATCCCAGCACCGAATGCCTTCGAAGAAGGGAACATGTCCAACATTTCCTCCATTATACAAATTGACATTTCCACCACACCTGGGAAACCTGAGCTCATCTCACTGGGTGCATCTTGCACTCAAGCAGAGACTCAGGCATACAAAAAACTTTTTCAAGAATTCCGTGATGTCTTTGCCTGGTCCTACACCGAAATGCCTGGTCTTGACCCTGCCATTATAGAGCACCACATTGACACATGGCCTGATGTCCCCCCCGTTCGTCAGAAACAGCGACCCATTCATCCTTCCAAGCTCCCCGCTGTTAAAGCCGAGGTTGAGAAACTTCGCGAAGCAGGATTCATTTATCCGATTGCTTACACCACATGGGTTTCAAACCCCGTTCCCGTCAACAAAAAACAAGGCACCCTTAGAGTATGCACTGACTTCCGCGATTTAAACCGCGCTTATCCTGTATGTTGCGATGGATGAGCATATTTCAGATGTGCTGACGAAACCACTAGCCAGAGTGAAGTTCGAATACTTTAGAGGGAGGCTTGTTGTTCTTCAGATTGACGACACTTCAAGGTAGAAGTGACATAGACATTTGCTGAAGCCATTCCAAGCATGGTGGAAGGGGGATCCTTCACATGGCTACGGATGTAAGCGTTGGATGATTAGCATCAGGACGATGCTCCAGTTACTGCTCTCTATATGCATCATGTTGGATGCTAGATATGATCAGTTGGATAATTTATATGTATGTACGCATCATGTTGGATGCTGGACATGATCAGTTGGATAATTTATATATGTATGCATCATGTTGGATGCTGGATATGATCAGTTGGATCATTTATATGTATGTATGCATCATGTTGGATGCTAGATATGATAAGTTGGATCATGTGTATGTATCTGTAGATGTATCAGGTGAATACATTGTATGATCAGGTAGATCATGTATGATGATATGTATTAGGTAGATACTGTGTATGCATCAGGTGGATGCATTGTATGATCAGGATGATCATGGATGATGAGCTTCAGGATGTTGCTCCAGATGACATGCGTCAGGATGATGCAGTGATGACGATCAGGATGATCATGTGTACATCAGGATGATGTATGGTGTGTATCGGGTTGATACTCTATGGCCGTGGACATGTTGTGCAGATAAGCATATAATAGCACCCTGGGAGGTTTGCAGATTCTCTTGCTAGGTTTTGCCGTTGGCATATAATAGCTCCCTAGGAGATCTGGCAAATGCTCTTTAGAGATTTTGCTTTGGGAGGACATATAATAGCGCCCTGGGAGGTTTGCAGATTCTCTTGCTAGGTTTTTCCGCTGGCATATAATAGCTCCCTGGGAGATCTGGCAAACGCTCTTTTGAGGTTTTGTCATATGGCATATAATAGCGCCCTGGGAGATCCGATAGGTTGGGATGTGTTCCTGTAATAAGTCCTGGGATGCTCTTTCGAGGTTTTTCGACGACCACATATACTAGCGCCCTGTGAGATCCGATAGGTTGAACCATGTGCTCTTAATCAGTCCTGGAATTCTCTTTTGAGGTTTTGTGGTGGGGTCACATGTAATAGCTCACTGGGAGATTAGATAGGTTGGGTTGTGTGCCTGTAATAACTCCTAGGATGCTTTTGCAAGGTTTTGTGACGCACGTAATAAGTCTTGAGGATTCCACAGTATGGCCAGTGATGATGAAGACCTACAGGTGGTGAGCCTACATCCAGTATGAAAAAGGACTGTCTCTGTAGAACTTCCTATGATGAGTAGATTTAGAGATTGATTGAGATAGTAGCAGCAGTGATGATGACGATGATGATGATTCACTGATGATGATCCAAAGAAGAAGACTTATGTTAGCAGATCTGTGTCGAGAAATACCTTCCTAGTTAAGAGGGAGTGTTGATGTATATGTAACTTTGGAATGTATTTCATATATATATATTTTAATCCTATAGAGATGGTATTATTCCTCTATACTGAAGTGTTTGTGTTCCTATAGAGATGTTATTATTCCTCTATACGGAAGTGTCGTCATTTATATTGTAAGTGTCGTAACTTATACTTGATGGGTTATTAGACCACCTTGTTGGGGTCGGCCCTATTTAAGTCATGTGGGTCAAAGGGTTATTAGACCACCCTATTGGGTGTCGGCCCAGTCAACATTGTGTTATGTGGTTAAGTTGAGGTCGACCTAGTAAAGGTTATTAGGCAAGTCAAGTCAAGTATAAATAGAGTGCGGGAGGCACTCTATTTTATCATTCTATTCTCTCACACACTCTTTGGAGAGTGGCGCACTTGTGGAGGAGGAGAAGATGCTGTTAGGAGATGTCTATCTCTTATGCTTGGGTTGTATCATTTCTCTATCTATCTATGAGGAAGTTATTGGGGTTTTTCACCTTTATGGTTTTCCCCAAGTAAACTCTGTGTCTCTTGTGTGCTTGCATTATTGTGTCCATGATTGATATGATGTAGATATGTTGTACATGTTGTTCTCTTAGTTAAGATCCTAGATTAGATTGAAGTAAATTCTGAAAAACTAACATAGGGTTCGGTGCCCTTTTTGCTAGCAGGTCCTCTCAATGGGCCAGCTACTTCGGGGTTCTTGTGGTACTCCTCACAATGAGTTTTAGGGATCATGCCCAAGTACTTCCCATAGTTATGTGGATAGGGATTATTCCTGGATCCGAACCTGCAATTGATAGGAACAAATACAGATGCATTTTTTTTTTTTGGCAGAAATTCCACCCAACGAGCCCAAGAAAGTGCTCTGATACTAGATGTGAGGAACCTGCAACAATTAATTGATAAAATGCACGATATATTAGATCACATAATATTTTTATTGATCATGGGACACTTCGAGGGGGCAACCTCCTTTCAGCAAGCTCAATACAAATAAATTCATGGTGCCTTCATTGGCCTCAACACAAACTTATATACTAGTCTATGCAACAATACTATGGGTAAATACCATGGAACATATAATATTAAGGGACGACTTACAAAGCATATGCGTCCAATACTATGGGATAATACAAACTATGGATCAACATATAATACTACTGGACGACTTACAAAGCATATGCGTCCAACACCAATATAATAACAAAGTAAAGAGAAGGGTTGACACAGGTTCCTAACAGATTTTGAAGTTTAAGGAAGAGTCGTGGAGGAAAAAGAGTCGTGCTATCTGGATGCAAGTGGGAGATAATAATAGACGTTTTTTCCATAGGTTTTCTAACCAAAGAAGACTCTTCAATTCCATTTGGGAGATAAAGGGTGATCAGGATGAGTCTATTTTTGATAAATCTTCTCTTAAAGATGCTGCTATGTGACATTTTAAATATTTGTACACGTAGAGTTCCTCAACTAACTTGGAAAACCATTTGAAGGTTATAAAAAAAAATTCTTGTTTTTTCTCGGTGGAAGAGGCTCAGTCTTTGAGTACTCATGTGTCTTTGGAGAAGATGAAGAAGACGTTGCCTCGATTCCATAAATACAAGAGTCCAGGCCTTGACAGGTGGACTCTGGAATTCTACTTGCACTTTTTTGACCTTTTTGGAAAGGATTTGCTCAAGGCTATGGATGAATCCAGGAGGTCAAGGAAGATTCCTGGTAAGGTAAATGAAAATTTCGTAGCTCTTATTCCCAAAAAAGCATTAGCCCGATTGCTTTCACGACTTCAGATTGATATCTTTATGCAATCTTTTGTATAAAATTATAAAAAAAATCAATGTTGAGAGACTCAAGCCTTTCTTGGGGAAGTATATTTCGCAGGAGCAATTTGGTTTTCTTCCTAACCGCCATATCATGGATGCAATCAGTTTAGCCCAAGAAACATTACACTCTGTAAAAACAAAGCGTTATTCTTCTTTTGTCCTCAAAATGGACTTGATAAATGCCTATGATAGAGTGGATTGGTCTTTATTGAGACTTATTCTGATCCAGATTGGTTTATCTTGGGATTTCACTGTCTGGATTATGGCGTGCCTATCCTTTGCTAGGTTCTATGTTCTGATCAATGGTTCTCCCACCTATTTTTTTAGTAGTTCTCGAGGGCTAAGGAAAGGATGTCCCATGTCTCCTTATCTGTTTATTTTTTTCATTGAAGCTTTGAGCTCGTTGGTAAATAAGGAAAAGCTTGGTGGGAAGATATTTGGGGTCAAGATCTCAAGTTCGTTGTCTATCTCTCACTCACTGTTTGTGGACGATGTTCTCATATTTGGGGAGGGTTATCTTTCAGAATGGCGATGCTTTCTCTGGATAATCAACACTTTCTGCGAAGCCTCTGGTATGGCTATCAGTTCCCATAAGTCAAATTTTATATATTTTTGTGATGATATGGATATTTGTGAACATATCAAATCCATCTTCCCCTATCATATGTCACCTCTTGACGCAGGTTTAGGGTAAATCCATGAATGTTCTTCATGGTTTTTGGCAAGCGAGGTGGCAAAAATACATTTAGCAATTCCTTGATCGAGGTATTTTAAAACCCTCGATCGAGATTTTAAACCCTCGATCGAGGGCTTAAACATACCTCGATCGAGGGTTTAAAAATACCTCGATCGAGGGTTTATAATAGACCATGATAGAACTATTAAACCTCGATTGAGGGCTATTAAACTTAAATAAGAAAAAATGGAGCCCACGGCTGGCCCAGGCTCATTTTAAACGGGAAGAGTGGCTGATAGAAGAGCTCGACATTAGGTTGGACCACATTGGAGGATATTCTACGATGTGAAGGTTATGCTAAATTAGAGCAATGATTTTAGACAAGAAGTTAAATAATTTTCATTGTTTGTTGTCTAATTATTGCTCTAATTTAGCATAAGTTTCACAATCCTGGAATCCTTGTTTGTGATTAAAAATCAAATGATCATTATCTCCATTTTCCATCACCATCAATTAATTTATGTGTTGAAATCATCATTTTTCAATTTCATAGTGATCATCTTTTGTATATTTCCTTTACTTGTGTTGTATTAAATATTACCCTTGGTGAAATCATGGAAGTGTTTTCTTATATAAGATCACCCAAAACTAACACTTAAAGTTATTTATAAAGTCCAAAATCTTGTTGCTTATTAAATTTCAATAGTTTAAAAGTAGTTATTTTACAGGTTAAGAGTATTATTGCATTAAAATGCATTTAAAACTAATACTTAAATTTTGTATCTATTTATCTATTGACAAGTCCTAGTTTTTTGAGGTGGCAAGTTTCTTAATCAAACCTCTCTTTATACATAGCTTTAGTCACATTATATTGCTACAATGGATGACCTATGTATGAACAATAATTTTGCACACTTGAACTATTGAGCAAACAACCTCGATCGAGGGCTTGAAAACACCTCGATCGAGGTCTATGTCAAACCCTTGATCGAGGTCTTATTTATCCCTCGATCGAGGTATTTTAAAAAACTCGATCGAGCAAATACATCGACCAAGGGCCTAAAAAACAGGCATAAATCCCTTTTCTATGCAGAAAGGAAATTTTGCCTGCCTTTCAAGGGCTTAAAATATATCATTAAATACACATTAATGAGCAGATTTGATACCGTTGGATTCGTCAATGAATCCTCTATCCATATACATATAATTTATGAATTTTTATCTTCGTATGTCATTTGTTTTTAAATTTATGCTAAAGCTTACCCTAAAAAACCCTGTCGACAACTTCAAATGAGCTCAAAGATAAATCAACAACATTCAAAATACACATCCAAAAAATTTGAAAAAATATAAAAGCGCTACATCAGTGCGTCCTCTTTAAAATGGTATTTTTATTTTTGCAAATTATGTAGACAATATTTGGTGCACACACGCACATGTGTGCAAAATGTGACTGAAATATTCACTGGTCAGTTTCGAAAAATAATAATAAATAAAAATTTTCAAGGAAAATTAAAAGAAAAATATGTACGCACTAGTGCATTCTGTCTAGATCATGTTCACATATTTCATTTTTTAAAATTATTACTTTAACATTAAATTATTTTGCACACACACAAGCCACTTGTTAAATGCTCTTCAAATTTTTAAGGACACACGTTTCATTGAATGAAAATTTGACACGATAAATGGCATTGGTATATTTTTAAAAAAATATCATTGGAAAGCCAACATAATTCTCTACATTTCATTTTTTAACCGCATGTCGAAATTCATATGGAAAATATGAGTTTTGAGGGATTCATTTTAATATATGGGTAAACTTTCCATTTTTCATTGCCATATTTGGCCAAAAAGAGTTACCCATCTTCATGGAATCATTTTATAAAATATCTGGGCTTCTTTGTCAAGCCCAATGGTTATCGGGTTCAGGATTGGCATTGGCTAGTTAAGAAAATACAGAAGCGCATTTCCTCGTGGTCCTTCAGATGGTTGTCGGGGGGTGGTAGGATTGTGTTGGTGAATGAGGTTCATCATAACATACCAATTTACTGGTTCTCTTTATTTAAAGTCCTGGATTCCATTCTTTCCCTGATCAGAAGGTTGGTTTCAATTTTTTGTGGGATGGAAATTTAAATGTATCCAAATTTCATCTAACTGCTTGGGATAGCATAGCCAAACCAAAATATATGGGTGGATGGGAAATTAAGTGTCTATCCAGTTTCAATAGTTCCCTCTGTGTGAAAATCCTTTGGCGCTCTCTCTTTGACACGAGCTTATGGGGTAAAGTGGTCAAGGAGAAATACTTAAGATGTCATGATATGGAGCAATGGTTTCGCAAGCCTATCAGACATAAACAAAATGATTCCGTTCTATGGAGGAGATTATTGAAGGCCTATCCTATTATAAATAGGGCTCTTTGTTGGTTGACGGGAAGGGGAATTCAGATTTGTATTGGCGTTGATATGATTGTTGGTTTGGGATTCCATTTCAGGTTGTCCTCAATACTTTTAGTTGATCTTCACAAGTGTAAGATCTTAGTTCTTAAATAGGTTTCCAGACAAATAAGCGAAGGTGAAACTCACTGGTTTCATTCTTTGGAATTAGACTTCTCAGGTGAGCTGGCTGTGGAATGGGATCACTATGTGGATATTCTTTATCTGGCAGGAATTGTTCTTAGCGATACTAAAGATAATTTAATTTGGTCGGAAAATTTGGGGTCAGGTATTGTCACTACCAAGATGGCTTATTAGATGTTGATTGTTGCCGAATTAGAATATGGTTCCTGCTAGTGGAACTCGGCTCTGTGGCGTGGAAGAATTCCACTTAAGATTGAAGTGTTTAATTGGTTGTGCCTTAATCGAAAGATACTTATGTGGGACTCTCTTAATAAAAGAGGATTCGTCAGGACTGGTATATGTGTCCTTTGCAGAAGGGATTTGGAAATGGTTGAACATATCTTTGGAAATTGTCATTTTTTTCGACAGGTTTGGCAGGAGTTGGGAAGTTTATTTTGCTTCGATGTTTGCTGGGACGGTTACGGCCTAGAGGCTTTTATTGCTAATTGTATTAGCCGCTAGAAGAATTTTTGTATGCTTCCTTTCATTTCCATGTGGGAGGTGTGGAAAGCTAGGAATGGGGTCATATTCCAATCCATATTCCCTGAAGCATAAAAAAAATAATTATTTCCCACTTTTTGATTCCTTGGTTGGTACTAGAGATAACCGAGCGGCTACCTGGACTCTAAGGTGCTTCAGTGAAGCCACCCTCATACTAAAAAAAAAATTCCCCAACCCCTAACTACAAACCAAACCTCCATCTCTATTCCCAACATTTTGAAGATCCAAAGACATCCAACATTGTTGATCAATTAAATGTCTTGAGGTTCTATCCTTCTTTTTTCACTATGGAAGATGGTGAGCAGGTTGGTAGACCGGTTTCATTGAAGGAAATTGAGTCTGTGTTAAAATATTTTAAGAAAGACAAGGCTTTGGGACTTGATGGCTGGTCCGTTGAGTTGTTTATTACATTATGGGACATCATGAGTTCTGATTTATTGGATATGGTGAATTTTACCCGTACTGAATGTTGGATAGCTGGTGGTCTAAATTCGAATTTATTAACCCTTATTCCAAAAAACAACAAGCCAATTTCATTTGATGATTTTAGGCCTATTTCCCTATGTAACCTGGTATATAAGCTGATATCGAAGATTATTGCAAACATGATTAAGCCATTTTTTGCCAGGTGGATGTCTATTGAGCAATTTGGATTTCTTGAAGACAGGCAGTTTTTGGATGCTGTTGGCATAATTCAGGAGGTGCTACACTCTGTCAAAACAAAAAATCAAAATTCATTAATCCTGAGGATTGATCTGGTAAAAGCATATGATCAGGTAAATTGGGATATTCTCAAGTTGGTTCTTCATCAGATAGGGCTTCCAATCATTGTTGTCAACTGGATCATGGCATGTGTGAAGACAACAAACTACTCCGTTCTCATAAATGGTAATCCGACCCCTTTCTTCAAAAGTTGCAGAGGGATTCGTCAGGGGTGCCCATTATCCCCTCTATTATTCTTGTTGGTAATTTAAGGGCTTAGTTTGTTGATTGGGAAATCTAGAAATGAAAAGACTGTTAAGGGAGTGAAAATTGCAAAGAAATTTTCTATATCACACCTACTCTTCGTTTGGTTCTAACAGTGTGGAGGAATGGAGAGTTCTATCAAATATTTTGACTCTTTTTTGCACGGCTATTGGTATGCAAATCAAATAGAGCAAGTCTGTTTTCATTAGCAATATGAAGGAAAATCCAGTTTTAAATGAGGTATTAAATTTCCTTCCATATAAATCTTCTGATCTTGATGATGGGATCAAGTATTTAGGTTACTATATTAAACCAAACTGCTACAAAATTCATGACTAGAGATGGCTAATTGGAAAATTCGAGAAGAGGATAAATCTTTGGATGTTGAAATACCTCTCTCTGGGGGGTCGACTAATTTTACTCAAAGCAGTGCTGAGCAGTATCCTGGTTTATTGGGCCCTTCTGGCCAAAATTCCTCAAACTGTTTTGAAAAAATTGAATAGCTTAATGTTTCAATTCGTTTGGCTGGGAAACATGGATGGGGGACATTATCATTTGACAAGCTGGTATTCATTGGCCATGCCAAAAACGTTTGGGGGGTGGAACATTAAAAATATTTATTGGTTTAATACCGCTCTGCCTTTGAAAACATGTGGCGTGGTTTGTTGGGGAAAATCTCTGGTCCAAGGTTATTCATGTGGAATACATTAAAACAAATATTTTCGGATGGATTAGGAATCCTCCTGTAGCAGTGGTAATGGCTCTTTTATTTGCAAAGGCTTTCTAAAAATATTCCCCTGGATTAGCTCGCAGTTGGCATGGAAGGTAGGTGGGGGTACTGAAATTATTGTGGGAGTTGATCCCATTATGGGTGTATTTGGTAGCTACAAATTATCACAAGATTTGCGTAAGTTATTCACTAATTATGGACTATTCACCTTGAACCAATTTAAGAGGTCAAAAAATTTGGTTCAAGCTAGTTCATACTGGCTGACTTCGTCAGACTTTGGGCTTGCTGGAAGATGGGAAGAAGAACGGAAGTGCTATGTTCAAAACCCGAATCTTGCTGGAATCTGTATCTCCAAGGAAAAAGATGCATTGGTTTGGGAAAAACATGATGTTACAGGTCAGGTCACTGCCAGTACAACATATCAAGTGATCGTGGATCAACATGCAGATGGACAAAGGAAGTGGTGGTTCTTAGTGTTATGGAAGTGGAATAGTCCACTCAAAATTAAATTCTTTCTCTGGTTATTATTCAATAACCATGTCTTGACATGGGAGAATCTGCTGCATTGTGGAAAACATGGTCCTAGCATGTGTTATCTATGTAGGAATGATGTGGACTCGTGTAATCACCTGTTTTTTCAATTGATGTATATGTAACTTCGAAATGTATTTCATATATGTTGTATGTACTCCTATAGAGATGGTATTATTCCTCTATACAGAAGTGTCGTCATTTATATTGTAAGTGTCGTAACTTATACTTGATGGGTTATTAGACCACCTTGTTGGGGTCGGCCCTGTATAAGTCATGTGGGTCGAAGGGTTATTAGACCACCCTATTGGGGGTCGGCCATGTGGGTCAAAGGGTTATTAGACCACCCTATTGGGGGTCGTCCTAGTCAGCATTATGTTATGTGGTTAAGTTCGAGCCTACATGAGTTAGGTAAAAAGGCAAGTCAAGTCAAGTATAAATAGAGTGCGGGAGGCACTCTATTGGCTCACTCACTTCTCACTCATGCACTCAAGGAGGAGTGGCGCACTTATGGAGGAGGAGGATCTGCTGCTAGGTTATGTCTATCTCTTGGTTGTATCATTGCTCTATCTATCTCTGAGGAAGTTATTGGGGTTTTTCACCTTTATGGTTTTCCCCAAGTAAATCTTTGTGTCTCTTGTGTGCTTGCATTATTGTATCCATGATTGATATGCTGTAGATATGCTGTACATGTTGTTCTCTCAGTTAAGATCCTAGATCCGATTGAAGTAAATTCTTAAAATTTAACATGGTATCAAAGCTAGCCTGAAAGAAGGCATGATATGGCATGTATGACACTTGTTGCACTTACGATGCTAGGGCTTGATATAGCAAAAACCAGTCGTCGTAGCACTTTAGCTATAAATCCGTTTTGGAAAATTTTTTGGATCTAAAATATTTATAGGTCGAAGATTAAATCTCCAGGTACCTTGTGTCCAAAGAAAAACCTCTAATTTGTGGTACTTTGTGATTTATGATCTGTACAATATAGGGTTTCTGCCTCTTCCAGATCTGAGTCAAAATCAGGTGACCTTGGGAAAAAGGTCATAACTTGGGATAGGAAGCTCCAAATGAAATTTCGTAAAAAGTGACAGGTAGTACACAGATGGTACTATCTCAGAAAACTTTTGCAGAGGCCGAAGTTGAACCAGTGACACATGGAACACCGTACAAGTTCGCTCTCCTGTATTATCCCATAAACAGGTCACGTTGCGACACTTGGCATAACTCTCTCTCAGAGAGTCCAATTGAGGTAAGAACTATCAGGGTGGAAAGATAACAGGGCGAGATATCTCAGTAAAAGTTTTCAAAGGATGAAGCTCAAACAGTGACACGTGGAAATCCGTACAAGTTCGCCCTCCTGTTTTATCCCAAAACAGGTCACGTTGCGACATTTGACATAACTCTCTCTCAAAGAATCCAATTGAGGTCAGACCTGTCAGGATGGAAAGATAACAGGTCAGGCTATCTCAGGAAACGTTTTCAGACCCCGTGGATCGAAAAGTTCGGAGGTACACCAGAAACAATCAGGTACATATTTCTGTCAAAACAGAATTATTTTTGAGTACCTTCATTCATGGCTTCCGGAATTTAGGGCTTCGCAGAAAGTTGGAAGTTTTGTAATCGGAGACCACGGCTGGATGCTACTCATCAAAATAGAAATTTAGAGACCAAGATCAGAATTTTTGGTTGAGCAGAATGTCGGGCTTGATCAAACCCTAGTTCGATACTTTGATCAGAAAAGTGGAAAATTAGGGTTTCTGTAAAAATGGGAATTTTTGAAATCTGTGACCACGGCTGGAAGCTCCTCAGAAAAATAGAAGCTTAGAGCTTTTGATCAAACCTTTTGATTGGGAAGAAGAGTGGGCTTCATCAAACCCCAGTTTAGGGTCACGTCCAGTGAATCCGAAAGTTCAAAGGCAAAATTGAGGAGTGAAACTTTGCAGTTTTCAAATTCTAAATATACTAGCTTGATCAGCTCATCAAGGTGCATATTTCTATCCTTTCGGAAGTTTGAAATTCAAAGTTTGAATTTTTGGGGTTTCTCTGACAAACCCATATCCAGCTCCAGGTCTAGTTCTTGCAAATCAAGTGGATTGGGTTAATCCTAGAAGAAGATGGATTGGTCACCTGCATAATTGAAGAAGTTCCTGTTTCAGAGGGAGATGAGGCTAAGGCCTTACATAAGAATATTACAAGCGATCTCGACAGGCATGACTCATCGAGGTATGTTTCAATATTTGTTCATGATTAAGTTTATGCTATGTTTGTCTTCATGTTATTACGGTTAGTACAATCTTGATTTTAGATTTGTCGTATCACCTTAACAAAATTATGAATGCATGATAGAAGATATTCATTGGTTAGGGTGTTGACACTTATGATTGTACTAATGCATTATGGTGTTGTATGAGGTTTATGTTGTCTGCTAACATAAAAGGTACACCAAGAAAGACAAATCATGTTCTACTTCAAGAACATATGATCATGGTGACATGAAGACAAGGATTCATCCATTGTCATGGATCTCATAGAAGATCCATTTACGAGGTATGTATAACTTGGTTTTATAATGGTTAACCTATGAGATATACAGGTTACTAGCACAAGTCATTGAAGAAGAACAAGAAGACACCATGTGAGTATGTTAGACATAACTAGCTAGCATGCTAATCCAGGTATGTTTTTCCTATATCAAGATAGAATCCTACCTTGGGTTAGGATCTTATATTGTTGTGTTGTTGATAATGATTATTCATGAAGTCATAAGTTTGAATAATCATGGGTATATGCATATTATTTGTCTTACCTTAATTAATGATATGACTAACCCGAAGAGTCATAGGTTTGAGTAATTATAGGTTTAGACATGTTATGTTTCTTATGATTTGACTAACCATAAGAATCCTACATAAACCTTGAATGCTAATGCTTATTATTTCTGTTTGAAATGATCACGACTATACATGCTTGAGATTATTGTGTTTTAATAGTATACTAATGAATGTATGATTTTATATGAGTTCACAAGGATATCACAATCATGATACTAATAAGCATGCATAGGGACCAAGGATGAATATGAGTTCAAGAACATGTATTTCAGGAAGCAAAGATCAAGAGGGAGTACACTCCAGTGGTTTATGCAAGGATGCAGATATTCAAAGGGAGTTGACCATCTCTCTACACTCCACAATAGAAAGGTGTAGAAGAAGCTACTTCATATTAGGATTCCAGCAGCTCCTGCAAGGAAGCGAAGAATCAGAGGGAGTCCACCCAATGAACAAAGAAAGATAAGTATTTTAATTATCATTTCATGCATATTTGTTTGTTTAAATAAAATTGTGCAATGATGTATATGCTCATGTTCCTAGACTTAGGATATGTATTGTGCATATTAGAATAGTTGCATTGATGAACAGTATGCTACTAATATACATGGGTAAGTGGCCTATGGCACTGTACAACATTCCATTGCTACTTATCTAGAATGAAACCTCTTTGCTGACATGTTGGGAGTTGTGCACACTCTTAACAATGTTCTGGTAGAGATTGGAAGGCATCTAGAAAGTTACGGGATATGGATAAATGTTGTAGTGAAGCATTGGCTAAGATAATTGCATGACTGTATGACATATTTCTTTATGTGTAAGAATTTGTTCTGAAAACTGTGAGATGTTTTCTAATCATGCAATTTAATTTGTTGTGTAGGAAAGATCGTATGCCATCTCCTACAAAAGAAGAACTACAACATTTGTTCAGCAACAAAATTATCTATTGAAGATATTGAAGTTCCCAGGATGCGGGAAGAATGCCATGATCCGTCGATCATGAAGAACGATGTTTGGGATGCGGTCCCAAGAGCTGAAGGGAAGTCTGTTATGACTTCCAAATGGAACTATCAGATCAAGCATGTTGCAGATGGTAGCATTGAGAAATATAAAAGTGATGAAATAGAAGATGTACCAGATGGATTTCAAGACAGCATGGTGCAGTCATATATGTGTGCAGAACTTGGTATGATAGGATAGACAGCTTTCTATACAGTTTGGGCTTTACCAAGAATAAAGCGGATTCCAACCTTTTCTACAAGGTTGAGGAAGGCAATCCAGTGATACTACTTTTGTATGCGGATAACCTGTTTGTTACAGATAAAGATAGATTGATTGCCGACACGCAGCGGAAGCTTGCTGCCGAGTTCGAGATGAAGAACTTGGGGATGATGCACTATTTGTTTTTGGCATGGAGGTGTGGTAGAGTGTAGATGGAATCTTCCTTGGAAAAGGGAACTATGCAGTAAGAGATCCTGAAGAGGTTCGGGACGATGAATTGCAAGGCCAGGGCCACACCTATGACATCGAATCTGAAGCTTCTATGTGATGCTTCATCTGAGCCGGTTGATGTCCCTACGTATCGTTAGATGATTGTGTTCTTGATGTACCTGACGAACACGAGACCAGATATTTGCTTTGCTGTGAACACATTGATTCAGTTCCTGACAGATCCGAGGCGTGTTCACCTGGTTGCTGTAAAGCATGTTCTGAGGTATCTGAAGGGTACAGTGGATTATGGGCTCAAGTATGAAGCAAATCAAAAGTTTAACCTGCAGGGTTATGTTGATTCAGATTGGGTTGGCAGTGCTGCAGATAGGAAGAGCACATCTGGGTGCTGCTTCAGTATGGGATCAGGTGTGATCTCTTGGTTTAGCAGGAAGCAGTCCTGCGTGGCACTGAGTACAGCTGAGGCAGAGTATGTTGCAGCCTGTTCAGCTAGTTGTGAGGCAGTATGGCTACGGAAGCTACTGTTTGAGTTATTTGATCTCCCGTTGGATGCTACTGGTATCTTCTGTGATAACCAAAGTTGTGTGAAGCTGTCTGAGAATCCAGTGTTTCATGACAGGTCGAAACACATAGAGATCAAATATCACTATATCAGGGATATGGTGCAGAGAGGAGCCGTGAAGCTCTTGTATGTTGCGACGGACGAGCAGATTGCAGATGTGCTGACGAAGCCACTAGCCAGGGTGAAGTTCGAGTACTTCAGAGAGAGGCTTGGCATTCTTCAAATCGAGGACACTTCGAGGAAGAAGTGATGGACACATTTTCTGAAGCCATTCCAAGCATGTTGGAAGGGGGATCCTTCACATGGCGATGGATGTAAGCGCTGGATGATGAGCATCAGGATGATGTTCTGGTTTCTGCTGGATATGATCAGTTGGATCATTTTTATGTATGTATGTATGCATCATGTTGGATGCTAGATATGATCAATTGGATCATTTGTATGTATGTACGCATCATGTTGGATGCTGGATATGATCGGTTGGATCATGTGTATGTATTTTGTATACGCATCATGTTGGATGCTGGATATGATCAGTTGGATCATTTATGTATGTATGCATCATGTTGGATGCTGGATATGATCAGTTGGATCATTCATATATGTACGCATCATGTTGGATGCCGATAGATACATTGTGTGGATCATGTATCTTTGTATGATCAGGTAGATCATGTATGTTGATGGATACATTGTGTGGATCATGTATCTTTGTATGATCAGGTAGATCATGTATGCTGATGGATACATTGTGTGGATCATGTATCTATGTATGTATCGGGTGGATACTTGGTGTGCATCAGATGGATGCATTGTATGATCAGGATGATCGTGGATGACGAGCTTCTCCAGATGACATGCAGCAGGATGTTGCAGTGATGATGATCAGGTTGATCATGTGTACATCAGGATGATGTATGATGAGTATCAGATGATACTTTGTGGCCGTGGATCAGGTTGTGCAGGTAAGCATGTAATTTGTGCCCTGGGAGATTTGCAGATGGTCTTTCGAGGTTTTGCCTATGGCATGTAATTCGGTGCCTTGGGACATCTGGAAAATGCTCTTTCGAGGTTTTGCTTTGAGAGGACATGTAATTTGTGTCCTGGGAGATCTGCAGATAGTCTTTCGAGGTTTTTCCTATGGCATGTAATTCGGTGCCCTGGGATATCTGGCAGATGCTCTTGCGAGGTTTTGTCCTATGGCATGTAATTTGCTCCTGGGAGATCTGGACAGGATGAAAAAGGCCTCAGATGCTTCAGCCAGGTTTTGCCATGACCACATGTAATTTGCTCCTGGGAGATTTGGACAGGATGAAAAAGGCCTCAGATGCTTCAGCCAGGTTTTGTGGTGAGATCACATGTAATGTGCTCCTGGGAGATCCGACAGGTAGAGCTATGTGCTCGTAAAAGCCTGGGATGCTTCAGCTAGGTTTTGTGATGGGTCACATGTAATGTGCTCCTGGGAGATCCTATAGGTAGAGTTGTGTGCTCGTAATAGCCTGGGATGCTGCAGCCAGGTTTTGTGACGCATGTAATAAATCCTGAGGATTCCACAGTATGGCTAGTGATGATGAAGACCTGCAGGTGGTGGGCCTACATCTAGTATGAAAAAGGACTGGCTCTGTAGAACTTCCTATGATGGGTAGATTCAGAGATTGATTGAGATAGCAGCAACAGTGACGATGATGATGACTCGATGGCGATTATCCAGTGACGATGATCCAGAGAAGATGACTTGTGCTAGAAGAACTGTGCTAAGAAATACCTTCCTAGTTAAGAGGGAGTGTTGATGTATATGTAACTTCGGAATGTATTTCATATATGTTGTATGTACTCCTATAGAGATGGTATTATTCCTCTATACGGAAGTGTCGTCATTTATATTGTAAGTGTCGTAACTTATAGTTGATGGGTTATTAGACGACCTTGTTGGGGTTGGCCCTGTATAAGTCATGTGGGTCGAAGGGTTATTAGACCACCCTATTGGGGGTTGGCCATGTGGGTCAAAGGGTTATTAGACCACCCTATTGGGGGTCGGCCCAGTCAGCATTATGTTATGTGGTTAAGTTCGAGCCTACATGAGTTAGGTAAAAAGGCAAGTCAAGTCAAGTATAAATAGAGTGCGGGAGGCACTCTATTGGCTCACTCACTTCTCACTCATGCACTCAAGGAGGAGTGGCGCACTTATGGAGGAGGAGGATATGCTGCTAGGTTATGTCTATCTCTTGGTTGTATCATTGCTCTATCTATCTCTGAGGAAGTTATTGGGGTTTTTCACCTTTATGGTTTTCCCCAAGTAAATCTTTGTGTCTCTTGTGTGCTTGCATTATTGTCTCCATGATTGATATGCTATAGATATGCTGTACATGTTGTTCTCTCAGTTAAGATCCTAGATCAGATTGAAGTAAATTCTGAAAATTTAACATTTTCATTGTGATTTTTCTTCGGGTGTTTGGAAATAAATTTGTCTGAAGTTGAATATTAATGATGATTGGTCTGACCTGGACTTTGAATCCGCTTACCTGGTTTGGAAACAGAAGCACAGGAATTTCATCTTTTTTCCAGGTATATTGGCGTGGGCTATTTGGAAATCACGGAATATGGCTATCTTTCAAGATAGCGTTCCTTATATTAAGAAGACCTTATTCTCATTTTGGAATATGTTCCACTTATATGCAAAAGTTGATATAAATAAACATAATTTCAATAGAATATGTAATCCCATTCATGCATAAAGTGAAAATGTTATTGGTTTCTTTGACGGAGCATTTGCAACACTGATACATGTGGTGCTCGTTTTATTATCAGATGTGGTCCGACCCTCTCGCTCAAATTTCGACTGTCTGGTGGCATGGGTACAAATACAAAGGCATAACTCTTGGGTCTATGGGTTTTACTAAAAGCGGCTCATCTTTGCGGTTTGGACTCTCTTCGGATCTATGGTGACTCTTCAGTTGTCATAAAATGGGCCAATAATCATGCCAAACTAGAGAATGTCTCTCTTCATCACTGGTGCCTCAGAACTTTTGACTTATTGAACAGGTTTCAACATCTCTCTATAATGCACACCTATAAAGAAAACAAGGTCGTGGAAGATGCTTTATCAAAGTTAGCTATCGATGGTGATACAGGTTCTCTCTTTTGGGAAGAGTGGGTGGATGATCAACTTGTTACTGTTGGTCTATGTTGTTCCTTTTTTTTCAGAAAGTTATTAGACCTTAACAATGTTTTGAGGTCCATAAGATTAGCTTTTGATTAAGCCTGATGTAAGAAAAAGCTTATATGTCTCCTCTAGTTTTGATACCGGTTATGTATCAGAATATATAGACATGTATTGATATTTTTTTGGATGATATGACATGGGTGAATAGACCATGTATACTATGTACTTTTTGATTTCAAGGAAATAACAAAAGCATGGTTTTTTTTTCTCTAAAAAAAAGAAGAAGCTATCCTCCTCACTAATGCTTGTAATAAATACGAATAGTCCCAACATTTGTTCTCAACTTCCTTCCCAGCCTCAATAGGGCTCGATTTTTTTTAAGGTCCTTGTTAGAGTCCTGAAATTCCACATTTCATAACCACAAAAAATTCAAGTGTTTTTTACTCTATACCATATAAATAATGCTTCCTCTTCCAGACTATTTGCAAGTTCCCCATTACAATCAAAAACCCTCTACACACAGTCATTAATAATTGTAATTAATTCCATTAACTATTATAGTCAAACCATCCCCATATTGTTTTTAAATCAATGAAAACCATGCTTTCGTAGAGAATCTAGCACTCATATTTGATATATTAATATGAAAAATAAAAGCTTGAAGCCCTAAATAAAACTTAGATACAAGGAACATACACTGAAATTCGCAAATATATGAAGGACAGACAAGGGCATCAAGATACCTTAATCCCATGAAGCTTAAAATTGCACTTACAAGTAACCTGCACACTGCCTCTCAAGTGGTCATCCCTCTTTTCTTACGCGGGGTCTTTGGAGGCCATGCAGAGCGATATCGTGAAGGTATTTATGCAGGTGAGACTTAGTAATGCCCGCAACACTTCCTCCAGGACCACTGACATGAAATATAGAGGAGTTGAGAAGAGATGTCCACGGGGATTTCAGGGAAACAACAAACCATATTCGTTAATCTTTGTCTGAGCTGGAGAAGCTACAACAGATCAGAGCTAAGAGTTCGCAGATGAAGAAATGGTATCTTTTTGGGCATGGAGCACATTGAAGGAGCGTAGGTAAGTTGGTATGCATTTAAGAGCGTAGGGATGTGGACTTGTTAATAGGGAAAGAAGGATAACCTTGGGGATATTCTCGAGGATATTATGGAGCTATGACAAAATACTACGAAAAAGATAAATTAACGAGGACTGCTAAAGGAGGACAAGTCACAAAACCTTGGCGACTTTGGCGAAAAAGATGAACAAAGGGTGATTCGGTCCTTCAAAACCTTGGAATATTTGGCGACAAAGACGAATGAACGCAAATCTCGACAAAAACTTGGTGAATTTGGAGTGAAAGTGTTGGCAGTGAAAGATAAATAAAGCAAAGATCAAATAAGACAAAAATGAAACAATGCCAATCACATAAATTTGACACAGAGATTTTACGTGGTAAAACCCTCGAAAGGGAAACATCCACGGAGCAAATAGTATCGGTATTATTATTGCTCAAATTTGAATATTACAACAACCAAAAACAGGCTTACAACTATTCCTCACATTCACTCTTAGAAAGATATTTGCCTCTATGAGCTTACATGGATTTATAGCACTTCTTACACAGTTACATGAAACTGACCAATTAATTACACATTTTAACTTGAGCTGATTGATATCAACTGAAGGAAAAATAATAGGATCTAGAAGATGCCATAATCCAAACTCACGGGAATTGGTTGTCACATTATCCAACATAAAGCACGTGGTGGGATTCCATTCGTCCTAGAGATGAGAAATCTCGCTATAGTGTTTATAAACAGTTTCTCATTGTGGAAAACGCCTACAACTTAAAAACAAAAATATTCAAAAATATATGAATTTATTTATAATTAAAAAAATATTCTCATTTATTTTTAAAAACATATATTTAAAATCATAACAATATATTCGTAATTTTGAGCATTTTATTAAGTTTGTTTGGAAGCATATTGATGTATGGAATCTTTATTTATATTGTCATTCATAAATTAACTTTATTCTTATTCTTAATTTTCTTTTTAAATCAACAATTTTGCTTGGTCATCAATTTTATTTTGAAGACATTTTAATGAGAAAAATTTGAATCCCATTTTGTGTTCATTTTCATGGACGGCGGGAGTGGCAGGACACAATCTAAGCCAACATGGAAACTTGGAAGTACATGCGGAGGTAACTTTCAAGTTCTTATCAAGGCGTAACTTGCAAGCACTTGCGCTTTGATTGATGCAAAAGGATAATTTATTAATCCATTTATTTATTCATTCATTCATTGCTTACCACTTAAAAAAAGGAATTAGGTTATTTTCAAGTTAAATTTCTAGTAATTGGATTTACCTTCAGGTAAAGTTGAAATTTGAGGTGTAAATATTAGTCATTTGTTATTTTATACATTAAAATATTCTTACTTCATAAAATTAAAGGTTATTAATGAAGTGTGAGTTTTAATTTTATTAATTATTTTGAAGTGCATTTTTATTTTTAAATGTCATATATATATATATGGAAATTTTGATTTGATAAACATTCTTTGTCATTATGCATATGCTTGGATTAATCATTATGTTTATTATGTTTTTGTAAACATTTTATTTTTGTATTATACAAGGGATAAATTTAATGTTTATATAGTTATTATAAATGTTATTTCAAAAAGAAAAATCAACTATTGGTAAAATTAAGATTTAAATAATAAAAGGCAATGTTAAATTAAAATATCATATAAAAAATTAATGACATGTAAAATAGGAGGTCGACCCAGGGTTAGGAGAACCAAAGTTCAAAACATAGTGGAAGTTTGAACCCTGAAATCCAAAGTTCTTAAAACAAGGTGGAATCCTGAAGAAAAAATTGATAAAAAAAGTCATGATTATTGATTTCCATTATAATTAGGTTAAAATGAATCATAAAAGTTGCAGGTTTCTATTAAAAAAATAAATTATTGTAGAAGAAGAAAGGATGAACCTAATAAAGAGCATAATTTGTGGTAATTGTAAATATTGAATATGATTTTTTTTTAAATGTTCTACATTTATTTATATTAAATTTAAGTTTCAATTTTTTTATTATAATATGGATTTATTTAACTTTTTAATTTATTAAAATAATGAGAATTTATAATCATGATCATCATGATTATCACACCATCATGTTATGAAAGAAAAGTAAACACCCTATAAAGTTGGGGCACACTTCCGTCCACACTTTCATATCAAATGAAAGTCATGTACCAAACCTATTTATGTTTTTTCCCTTTTATTTGGTCCAAGTATCTGCTTATATTTTTCTTCCTTTTTTTTCACATGAAAAAACTCTATACTTTATAGAATATAAAATTGTCAAACGATTACAATCTTTCCGTAAACTAATGGAAGCCTGAGGATAACCCATCCAAAAAACATGCAGAAACCTTGCATCCATGACCAAACCCACAATGAATCCCAGAAATATCCATGATCTTATCCCCAATCCCAAGCCTAGGAGATGCCAAAGAAACTAAGATGCATAAAAGAGGAAAAAGTAAAGCTAAAAACCTCCATTGAAGTGGAGATAAAAAAGAAAAAAAGGGTCAGCTGCTAACAAACTGAAGCAGCTAACACCTGAAAATTGGAAGGGATCCTGAATCCCGCATCATGGTATCTTCATGAAGCTAAAAAAAGATGCAGCCCTCACAGGCTAAGAGACCATGCCTGAACATCTGGTCCGCCTTCATATTGTTTGCACGAGGCTTATAGTGGAAGTGAATCCCTTGCATGTTTTTCTCCCTTTATTTGGTCCAAGTACCTATAGACAAAAGAAATTACATTTTCTGCTCCTACTTTTTAATGTGAAGGCAGTCAATGACATAGTCCTTCAATGAAGTGTGGAAAGAGAATAAAGAGGCTCCTCCACACTTTGGGACCATTGCGTAATAATTATAGCACTACAGACATATCTTGCATTTTAGAATGAGAATGGACACCAAATAAATCTTCTCGTTTGACTGTAAACCCATAATATATGCGCGGGAATATGTAGTTTGTAGAGTATGGAGGGGTTGAAATTTGGCGTCCCTTGCAAGTTAGAAATTTTTATATGACGTTTTAATTTTAACATTGTCTTTCATTTGACTTTTAAATCTTAATTTTACCCGTCATAATAATAGTTGAATTTCATTTATAATAACTATATGAAACATTGAATTCTCATATCTTGCCTCATATAATACAAAAAAAAAGTTTTACAAAAATATAATAAACAAAAAAAACATCATGATTAAACCAAGCACGCAAATAATGAGAAAAAAGGTTTATCCTCAAAACCTTTAAATAGGCTTCTTCAGAACCAATACAATGGGCCATTATCATGAGCCACCAAATACCATGGGCCCAAAAAACCATGAACGAGTCAAGTTTACCAATGAAGGGGAGAAAACTAACCACACCATGACAAAATCAAAATTTCCAAATTAGAAATATAAATATAAAGAGAACACACACACATATCTTTTATTTACTAATAAATAATGTGTTATATATCTCTAATTAGTTATTATTAATTAAATGTCTCATATATATATATATATATATATGGGACACCCCAAATAAACAATGATCGAACTTCATACCATGACAACATCAAAATTTTCGTATTAGAAATAAAAATATAAAGAGAATATATATGTGTGTGTGTGTGTGTGTGAGAGAGAGAGAGAGAGAGAGAGAGAGAGAGAGAACATTATTGACATGTAAAAATAAAAATGCGATTCAAAATGATGGGTGAAATTAAAATTCACACTTCATTAATGACATTTAATTTTATGAAGTGGTCGTATTTTGACGTGTAAAATGACAAATTGAGGCTATTTACCCTTCAAATTTCAACACTGGAGTTCTTGATGTTAGGTGAACTGTGAAATCTTCATTTCCAAGCAGGTTTGAAATTTGATGGGTAAATATAAGTCATTTTCTATTTTACACGTCAAAACACTTCCACTTCATAAAATTAACCTTAACAGAGTGTGAATTTAAATTTAACCCATCATTTTGAAGTGCATTTTTATTTTTACATGTCATTAATATCTATACCCCAAGCGCGTGTATATATATATATATATATATATATATATATATATATATATATATATTACTTTTATTTACTAATAGTAATAGTAATTACTAATTAATAATAATAATAGCTATATTTATTAATTGCATGTAATTAAATGTAATAATACATTTAATTACTATTAACTAATTGGTAATAGTAATAGATATTATTTCTAATATGGAAATTTTGACTTTTGTCATTGGTTCATGGTATTTGGTGGCCCATGATAATGGTCCGTTGTATTGCTTGTGAAGAATCATATTTAAAGGTTTCAAATATAGACCTTCTTTGTCATTGTTGATGATTGGTTTAATCATTATGTTTATTATATTTTTAGGTTATATGATGCAAGATATTAGAATTCAATGTTTCATTTAGTTATTATAAATGTTATTTAAAAAAAACAACTATGTTTCATTTAGTTATTATAAATGTCATTTAAAAAAAACTATTATTATGACGAAAAAAATTAAGATTTAAACGTAAAATGAATAACAATATTAAAATTAAAACGTCATATAAAAATTTCTTGACGTGCAAAATAAGACGTCAAATTTCAACCCTAAACATGCTCTTCAAACTATTAAAATTAAAAAAATCGATAAAACATGTTTAATCCCTTAATGAAAATTTACTCTCCAATCAAATAGAAAATATAATAAACATCATAATGCCATCCACTAGATGAAAGTCTGCTATCCAAGCAAACGGAAAAATATAATGAAAACTCATGATGAAACAATTTCGTGATAATGAAAGTGAAAGAGACCAATAAACCATGTTCGTTTATGAGAGTGCGATGACATAAGAGCCATTTAAATTTCAATATAATGGTCGTTGTTGAAATAGTTAATAGTATACTATTCATTGTTTATAAAGATTCGAATAAAGAGTGTGATTCTGTCTGCGGTACGATTTGAGGGGCAACTCTGATTTTGGAGAGTAGTATATGGCTTATATAAATTTGGTTGGAGAAACCTTTTTTTGAAATTTTGGTGCAGCAAAAGTTTTATAATGGTATAGTTTTAAAATATTTTCAAGATTAATAAATCATTAATGTAAAATTTTAAATTGTTTTAAGATATTTCAAGGGTTTGGGTAGTTTTAGAAACTATCCTCAAAATCCCCCCCCCCCCCCAAAAAAAAAATGTTCTAAAATGTTCAGGGTATCTCACATAATGTTTTAAGTGATTAAAATTTTTAAATAAAAGTACAGTTTATGGATCACATAACAGTATTTCGTATTCAGTCCACTGACCACAAACATAGTTGTCTTTAGTTTTACATAGTTAAAACTTTCAAATAAAGAAACAGTTCAGAGACCACAAACATAGTTGTCTTGAAGTTAAAGGTCATCCTCAATGTGCATTAACTAGAAAATTTTGAACGAGTAAAGAGAAGAAACATTATAATACTAGAGTTAAAAGGTATTATGTGGGTAATGTATATGGAACTGCTCTAGCTGCCTCTGACTCTATTACTATGGTATCTTGCACGAGATCAACAACTACTTTTGGTTCTTTCGCCTATGGTCTTGAAGCTTCCTTAGCTATTGTTGGTGGCTCAAATACTATATACGATGTTGCTTGCTCCATACATGGTAGTGCAAATACTATATACGGTGATGTTTTCTCCATACATGGTAGTGCAAATACTATATATGATGTTGGTTGCTCCATATATGGTAGTGCTTTCATTGGGCTTGGAGCCGCCCCCCTACTTATGGCTTTGCTATTGCCTTTGCTCCTACCTTTTACCATGGTGCATAAACCATTATACGGGCCGCTGAATTTTATACTCGTGCTTTAGGTGTCATAGCCTTTTCCTATGTGAATGGATCAACTGGTTATGCTCAAACAACTAGATCATGCTAAGAAATCAACTTCTTTTTTAAGACCAACTAGATTTACTGCTGCATTGATAGGTGCTGAATCGACTACTTCATTAATTGAAACCACTAGTGATGCTACTAGTGCTACTAAAGGCTTTAAAACCACCTATGCTCCTTACTTAAAAGTTGCTTGCTCACATGTTGGGCATTGGTCCCGGTCAACCATCAGGTGATGCTTTAACTCAGTCAATGAAGTAAAACAGATCCATAGATCGAGGAGGAAATACCCATTCGTACTAACCCACACCTAGTCCCATCCCATTGGTCCCACCAACAAAGGCAAGGAAAGACATACTAAGGGTTGAGGAAAAATCATAAGTTTTTTTTCTAAAGACACTAGACTATAGGGGATATGTTGCTCTATGTTATCTCAAGAGTAAAGGGTATGCTCCATGTGTTTCAATAGGTTCTATGTCCTTCTAGCTATAAATAAATAAATAAGTAATTGAACCTACAGCCGAAGGTCTTGGTTATCCGATGACGGTGATGTTGGTTCCATACCCCTTCATTATCACTATAAATTTCCATACTCCCTATCGCCCCTGATTTAAAAGATGAATGAACCAACAACAACTTCATATGGGTAACTTAGGGGGCTTACTAGCACAATGAGTATGAACTATGGCTGTACACCTTCCTAAGATATGTCCTTCTCTGTACCTCGGTTTCAAAACCAATAAATGAAAGACTAGCAATCGACCCTTGGGACTAAAGGGATATTGTTTTTTTTTAAACCATGGGAACAACAACCTCCCAAGGGTATATCCAACAGCCCGCAACCAGATACACCAGTAACTTGTGACTCATCAGGGGCCGAGATGTCCCAAAACCCACCGGGGTGAGCCTCTATCCCAAGGGTCTCCTACCCTTCGAGCCTTGTCACAATGGGCCAACGAGCAACCTTCCCCCTGCCGGTTTTGAACCTATGACCTCCACATAGATAACACATGTTCTTAACTAGTTCTTTCCTCTATTGGCACCTCTATTCCCCTCAATCCTACCCCTTCCTTCTTTCTTCAGTATTTGAAAGGCATGGAGGTTGGGCAACTGATATTTCGTTGTATCTTGAGCAACTGATGGAGCTAGGAGCTAGGTTGGTCGAACCATAGTTTAGATAGGCCCTCTAAACTATATAGTAGTCAACTATACCCACAATAGATTGTTCACATATCCATATTTAAAAGTATCTATATTCAAAATCGATAGCAAAGTATCTCGAGTGCTTGCTCCGCAGTCTTTATATTGTTATATATCCATATTCAAAAGTATCAATATTCAAAATTGATTCAATCCAATAAAATACAAGCAGTTAGTTAGGTTAGGACTTTGTTTCTTCTGCTTTGATTGCTAAGAATCCTATGAACTGCCTTGCCTCGCTCTAGACACTTACTGCCTACATGCTTTCCCCCCACCCTGCATGCCCTCACGAAGGTAAGATCGTATATAATATAATCTAATTCATTACGAGCACATAATCAAAATAGGATTTCCAAGGAGCTAGAATGAGACATCCTGAAAATTTCAAGTGAGAGCCATGAATCCGTTCTTTCCTTCCTGGGATGCATGCAGAGGAATAATATAATTGGGTTAATGAACTTCTAATGACACCTTATGTTCCAGAAAAATGAATTAACATTTGATGGGTTAGTTTGATGTCCCTAGTATTGTAAATGATGATGATAACAAGGAGTTAATAAGGGATGAGCTTCAAACTTGCTTTTTCTTTCAAGGTTACAATGCCCAGAGAAAACCCTTTGGTACTTCCCCTCATGTCGAGGATAGTACCCAAGGTAAACCCTATATTCTTCAAGTTACAAGGCTAGGTAAAAAATAGGGCTCAAAGTCTATATTACAACAATATACTCATAATGAGCTCAGTATGTGACTTACAAAAATAGAACCCCCCCCCCCCCCCCAGCACTCCATCTTACAACCACTTCCGCTAGACCCAATTAACAAGAGGAGATTCAATATATTCTTCATATCGTTCAAAAATATAAGATCCCAGGCCCAGATGGTTGGCCTATTTCATTTTGATTAGGTTTTTTTTAATCTTCTTGAGGATGAATTCGTGACAATGTTTTAGGAATCGAAAAGGCCTAGAAGGATACGTGCATATTTCAATGCCACGTTTATTGATCTGATACCAAATTGTAAAATCCATCTTCTTTTGGGGAATACAAACCAATTTATCTTTGTAATCATGTTACAATATTATTGCAAATGTTCTTGATATGAGGGTGAAAGGCCTTCTATCCAAGTCACTATCGAATTAATGAGTTGTCTGAGTTTATAGAAGGAAGGTAGATTCATGAAGCCATTGGGGTGGAATAGGAGGGTCTTCATTCCATTAAGACCATAAATATCAAGTCAATGGTGGTAAAGGTAGACTTATTGAAGGCATGTGATAAAGTAAGTTAGTTTGACTTGAGACTAATGCCTCTATACTTAGGGGTATGTGTTGCTTTTGTTAATTGGGTGATGAACTATGTATGTTCTATTTCTTTCTATGTTTTGATTAATGGCATTGCCTTATAATTCTTTAGGTCTAAAATGGGACACATACAAGGTTTTCCCCTTTATTCTCTACTATTTATGATTGTTGTAGAAGGTCTAAGTAGAGCCCTAATGGATGCCAAGAGGAGTGGTTCCTACAAGGGTATAAGTGTTGGAAAATTATTTTTCCTCTCCCATGTTTCATTTGTGAATGACATTTTCTATTTTATGATGGGTCAAGGAGGGACATTATAAATCTTTAGGAGGTTATAGATCTATTCTATAATAAGGTATGTTGATCAATATTGAAAAATCCATAATATATTTTATGGGATTTTAGGAGTAATATAGGGTTTTTTTCCACTCTATTTCCCTTCAAACAAATCAATTTGGATAAGGGTTTTAAATATGCCTTGTTTTAAAACCAAATTATTACCTAAAAAAATATTGGCAATGATTGATTGCAAAGGTAGAGAAAAGGATATGTTTATGGTTCCATAGATGGTTGTTTAGAGGGAGGATCCTTGTTATTTTCAAATCTATCATTGAGGCAATTCCTATATATTTGATGTCCCTTGCTTGGATTCCTACGGGGTTTTGGACGCTATAAGAAGATTGCGTTTTAGGTTTCTTTGGTCAGGATGTAATGAAAAGAAATGTATCCCTTTGGTAAAGTGGCATAGGTTAGCAGTTCCAAAGGAGTTGGGGTGGTGGGGGTTAAGGAATATCTTTATTTTTTCGAAATATCTAGTTGCTAAGAGTGTACTTTTCCCATGGAACCGCTCTAGCTGCCTCTGACTCTATTACTATGGTATCTTGCATGAGATCAACAACTACTTTTGGTTCTTTCGCCTATGGTCTTGAAGCTTCCTTAGCTATTGTTGGTGGCTCAAATACTATATACGATGTTGATTGCTCCATACATGGTAGTGCAAATACTATATACGGTGATGTTTTCTCCATACATGGTAGTGCAAATACTATATACGATGTTGGTTTCTCCATATATGGTAGTGCTTTCATTGGGCTTGGAGCCGCCCCCCTACTTATGGCTTTGCTATTGCCTTTGCTCCTACCTTTTACCATGGTGCATAAACCATTATACGAGCTGCTGAATTTTATACTCGTGCTTTAGGTGTCATAGCCTTTTTGTCATGTCCCAAATTTGGAATTGGGTCACAATGGCCTAATCACATTAGCCATATTCATTAGAGTTTGTAAAATTGATGTTAAGGGTCAAATAATTGCCAAGGAGGAAAATTACTAGTTTCCTAGGTTTGGGGTGGAAGCTTTGGGATTTGGAATAAGGGGGATAATAAATGATGTTTAGACATTAGAAGGGTTCAAGTATTTAATAAATAGAGTGAATAAAGACATTCAAGAGAAATCCTAGGTGACAAATGGTTTTGGAGACATATGGAGGATGTGGGACACACACTTGCTTGATTTTTCATAATACATGGTATCTCTCTTTTGCAAATTCGAATTAATGGGAATGTGAACACTCTTGGGTGAGTTGGTAAGTCATAACACATGTTATTGAGCATCTTAGGTCGAATTGGGAAGGATTGGTAACCTCCATGGAAGATAAAGAGTCAAAGTGGAAGTTTGTGGACACTTGGGCTAGATTCCCTAGCCCCTATGACACCAATGATGGAGCATCTATGACAACTATGACAAATTGCAGACCTGACCTCTAACATCTGACCACTATGACATGTCAGCCCCAAAAATAGGCTCAAGGAAGGCGAATTTGGGAGTTGGAGAATCCAAAGAGACTCAAAATCGAATTTGGGAGAAGATGGAAGGTTGGAACTAGGAGACAAGTGGCAAATGTGGAATATTTCCTAAATGGAAAGCTATTGAATCTATTGAGAGGATTTTGACCCTTAGAAGGATAATGTTGGTGATAAAATGTAGAAATGAAGTATGAGAATGACTTTTTATCATTTTTAGAATTTGCAATTGCATTTGTGTAGAGGGAGAGCTAGTGGATGACTAGTTTCTTGCCTTAGCCAATTTCGAGGGTGAAAGATTCCCATCCAAGTTGGTAATTGGAAAGGCCATTCAGACCTTTCATTTGGAGATTTAATGGAGTCTTTATTTTCAGGTGTAAGCTACAGGGAAGCTCATGGTTTCTTCTATTGCAGCTCACTCCTTCAACCATTTCCAGTTTTGATGTCATATTCTTGATCCTTGAGGGAGGACGTTTTTGGTTAGCTATTGTACTCTTTGGGGAATCTTTTAATGCTCCATTTCTTTTGTAATATGAACTAAATACTTTTTTCTTCATCTCCAAAAAGTTTCAGGTTGAAATTCCAAGTAGAAATGTATAAATCTCATTTTTAATGGAAGAACAATGCCATTTCCCCACTACCTTGTTGTGAGCCAATGTATTGATGAAGATTTCGAATGAATGGATGATTCTCTGATATATTTGTGATAAATATACTGCCATGGATGTCTTCGACAAGTTTCATGTATTTTACTTGAGCATTTGAAGCATTTTTACTTAGTTTAGTTGTATTGGGAGGTGAAATAGTGCCATTTCCCCAAGGGTCAAATTGGGGATTTTTGCAGTTGAATGGGAGAGGGTGAGAACAGTTGTAATAATCCATTAATGGTGCATATGAGACTTTAATAAAATACTTAACACATTACATACCTCTATTCATAAATTGGAGTGGGTTTGGAGGCATTTGGGAAGCCATTTTCAGTACTTACCCCAGGGGGATTTGAACCCCAAATTACTAGTAAAATTGCATAATTGGTCCAGAATCTTAAGAGAGTTTGCAGAGGTCTTTTGGTGGACATATGTCATCCATAAACATAATATTCAAGTTCTAATATCATTCATACACCTTCCTTGAAGATTTGAAGGCATTTGGAGTCAATTTGAGACCTAGAGACCAATACTAGTCAAAGGAAAATCACTAGTAAAGTTACCTACATTGATCAGAATTGAAAGAGGATTTGCAGAAGTATTTTAAAGGTCCAAAGGCATCCCTGAAACACATATTTATGTTCTAATATCATTAATATATCTTCTCAGAAGATTTGGGATCATTTGGGGCAAATTTGGGACCTAGAGATCAAAACTAGTCAAAGGTCGAACTAGGGGAAAAAAGTGGAAAATTGCCATTTTAATAAAAGTCCTAACAAGGGACATTACAATTTTCCTATGTGAGTGGATCAACTGGTTATGCTCAAACAACTAGATCATGCTAAGAATCAACATAATCAACTTCTTTTTTAGGACGAACTAGATTTACTGCTGAATTGATAGGTGCTTAATCGACTACTTCATTAATTGAAACCACTAGTGATGATACTAGTGCTACTAAAGGCTTTAAAACCACCTATGCTCCTTACTTAAAAGTTGCTTGCTCACATGTTGGGCATTGGTCCCGGTCAACCATCAGGTGATGCCTTAACTCAATCAATGAAGTAAAATAGATCCATAGATCGAGGAGGAAATACCCATTCGTACCAACCCACACCTAGTCCCATCCCATTGGTCCCACCAACAAAGGCAGGGAAAGAGATACTAAGGGTTGAGGAAAAATCATAAGTTTTTTTTCTAAAGACACTAGACTATAGGGGATATATTGCTCTATGTTATCTCAAGAGTAAAGGGTATGCTCCATGTGTTTCAATAGGTTCTATGTCCTTCTAGCTATAAATAAATAAAAAAGCAATTGAACCTACAGCCGAAGGTCTTGGTTATCCGATGCCAGTGATGTTGGTTCCATACCCCTTCATTATCACTATAAATTTCCATACTCCCTATCGCCCCTGATTTAAAAGATGAATGAACCAACAACAACTTCATATGGGTAACTTAGGGGGCTTACCAGCACAATGAGTATGAACTATGGCTGTACACCTTCCTAAGATATGTCCTTCTCTGTACCTCGGTTTCAAAACCAATAAATGAAAGACTAGCAATCGACCCTTGGGACTAAAGGGATATTGTTTTTTTTTAAACCATGGGAACAACAACTCCGCAAGGGTATATCCTACAGCCCGCAACCAGATACACCAGTAACTTGTGACTCATCAGGGGCCAAGATGTTCCAAAACCCACCGGGGTGAGCCTCTATCCTAGGGGTCTCCTACCCTTCGAGCCTTGTCACAATGGGCCAACGAGTAACCCTTCCCCTTGCTGGTTTTGAACCTATGACCTCCAAAGAGATAACACATGTTCTTAACTAGTTCTTTCCTCTATTGGCACCTCTATTCCCCTCAATCCTACCCCTTCCTTCTTTCTTCAGTATTTGAAAGGCATGGAGGTTGGGCAACTGATATTTTGTTGTATCTTGAGCAACTGATGGAGCTAGGAGCTAGGTTGGTCGAACCATAGTTTAGATAGGCCCTCTAAACTATATAGTAGTCAACTATACCCACAATAGATTTTTCACATATTCATATTTAAAAGTATCTATATTCAAAATCGATAGCAAAGTATCTCGAGTGCTTGCTCCGCAGTCTTTATATTGTTATATATCCATATTCAAAAGTATCAATATTCAAAATTGATTCGATCCAATAAAATACAAATAGTTAGTTAGGTTAGGACTTTGTTTCTTCTGCTTTGATTGCTAAGAATCCTATGAACTGCCTTGCCTCACTCTAGACACTTACTGCCTACATGCTTTCCCCCCACCCTGCATGCCCTCACGAAGGTAAGATCGTATATAATATAATCTAATTCGTTACAAGCACATAATCAAAATAGGATTTCCAAGGAGCTAGAATGAGACATCCTGAAAATTTCAAGTGAGAGCCATGAATCCGTTCTTTCTCGCCTGGGATGCATGCAGAGGAATAATATAATTGGGTTAATGAACTTCTAATGACACCTTATGTTCTAGAAAAACGAATTAACATTTGATGGGTTAGTTTGATGTCCCTAGTATTGTAAATGATGATGATAACAAGGAGTTCATAAAGGATGAGCTTCAAACTTGCTTTTTCCTTCAAGGTTACAATGCCCAGAGAAAACCCTTTGGTACTTCCCCTCATGTCGAGGATAGTACCCAAGGTAAACCCTATATTCTTCAAGTCACAAGGCTAGGTAAAAAATAGGGCTCAAAGTCTATATTATAACAATATACTCATAATGAGCTCAGTATGTGACTTACAAAAATAGAACTCCCCCCCCCCGCACTCCATCCCACAACCACTTCCGCTAGACCCAATTAACAAGAGGAGCTTCAATATATTCTTCATATCATTCAAAAATATAAGATCCCAGGACCAGATGGTTGGCCTATTTCATTTTGATTAGTTTTTTTTTAAATCTTCTTGAGGATGAATTCTTGACAATGTTTTAGGAATCGAAAAGGCCTAGAAGGATACTTGCATATTTCAATGCCACGTTTATTGATCTGATACCAAATTGTAAAATCCATCTTCTTTTGGGGAATACAAACCAATTTATCTTTGTAATCGTGTTACAATATTATTGCAAATGTTCTTGATATGAGGGTGAAAGGCCTTCTATCCAAGTCACTATCGAATTAATGAGTTGTTTGAGTTTATAGAAGAAAGGTAGATTCATGAAGCCATTGGGGTGGAATAGGAGGGTCTTCATTCCATTAAGACCATAAATATCAAGTCAATGGTGGTAAAGGTAGACTTATTGAAGGCATGTGATAAAGTAAGTTATTTTGACTTGAGACGAATGCCTCTACACTTAGGGGTATGTGTTTCTTTTGTTAATTGGGTGATGAACTACGTATGTTCTATTTCTTTCTATGTTTTGATTAATGGCATTGCCTTATAATTCTTTAGGTCTAAAATGGGACACATACAAGGTTTTGCCCTTTATTCTCTACTATTTATGATTGTTGTAGAAGGTCTAAGTAGAGCCCTAATGGATGCCAAGAGGAGTGGTTCCTACAAGGGTATAAGTGTTGGAAAATTATTTTTCCTCTCCCATGTTTCATTTGTGAATGACATTTTCTATTTTATGATGGGTCAAGGAGGGACATTATAAATCTTTAGGAGGTTATAGATCTATTCTATAATAAGGTATGTTGATCAATATTGAAAAATCCATAATATATTTTATGGGATTTTAGGAGTAATATAGGGTTTTTTTCCACTCTATTTCCCTTCAAACAAATCAATTTGGATAAGGGTTTTAAATATGCCTTGTTTTAAAACCAAATTATTACCTAAAAAAATATTGGCAATGATTGATTGCAAAGGTAGAGAAAAGGATATGTTTATGGTTCCATAGATGGTTGTTTAGAGGGAGGATCCTTGTTATTTTCAAATCTATCATTGAGGCAATTCCTATATATTTGATGTCCCTTGCTTGGATTCCTACGGGGTTTTGGACGCTATAAGAAGATTGCGTTTTAGGTTTCTTTGGTCAGGATGTAATGAAAAGAAATGTATCCCTTTGGTAAAGTGGCATAGGTTAGCAATTCCAAAGGAGTTGGGGTGGTGGGGGTTAAGGAATATCTTTTTTTTTCGAAGTATCTAGTTGCTAAGAGTGTACTTTTCCCATATAGCTTATGGATATGGGTAGGAAACATATTCTTTCACTAGATCAAATTAATAAATTTGAACTCTTGGACTCTATAAAAAGATTGAGTTTTAGGTTTGTTTGGCTAGGATGTAATGAAAAGAAAGGTATCCCTTTGGTAAAGTGGCATAGGTTAGTAATTCCAAAGGAGTTGTGGTGGTGGGGGTTAAGGAATATCTTTCTTTTTTCGAAATATCTATTTTCTAAGAGTGTACTTTTCCCATTGAGCTTATGGATATGGGTAGGAAACATATTATTTCACTAGATCAAATGAATAAATTTGAAATTTTACTACTTGCTTTGTTTATTAATCAAGAGTTGCTACTGAAATTGTAGCTTCCACTTGGCCAATAAAGTAAACAACTAGCTAAGAATATGGAACTACGGATCATTGCTTTTATACTAGATTGGAAAATGGATATGGATATGGATGAAGTGAATCTGAGATGAGATCTACTACAACCTAATTATATAGGCGAAGGAAGCCTTCCCCTGCTACTAGTGTCTTTGCTATTGACTTGGAGAATGAACTATAACTAGTGGGGATGCTTTCTATGTTACTGTTTCATCCACTAGATCAATGGTGAAACAATAGCTAGTTCATCTCAAATTGGAAGATCTCAATCTGATTTGGAATTAGATAAAGATAAACCATGCCTCTACTACCTCTATCTTTAGTTCTTCTAGACGAATGGGTGATCCACTGATGTTCTAGTCCTTCCTGGGTGCTTTCACTTGGTCAACCACTTCTAGATATCACTTTGGGACTAAGTAGAACCTTGTTCAAATAAAAATCTATTTTAAGAATGGGAATAAGAAATTGGAGTACGTGCTACAAAGTGGCAGGGAGTGCTCATTGAAGGGTCTGGGGAATTGGGGGAGTCGAGTCAATCCAAATGAGCACCATCACCTACATCATTCTTTCAAAGGAATTAGAAATTACAATGATGTAATACATATAGGTATAGTAGTAGTTTCCATTTATATGTCCCATTCTTGGAGATTTGCAGGCTCGGCTGGCAATGAAAATTGCAACCGCCCCTACAGGACATTGTGTATAGCCTTCAGAGCTTGGCCACCTTGGGCCTAGTCGGAACTGAGGTAAGAAGAGGAACTTGCAATCAATGAATGGGAACTATGGTTGTAAAGGAAACCATGGATAAAGAATTCCCTCAGATAATTTGAGAATCCCCCTATTAGTCGACGATGGATGGAAACAAATTTATAAAAAGCTGTAAGATGAACAAGGTTCGTATATTGGTTAAATAGAGTTTGAATACGAAATGGAAATCCTAGATGATATTTACTACCTACTACAAACATAGCTAAGGTTATTTCCTAGCTACCTTGATTGATCTGGTGTTGATGGAGCGGTTGTAATCCTTAGCTAAAGAACAATTCCTTAAGAAATACTATGGGTATGGTGTTCGTTCGCCACCCAAAAAGCTAGCAATAGTCATAGAAAAAGGGTGGGGCGATGAACATAGTAAGCGAAGCCGAGGTAAGCAAAAAGAGGTACGCATTGCATAGTTCCTTTCCTTTTCAATCGAACCCACTCCCAGGTCATTATCGTGCTCTATCATGGAGTGGGATATTGGTTTCCGGGTCCAATTACACCCCATTTATCTCTGTCCAGTGGTACCTCATTTGATGAAGCATTAAATCATATGGAAAAGGTGCTTCAGTGCCGCAAACAAACTAATATTTCTTTGATAACAAAGAAATTCCATATGACGATGACTATAGGGATGGTCTAGGGACATTATATTTCTTCTACATGGACATAGGTTAACCCGGTCAATATTGAGGTAATCCTAAATATTCTTATTCCAAAAAAAAAGAGGTACGCATCTTTTTGGGAGATGCCAGTTACTATTGTCTCTCTATTGAGAATTTTTCTAGAATTTCATCTCCTGTATTTTTGTTTCTTGTTAAAGATGTAGAATTTTTATGGACTGAACTTTGCCAATATCCTTTTACAAGATTAAAAGAACGATTATCTATAGATCCTATCGTACATGGACCTGAGTGGAACTTTCCCTTCCACATCTCCTCGAATGCCTTCGAAATTGCTATTGGAGCTGTATTGGGATAGGAGGAAGAAAATAAGCCTTATGACATTTATTATGCCAACAAGAATTTGACTCCCACTAAGTCAAATTATACAGTAACGAGGAAGGAATTTATTATTGTCATTCATTCAATCAATAAGTTTTAGCACTATATAATTGGTTATCCCATTTTTGTGCATACTAATCACTTAACCATTTGAAATTTAGCAAATAAACCTATTATAAATGCTCGAGTTACTAGATGGTTATTGCTACTACAAGAATTCAACACCAGTATTATTGATAAACCTGGGAAAGAAAACTTCGTTGCATATTTCCTCTCTAGGATTACCATTAATAGTCAGACATAATCTATAGAGGCTAGTTTCTCGGATCAACATTTTTTTTCATTGTCAACTCACACACTATGGTATGCAGATGTCACTAATTTTCTTGCCGCAAGAAAATTCTCACATCATCTCTCTCCAAGGGATCAACACAATATTATTCAGCAAAGTGATAGCTATTAACGCCTATTTCATTAAATTTGGACATACCAGGCAAAATTTGGACTAAAAAAGTGTGAATTTAGACTTTGAAAGTGTCAATATCAACCTTTCTAAAGTGCAAAATTAGGTTCTAGAAGTGACAATATTGACTTTGAAAAGTGTGTTTTTCTATTCGAATAGTGTGTTTTTTTACTACTTATTAATCCTAAAATTGCAGTTTTTTATTATCAAACTATAAATTTCAATTCCAAAAGTGTGAATTTCAAATAAAAAAATGCAAATTTTGATTTGAAAAGTGTGAATTTCAAATCAAAAAAATGCAAATTTTGATTTGAAAAGTGCAATTTTCATTTAGAAATGTGCAATCTTTTAAGGTGAAAAGTGCAATTTCTATAATAGTCCATCCTTGTTTGAATGGCAAGTTTATCAGTTATTGTTTCTGTTTTGATACAGTATCAAGAATATCTATATTTTTACATATATAATTTTAGTGGTTTCCAAATGAGATGGGAATTCTCTGCGTTATATATATAGGCACAACTTACTTACACAGTAGTAACCAAAAAACAATGTATTCTGTATCACAGTTTGAATTTTCCTCAAATGCCTAGAGGCTTGTGGACGTTCTAGATGCTCGACGTTTGCTCACCTAGCCAGGTTGATAGACAAACTAGAAGGATTGTAACAAAATATAAATTTTTTGGGCTAAGATACCATCAAACGATATCCATAGGAACATCCATCCCACTCTCAAAACTATGCCCCATCTATTCTCATTGTGCCTTCACTGCTGCAAGGCCCTTCTTGTTTATTCTAATTTTTTCCCCTGTCCATCCTAGCCTTGGTGGCCATGCCCATATGATGTTATTTACATCGACCACCATATTTTAGTCTGCACCAACAACCCATTGTTGCTTTCTATTTAAGCAATTTTTGTATAAGACCTTCAGATCCTATTAGATGTTCCTGTTGGTTTCCACCATTGCACCTCTACTTTGTAAGACCCAAGAGTAATAGCATCTGAATCTTGATACATGTTACCAATTTCCCTACCCAACCAAATTGCATAATCTGGCTCTTGTGATTGCAAAATGACCATTTTTCTCTTTACAAAATTCACTCTTGGAATGAATTCATCTCTAGGCTTGTTGCATACTGGTCCAACATAGAAATCTTGCAAAATAGAAACATTTTCCTTCAAATAGGAATCCCTAATTTCATGTTCAGATCTTGTGGGTTCACTACTATGAATATCATGGTTTGTTAATGGCAAAAATTTAGTTGCTGACTGATCAACACTCTCGAAGGGACTGTCCAAAGCTTTATATACAGTCTCCCAGTAATTTAACTTGGGACGCCAAAATTGTTCACCTCCCTTCTCAATCCCTCGATTCCAGAATGAAATATGTGTTTCTATTCCTTTTTTTTTTTTATTTCGTCAATGTCTGAAGGTCTTTTTGATTGCAGATTTAATAACCTAGGCTACCCCACCGACAATTTTGCACTACCATATGGAAATGATTGCCACAGATGAATAAGAGACGACCAAGATTCATCCCGAAGTGATGCCCTCCATTGCATGAATGGAATGTTATCTATGAGCTAAAATTTGAAAAACTGGCATTTTTTGATACCGATGATTTTGACATTTCCATCCAAAAGGTGGGGTTTCACAAAACTCTTAAAATCATAAAGTTCATCAATTAGATAAGGGACATGGAAATTTTGATCTTCACATTTCCTTACATATCCATAATTTCCGAGAGTGAAAATATATCCTTGCGCATTAGCTTTACTGATAACTTTCCATAAGTTCCATCTATGTCTTCATGGGTGTGTCCAACCGGGAGGAATCCAACTTCAATTATCTCGAACACTCTCCTTGTTGTTAAAAGAGATAAAAATTCAAATACAAAGCGTTTTTTGTTATCGCCTGAACAATTATCTATTTGCAACAACAATATGGGTGGTAGTTTTCTATCTAGCATGCATTGATTAGTACCATCAACACACAATATATCATGTTGCATTACATCTTGTCTGTATATCACAAACTTTTCATATGACTTTGATTGCAATATAGCATCATGCAATTGGTGCTTAGATGTTTCACCTTTGTAGAGAAAATCACCATATTTATCAACCATTGGTTCTTCAAGACTCTTCAAGCATTTAACCAGGGATGTCACAATGAAATTCGATCCCATCTCTAAAAATGAGAGGTTGAAATGACCAAAACCCCTAGTCTTGTGCCCATGAGTCAACATTCCAGTCAATGATATGGGAAGATTCATAACATTGCTAAAATCTTTTTCCTTCTTACCCATCCTTGGAATGAAGTCTTTGACTTATCCATTTTGTCATGAACAATACTCAGAAAGGTATTTGGGTTTTTTTGTGAAGTTAATATGTGATAATAATTGTGTGGAACCTACAACAATTAATTGATAAAATGCACAATATATGAGATCACATAATATTTTATTGATCGCAGGCCACTTCGAGGGGGAAACCTTCTTTGAGCAAGCTCAATACAAATAACTTCACGGTTCCTTCATTGGAATCAATACAAACTTATATACTAAGTCTAGGCGCCAATACTATGGGTCAATACCATGGGCCAATACAAACTATGGATCAACAAATACTACGGGATGACTTACAAAGCATATGCGTCCAACAATAATAATACAAACCATGGCTCAACAAATACTACATGATGACTTACAAAGCATACACATCCAACAACAATATACTAACAAAGTAAAGAGAAGGGTTGACATGGTTCCTAACAATAATATACTTGGTGACAACTTGCGATATATTTATTATGAGCTTCCAGATATCCTCGCAGCCTTTCCACCTCAACTGGATCAATGGTCCCCTTAAGCCTATCCTATATTGTAATGCACTTATTACACCTTGCAAAGGAGTTTGATTTAGAAATTTTAACATCTCGAAAATCTTCTATCATCACCTTGCTAAAGGAGGATTGTAATACTAGAGGAAAACCAATACTTTCGATTTCTTCATTTTCCATTTTTAGTAGCAAACCATGGGACATATTAGATGGCAATAATTTCAAGGTTGTCCTTGTTCCATCTTTACTGATTAATTGTGTAAGATGTGGAAATTTGTCTGAATTCTCTTCTACAATTTTATTAATCATAGCTACCAGTGCAACAGTGTTCACCCTAGATTTTTCCAAGCCACTATTACCATGCACAACTCTCACATCACCATTCAAGAACATGCTTTTATAATTGTAGAAAGTGCTCATTTTTATCCCATGGCATTTATACCATGCATTTTGACAGATGTCTATTGTGTCTAATCTCATTGTAGACATGCTTTTTTTTGTCATCTCTTTCTTTGGCCATAGTAACATTTGATCCCATAGAATTTATAACATACTATCTTCTTGAATTTCCATTCATACTGTGAAATTTATTCACACATTCAACTATCGATTGAAATGAAACTTTTGATATACAAAGATTTGAGAAACAATGATCAGTCACAATTTTTGAAAGGAATGCACCCTGATCAATTCCAGGCCTGTAAGGTACTGAGCTTGAATTTCTTTTAGAAATTTTAGTTCCAGCTTGCCGCTTTACGAAATTGTATGGCCTTATTCCATTACCTTTAGCATATGTATATTCACAATGGGGAGTACATGGAAGGACCATCTCTGAAGGACATTCTTCAAAAATATTACAAATGTTGACCATGTGTTCATCTGTGTTATTTTTTAGTATAACATCTAAAGGAACATCATTGAGGTCAAGCAAATTGTTTGCAGGCCATCTTACAAGAGATCCTTCAAATAAACCACAATACTCACAATTGCGGAAGACTTTATGAAATAAAATACCAAACTCACCAACATCTAGTGGTTTGAATTGTACAATATCTCCTTCAAAAACACTTGACACTATCCCCTGAGCAACATAATGTGGCTTTAAATAATGTTGATGTATCAAATTAACTTTCACTCCCACAAACTTGATATTGTGATTTTGTCTTAATACTTTCAAAGTAGTTTCAGATTGATTACTGTTGAAATTTATTTCAATAGAAAGCAATGTTTCTGTATTAAAATCTATGATTCTTTTAATTGGACATACAACAAAACCTCCACTGCTTAACCCTGGACAACATGCCATACAAGAAAACACCACTTCATCCACTAGAATACCAAAGGAGAAGTCACCCAAAAACGTTCCCCCAACAAAATCAGCCCCACTCATATTTCTTACAAAACCTATGGAAATGCAATCCTTGCATTTTGAACACTTATGTAACAACTTAAATTTTATCATAATAAAAGAAGATTTACTCTCAGTTGTTATGGTATGTTACACACTAGTCGAAGTAGAAGTTGGTATATCATTCACCTCATTCTCGTGAAGAGCAGATCCAATGTGGTTAATGATCTCAGATGCAGGCCATTGAATATAACCACCAATTGCCTATGACAATGTATATGCACCTTCTGATGGATAGGGAAATTGAAGACCTGCATTTAAAGTCTTGGTAACATTTACAATGATACATCCATCATGAATGTTGATATTATGCAATATTTTTCTTTCTCGAAAAGAGATTTCTTCAACATCTTTCAATCCATTCAAAAGGAGGTCCACACATTCTTGAGAATAAAAATCCATTTCAGAAGTGATTTCTAAAATATAAAATAACATGACACATTGTTGAGAACCAAAATCCATTTTAGAAGCAATTTATGAAATATAAAATAACAGGACACATTGTTGAGAACAAAAATCCATTTAAGAAGCAATTTATAAAATATAAAATAACAGGAGCACATTAAAAATAATATTTATTTTAAACAAAGAATATTTTTTTTCCACTAGTATATATTATCAAATAAGTCAATGCTCTACAGTTTAATAGAATTATTGTATGCTATAATTCTTCATAAGACGATAAATTAGAAAACGCTCCTCACTATGAAGAAAACGTTCAGAGTTCTAGTAACAAAAATCTCATGTAGATTTACCATGCTATTGTTTTTTGAGAAGGAATAAATTTCAGAAGGAACGAAAGATCCTTCCTAATTGGATACAATGTAATTGTTTCTTAGAATAAGTCCATGAAATAAGGAGGTTCCATTGAATGCTCAAAATGTAATCTGTTGTTTTCATTGGAAGACCCTCAAAGAGATGATGGATGAATGAGTGATAGATTGTTTGGGGAAGAAGCGGTTGTTTTTTCTTAAAAGGATCCCTTGGACCATATAGGTTGGAAATATTTATCGAGATAATATATTATTAGTAAGATTTAAATATTATACACAAATTTGATTTACCTATTTGAATTATGAATTATATTAGGCAGTATCAATAAAAGACATGCGTCCTTAGCCATCCAACACGCATATGTCTGAATGGAGTGCATGAGCTTTGAGGATATTTCTTTTGACCATCTACTTTCCCCAAACCCTAGTTGGAAACCCTTGAGAAAGGATCATCCGCTCTTTCTAAGATAATAATTGTTTCTAAAAAGATCCATACATATAAGGATCAAGCGTTGCTTTTCCATACTGTCCGCGTGCTCCTCGCAAGGGCTGACGCTCTTTAAATGATTTACATATTCACAAAAATCATATACGTTATTCAGAATTACAAAAAACTCCACAATCGACCTACTTTTTTTTTAACAGAATCATGGTAATTAAGTTTGTATTCAAAAGGTTGTGCAAAACCATTCATTACAAAAAGGAGAGCCTGAGAGAAGAAATAGATTTCACAGTGGAGATTAAGTAAATGCCCAGTATTTTTGTAATGACCCTTTTTTAAAATTTTATTAAAATGCCCAATTTTCCACTTTTTCCCAATTTCGACCTTTGACTAGTTTTGATGCCTAGGTCCCAAATTTGCCCCAAATGATCCCAAATATTCTGAGAAGGTATGTGACTGATATTAGGACTTGAATATGATGTTTAGGGATGAAATATGACCACCAAAATACTTCTGCAAACTCTCTTAAGATTCCGGACCAAGTATATAATTTTACTAGCAATTTGGGGTTCAAAACCCCCCGGGGTAAGTACTGAAAATGGCTTCCCAAATACCTCCAACCCACTCAAATTTATGAACAGAGTAAGGGGATGTATTAAGTATGTTATTAAGGTCCCAAATGCACCATTAATAATTTATTAAGTCTGTTCTAATCCTCTCCCAAACAACAGCAAAAACCACTAATTCGACCCTTAGGGAAATGGCACCAAATCTTCTCCAAATGCAAATAAACTGAGTATAATGACTTCAAATGCTCAAGTGATGAATATGAAACTTGTAATACACATCAATGGAAGTCCATTCATCACAAATATATCATAGAAACATTTTTTTATTCAAAATCGTCAGCATTATAATGGCATACATCAATGTAGTGGGGAAATGGTCATTGTTTGCTCATTAATCATCATTTTTACATACAACCACTTGGTATTTCGACCTGAAACTTTCTGGAGATGAAGAAAAAATTATTTACTTCATATTATAAAATAAATGGGTCATTAGAATCTCCCCCAAAGAGTACAATAGCTCATAAAAAACGCCCTCCCTCAAGGAGCAAGAATATGCCATCAAAACTGGAAATGGTTGAGAGAGTGAGAAACACTAGAAGAAACCATGAGCTGCCCTGTATCTTACACCTGCAAATAAATACTCCATTAAAGCTCCAAATGAAAGGTCTGAATGGCCTTTCTAATTACCAACTTGGATAAGAATCTTTCACCCTCGAAATTGGCTAAGGCAAGAAACTAGTCATTCACTAGCTCTCCCTCTTCACAAATGCAATTGCAAATTTCTCAGATGATCAAAATCTGGTTTCATTATTTGTTATTGACATTTATAAAGTTTCCAAGCTCTCTATGGGTCAAATTTCTTCCAAGAGATGCATTTCAACTCAAGTTGGGAAGAGATTGCAAAGAATGTCACTTGTACAACAATTCCTGGTCTCCCACTTCCACCAAATCACATGTGGAAGAATATTAGCTGCCATAACTCCCTTGAGCACCCTCTTGGAGGCTATTTTTATCCCTAACATGTCATAAATGTCATATGTCAGCCTTCAAGTATGATTTGTGTCATAGGTGTCATAGCATCTTCATCATTGTTGTCATAGAGCTAGGGAATCTAGCCCAAGTGTCTCACTAGCTCTAAATTGTCTCTTCCTCTTCCATGGGAGTTACTCCTCTTTACCAATTCGACTTCATTATATCATTAGCTTCCATATGAAACCTTAAAATACGTTTCCTTACCCATAGTTTCGAATTGGATGATGTGCATGCCAAGTGTGTGGAGGGAATCTAGCCACCTAATTAAGGACTCCATAAGCCTCCAATTGTCTTCATGACCAAATGCCACATTGATTTTCACTTGTATATATTTATTTAGCTTCTTTATTAAATATTTATGCCATTCTAATGTTCAAACATCATTTATTATCCCCCTTATTCTAAATCCCAAAGCTTCCACCCTCAACCTATGAAACTAGTAATTTTCCTCCTTGGAAATTATTTGACCCTTAGCATCAATTTGACAAACTCTCATGAATATGACCAATGGGCTTGGTCCATTTTGACCCAATGCAAAATTTGGAACATGACAATTTGTTGCCTAGTATTTGTAACTACAAATTGGAAATTTAACAAGATGCAGAAAAACATTCAAACTTTCCAAAATGGAGATACCAACTCATCGAAGGAGGGAACTCTTCTAAAAAAAATTATGTTGCTGAACAGAGGTTTCCTCAGCAATTCTCATGTCCATAAAGGGGGATTCCTGGAATTGGTTGCACTGTGACATCCTGGCCATATTCAAAATTTCATCTTTTATAATATCCACTGTCCCCATTAGTTCAATCAAATTGAGTTCCAAATCATCAATTCTCGAGTCCTGACAGGTTAACTGTTGAGAGATATACCTCAGGTCGTCAACTAAATCTTTGTGCGCTTTGATACCCAAGCAGACTTCCTCATAAACCTTTCGCAGGTGTTGTTTGAATTCTTCCACACTGGACTTTAGGATCGCCATTTCGTCTATAAGGATCGCCATTGAACTGAGAGCAGAGGTATGAAAAGGGGTCGAACTGTCCTATTGCCCGGAAAAAAATGGGAAAATATGAAGGACTGGATTCTGAGCTGAGAAGATGGGATAAAATGACCTGTCAAACAGTGAAGGAGAGGTTGTCAAAGATGTAAATAAACCCAGGAGGAAAAAGGTTCACAGAGAGGTCTGAATTTCTTAGAGGGTTCGAAATACTTCCAGCATTAGGGCCACTTAGAAAGGGAACATGAGCCTCATTAAATGTAGGAGCATGGATACCACCGATGATGGGATGTGCGCTACTAAAAAAGGAAACAACAGACTCATTAAATTTAATAGCATGAATACTACCGTTGAAGAGACGCTCTTTCTCCTCAGTATCTATTTTCAACACCCCAAAATAGCACATATTGAGGAAAGAGCGGTCGCCTCTTTCTCTAAGAAACTTTCCACTTGCAGAAAAATTGTTTAAAGCAAAGTTCCTATCAAATTTGTGATTAAGGTATTATCTAATTTCCTGAACCTGTAAAAAGAGCTCCTAGAGGAAGGAGCAGATGCTCTTTCTCCCTAGCATATACTTTCATTATCCCAAAATAGAACAACATGAGGAAAGAGCGACCTCTCTTTCTTTGAGAAAAAATCCACTTTCCATCAAACTGTTTCAAGAAAAGTTCCTACGAAATTTATGTTTAATGTTTCGATATCTACTTTCCCCACCCATACAAAATAAAACCTGGAGAAAGGACCTAACACTCTTTCTCCTCATCAGATTCTTTCAAAACCCCAAAACAGAACAACTTGAAGAAAGAGCGGTCGCTCTTTCTATGAGAATATTTCCACTTGCCAGAAAATTGTGCGAAGAAATGTTCCTATCAAATTTTTGTTTAGTGTGTCAATATCTACTTTCCCCACTCCTAAAAAATACCTGGAGGAAGTAGTGGATGCTCTTTCTGCTCAGCATCTACTTCCAACACCCTAAAATAGAACAATTTGAGGAGAGAGTGGCTGCTCTTTCTCTGAAAAAAATTCCACTTTTAAGCAAATTGTTTCAAGGTAAAATCCTACGAAATTTGTGCTTAGGGTTTCTATATTTGCTTTCCCTATCCATTAGAAAGAGCGCCTAGAGAAAGGAGCAGATTATCTTTCTCCTCAACATATACTTTTAACTCCCCAAAATAGAGAAACTTGAGGAAAGAGCAGTCGCTCTTTCTCTGAAAACATTTCTACCTACCATAAAACTGTTTGAAGCAAAGTTCGTATGCAAATTGTGTTTAAAGTGCTGATGTATACTTTTCCCACTTTTAAAAAATAATCCCTTAGGGAAGGAACGAATGCTATTTCTCCTCAGCATCTACTTCCAACACTCCAACATAGAACAATTTGATGAAAGAGCGTTCTCTCTTTCTCTGAGAAAATTGTCGCTCGCCAGCAAACTCTTTGAAGAAAAATTACTATGAAATTTGTTGTTAAAATGATGATATCTATAGTCACCACCCCAAAGTAGAACCCCTGGAGGAAGGAGCGGATGCTCTTTCTCCTGAGTATCTATTTTCAACACCCCAAAATAGCACATATTGAGGAAAGAGCAGTCGTATCTTGCTCTGAGAAAATTTCCACTTGCAGGAAAACTGTTTAAAGCAAAGTTCCTATCAAATTTGTGATTAAGGTACTATCTAATTTCCTCACCCCATAAAAATAAAACCTGGAGGAAGGAGCAGATGCTCTTTCTCCCCAACATATACTTTCATTAGCCCAAAATAGAACAACATGAGGGAAGAGCAACTTCTCTTTCTTTGAGAAAATTTCTACTTTCGAGCAAACTGTTTCAAGCAAAGTTCCTACGAAATTTATTTTTTTAATGTGTTGATATCTAATTTCCCCATCCATAAAAAAGAACGCCTGGAGAAAGGAATGAATGCTCTTTCTCCTCACCAAATTATTTCAAAACCCCAAAATAGAACAACTTGAAGAAAGAGCGGTCGCTCTTTCTCTTAGAATATTTCCACTTGCCAACAAATTGCGTGGAGCAATGTTCCTATGAAATTTGTGTTTAGAGTGTCGATGTATACTTTCCCCACTCCTAAAAAAATACCTGGAGGAAGGAGTAGATGCTCTTTCTCCTCAACATCTAATTCTGTTAAGATTTAATATGCTAAGACAGAAAATAGCAGCATTACATTCCCTTTCACAATAATAGCATATACAGGATCACTGAAGAAACAACAAGCACAACATAAACACAAGAGACACAGATTTATCCTGGAAACCCTCATGGGGTAGAAAACCCAGCAAAGCTTCCTCAATATAGATGACCAGCAATATACAAAGATGCAAACCAAAGACATGATCTCCTCCTCCACCATAGCAGACCTATCCTCCACAAGTGCACTACATTCTGAGTGAGGGAAGTGTAGCAAATGAGGAGCTCACCTCCTCTATTTATACACATCTCCGATTTGTACAATATTTTAACTAGGTCGGCCCCAACTTTACCATTGGGTTAAAAACCCCACTACAATTGACTGGGACGACCCCTCTAGGGTGGTCTAACAACCCTTTGACCCACATAACACATACAGGGCTGACCCCCACTAGGAAAGTCTAATAACCCAAGTTACCACATTCCGACAGAGGAATAAACATCTCCGGATATACAATAAGATCTCCACGGAGGAATGAAACATCTCCGGAATAATAAAGTACAAATATAATATTCTTTGAAGTTACAATATTTCAACACTCCCCCTTAACGAGAAGGATATTATAACAGCATCTGCATGAGCAAGGAGTCATAAACATCATACATGATACATCTATAAATCATTGGAAGCTTTCTCAACATCATCAGTAACTCAAGCAGTTATTGGAACATATTCAATACTGGAACATCAACATCTTCAGTACTGAGTCTTTATCTTCTGCAGCACTCGAACAACTACAACAACATCAACATCTGGATCCTCATGATCATCAGCATCGTCATCACATGATCATCAGCATCGTCATCACACGATCATCAGCATCGTCATTACACGATCATCAACATCGTCATCTAGATCATCACGATCAGCAACATTGTCATCACACGATCATCAACATCGTCATCACACAATCATCAACATTGTCATCTAGACCATCATGATCAACAGCATCGTCATCACACGATCATCAACATCGTCATCACACGATCATCAGCATCGTCATCACATGATCATCAGTATTGTCATCTCACGATCATCACAATCAACAACATCATCATCTAGATCATCAGTATTAGTATCCACCAATACAAGTATACACATCATCAATACAAGTATCCTCATCAATACAAGTATACATATCATCAATACAAGTATCCTCATCAATACATATCCTCATCAATACATATCATCAATATCAATACAAGTATCCTCATCAATACAAGTATACACGATAGCAGCATACTCTGCAATACACATGATCCTTCCTTTCAGAATTACGGGATCAATCTCATCATAATCATGTTTAAGACTATCCTTCCTTTCGGAATTACGGGATTTACGGTATAAGGATGATTAATCCACACCATTCATTTAGGACTATGTCCAAGGATGACTTAATCCCCACCGTGCATTTAGGACCATGTCCAAGGATGACTTAATCCCCACCATGCATTTAGGACCATGTCCAAGGATGACTTAATCCCCACCGTACATTTAGGATTATCTCCAAGGATGACTTAATCCTCACCGTACATTTAGGACTATGTCCAAGGGTGACTTAATCCTCACCGTGCATTTAGGATTATATCCAAGGATGACTTAATCCTCACCGTACATTTAGGACTATGTCCAAGGATGACTTAATCCCCACATGTCCATCAAGGACTTCATTCTCGAAGACCATACGTCTACGGATCAATTCAAGGGACTGAAGTCCGGGGATGATACAATCCCCACTTGTCCACTAAGGACTTCATTCTCGGAGACATATGTCTATGGCTCACTTTAGGACTGAAGTCCAGGGATGATCCAATCCCCACTTGTCCACTAAGGACTTTATTCTCGGAGACATATGTCTACAGCTCACTTTAGGACTGAAGTCCAGGGATGATCCAATCCCCACTTATCCACTAAGGACTTCATTCTCGGAGACATATGTCTACGGATCACTTTAGGACTGAAGTCCAGGGATGACCCAATCCCAACTTGTCCACTAAGGACTTCATTCTCGGAGACATATGTCTATGGCTCACTTTGGGACTGAAGTCCAGGGATGTTCCAATCCCCACTTCAACTTAGAACCTGTCTAAGGACCATCCACCAACCTCTATTTTGGCATTACTAATATAGGTATCCACATCATCGACCTCACTGTCGATGCAGGCAATCTCATCATAAGTGATCACATCACTCCCCCTTTCAAGGAGGGTCCTTAAGTTTGTCTCGAAAAACTTTACTTGAGGTAGAGGTTTGGTTTAGTATATCGGTAACTTGTTCACTTGAGGTAGAGGTTTGGTTAGTACATCAGCAACTTATTACAAATTCGAAATTTATAGTTCCTTTCTGCACCATATCTTGTCAAATCTCTATGTGCTTTGACTTATCATGGAACACTGGATTCTTTGTCATCTTGATACAACTCTGTTTGTCACATAGGATCACAGTTGGTTCAATCTCTAAGCCAAACAATCCTGAAGCCATACTTCTTCACAACTAGCAGAGCAAGCAGCCATATATTCCGCTTGTGCTGAGAGCCATACTAGACTGGTTCCAGCTAAACCATGAGATCATGGTTGATCCCAGACAATAACAACCTCTCGATGTGTTCTTCCTGTCTGATACACTTTTTGCCCAATCAACATTTGTGTAGCCATCTGAAGTCATGATCTCCAAGATAGCATAGATCAAAGTCTATTGTATCCTTTAGGTACCTCATCACATGCTTTGCAACTATCAGGTGAACACATCTAGTTTTCACTAGATACTGACTCAAGGTGTTCACAACAAAGCATATATCTAACCTAGTATTTGTTAGATACATCAATGACCCAATAATTTGTCTGTACAGAGTTATATATACTAACTCTGATGAGTCATTCACTAACAGCTTCACGTTGGAATCCATGAGAGTGGCTATTCCAACATATCAAGTCCTTTTAATATTTCTCGGCATACTTTCCCTGGTCGAGAAAGATTCCTTCCAAGCCTTGCCATACTTCCAGACCTAGGAAGTAATGCATCAATATGATATCTTTCATTTTCATTTCTGCAGCCATCTATCTGTGCCATCTCTCGTCAGATGGGTCTACTGATATAAGCCTCAACATCATTCCAACTCTGTGGTGAGTTCTTTCTTGCATCCATGTCATCTGTGTATAGAAACCATATTCAACCTTGTAGCAAAGGTTGAGATCCACATCACCCATGGTGATCACTATCGATCCTGGGTACCCGAACAGAGCTTTCTTCAATTACATGAATAAGATAATGGTCTTATCTAGCCACTTGGAGCAAACAACTTGTCATGATTCTCTTCTTCTTTCTAAGAGAATCTTCTAGCCATGAGCCTTCTATAGTGTGTTTGATTTGTAAATCTTTTTGTTGAACATCCATCACTTGTTCAGTGTTCATCATTTGTCATGATATTTCCTACAAATCAAAATGAAGTACATGATTAGTAATACTTTATAATCATCAAATCATATTGACATGATAACCTATTATGCATACAGATATCATTTACATAGTTATGCAACTATCTTGACCAATACTTTGGTACAACACTTTTCCATATCCTGTATGCACACAGTGGCTATCTAGATGCCTTCCATCTCTACCAGAACATACTATCGAGAGTGTGCACAGCTCTCAGCATGTCAGCAAAGAGGTTTCATTCTAGACAAGCAACAATGGAATGTTTGTCCAACTTATCAATCATATGCATATTAGTAGTATACTGTTCAATGCTATATGAATGTTTACACTCAGCATGATATATTCTAAATATGCATGCAATCTATTACAAGCAATATCATTTACTATTTCAAATAACAACTCAAATACTTATCTTTTATGTTGGTCTGGTTGCCTCCCGCTTGATCTTCTATATGTCTTTTGAAATTCTATTCATTCTAGACCACTGTGTATGCTCAAGTATGCACTAGTGTCATCCTCATGATCTCATACACAAACATACATTCATTAGTATATTATAATCTTGAATATGTATAGCCATGATCATAGATAATAAACATTAGTATTCAAGGTTTCAGGGAAGTCTTCATTCATATTCTTGTTTGATCATAGGACTCTTCTGGTTAGTTAAATCATCAACCAAGATAAGAGACATAATATGCATAAACCCTTGATTACTAACTTTATGAATAAGCATAACCAATCATACCAAGTATACTTATATAAGGGATCCTAACACAAGGTAAGATTCTAACATGACATAGGAAAACATACCTGGATTAGTATACCTGCTTAGTTATGTCTAACATACCTAATCAATATCTTCTTTGTTCTCTTCAATGATTTAGAGATCCTATGCTGGAACCTGCATATCTCATAGGTTAAGCATAATAGAACAAAGTCATACATACCTCGTAAGTAGAACTTCTATGTGATCAAATATTATGGATGAGTCTTTGTCTTCATGTCATCATGGTCATGGAACTTGATTTGTCTTTCGTGATGTACCTGTATCTTGTTAGCATCAACCTCATACAACACCATAGTACATTAGTACAATCATATAACCCTAATAAATGAATGTCTTCTATCATTCACATGCATTCATACTTTTATTAGGGTGATAAGAAAATTCTAACATTAATCGAGATTGTACTGACCTGAATAATATGAGGACAAACATAATATGAACTTAATCAAGAATCATATTTCAAGACATACCTGTATCTCCTTAAGACATACTTGTCGAGACTTCTTGTAGTCTTCTTATGTAAGGCCTTAGCCTCAACTCCCCCTGAAACTGGATTTGGAGCTTGAGTAGGGTTTGTTAAAGAAACCCTAAAAATTCAATCTTTGACTCACACTCTTCTGAATGGATGGATAGATGTGTCTTGCTGAGCTGATCAAAACTTGCATACTTCAATTTTGAAATCTCCAAAATTTGACCCCTCAAGATTGCCTTTGAAACTTCTGGATCTTCTAGACAGCATCCCAAACTAGGGTTTGATGAAGCCCACCCTTCTGCCCACTCAAAAGGTTTGATCCAAGGCTCTAAACTCTTATGTTTCTGAGGAGCTTCCAGCCATGGTTACAGACTTAAAAAAATTCCAACTTTTGCTGAAGCCCTAATTTTCCATCTTTCCGATCAAAATCCCAGATTGGGGTTTGATCAAGCCCGGTCTTATTCCCAACCAAAAAATTCGATCTTGGTCTCTAAATTTTGATTTTCTTAAGTCTCTTTCAGCCATGGACTCCGATTCCAAGAATTCCAACTTTCTCTGAAACCCTAAATTCTAGAAGCCATGAATGAAGGTGCTCCAAAAATAATTCTGTTTTGACAGAAATATGTACCTGATTATTTCTATTGTAACTTCGAAATTTTCAATCCATAGGGTTTGAAATTTTTTTCTGTTGTAGCCTGACCTATCATATTTCCATCCCGATAGGTCTGACCTCAATTGGATTCTCTAAGAGAGAGTTATGCCAAGTGTCGCAACGTGACCTGTTTATGGGATAAAAAAGGAGAGCGAACTTGTACGACGTGCCACATGTCACTGGTTCAACTTCGGCCTCTAAAAAGGTTTCTTGAGATAGTACAGTCTGTGTAATACCTTTCATTTTTTACGAAATTTCATTTGGAGCTTCCTAGCCCAAGTTATGACCTTTTTTCCTAGGTCACCTGATTTTGACTGAGATCTGGAAGAGGCAGAAACCCTAACTTGTACTGATCATAACTCACAAAGTACAACGAATCTAAGGGTTTCCTTTGGACACAAGGTACATGGGGATGGTGTCTACTACTTGTAAACTTTTTAGATCATGAACCTTCGCCAAAATGGATTTATACCGAAAGTTCCATGATGACTAGTTTTTGCTATATAAAACCCTAACCTTCAAATTGTCGCAAGAGAAGCAAGTGTCGTAAGTGCCAGACATTGCCGTTCTTTAGGTTAGCTCTAATGCCATGTTAAGATTTAATATGATAAGACAGAAAATAGCAGCATTACATTCCATTTCACAATAATAGCATATACAGGATCACTGAAGAAACAACAAGCACAGCATAAACACAAGAGACACAGATTTATCCTGGGAAACCCTCATGGGGTAGAAAACCCAGCAAAGCTTCCTCAATATAGATGACCAGCAATATACAAAGATGCAAACCAAAGACATTATCTCCTCCTCCACCATAGCAGACCTCTCCTCCACAAGTGCGCTACATTCTGAGTGAGGGCAGTGTATCAAATGAGGAGCTCACCTCCTCTATTTATACACATCTCCGACTTGTACAATATTTTAACTAGGTTGGCCCCAACTTTACCATTGGGTTAAACACCACACTACAATTTACTGGGATGACCCCTCTAGGGTGGTCTAACAACCCTTTGACCCACATAACACATATAGGGCCAACCCCCACTAGGGAAGTCTAATAACCCAAGTTACCACATTCCGACGGAGGAATAAACATCTCCGGATATACAATAAGATCTCCACGGAGGAATGAAACGTCTTCGGAATAATAAAGTACAAATATAATATTCTTTGAAGTTACAATATTTCAACAACTTCCAACACCCCAAAATAGAACAACTCGAGGAAAGAGTGGTCGCTCTTTCTCTAAGAAAATTTCCACTTTCAAGCAAATTGGTTAAGGGAAAAATCCTAGGAAATTTTTGAATGGAGAAATTTTGGGGTCTAGAATGGACCTCCTAAGGAAAATTATAAAATAATATTGGAAATAAAAAAATAATATTAGCATACCTCATCAAATTTTGGAGGAAAAAAAAACTACTTCTTCAATTCGTATTTTCAACTTATCTCCCTGTGTATTCACTCAAATTTCGATCATGAGCAGTTGTTGGATGGGGAATTTTATTCCGCATCCAACGAGTACCCACTCGACATACTTTTGATGGAACTTGCTTCCCAAAAAGAATAAATACATGAAAAAATGTGATGATGAATTCAATTCCGCATCTAATGAGTACCCACTCGGCATACTTTTGATGGACCTCGTTGGATGCGGAATTGAATTCATCATCACATTTTTTCATGTATTTCTTCTTTTTGGGGAAGCGAGGTCCATCAAAAGTATGCCGAGTGGGTACTCGTTGGATGCGGAATTGAATTCCCCATCCAACGGCTGCTCGTGATCCAAATGTGAGGGAATACACAGGGAGATAAGTTGAAAATATGAATTGAAGAAGTAGTTTTTTCACTTTGACCTTTTTACCTTTTTACTTTTTTTACCCAAAAATGGTGATGCATCCCCCATGGTTGACATCATCACCTTGAATCGTATTGGTTGATTTTTATAGTACATTTATTTTGTTTTGAGGCCCATTTTTTACTTCAAAATTTCTCTAGTGGCTTAGGGTTCTGATACTTGCTTTCCCCACCCCTTAAAAAGAGCGCCTGGAGAAATGAGAAGATGCTCTTTCTCCTCAGCATATACTTTCAAATCCCCAAAATAGAGCAACTTGAGGAAAGAGTAGTCACTCTTTCTCTGAAAACATTTCCACCTGCTAGAAAACCGTTTCAAGCAAAGTTTGTATGCAAATTATGTTTAAAGTGCCGATGTCTACTTTCCCACTTTTAAAAAAGAACCCCTGAGGGAAGGATTAGGCTCTCTTTCTCCTTAGCATCTACTTCCAACACCCCAACATAGAACAATTTGATGAAAGAGGGTTCTCTCTTTCTCATAGAAAATTTCCGCTCTTCAACAAACTATTTGAAGCAAAATTACTATGAATTTTGTTGTTAAAATGATGATATCTACAATCCCCACCCTAAAATAGAACCCCTGGAGGAAGGAGCGGACACTCTTTCTACTCAGTATCTATTTTCAACACCCCAAAATAACACACATTGAGGAAAGAGTGGTCGCCTCTTGATCTGAGAAAATTTCCACTTGCCAGCAAATTGTTTAAAGATAAGTTCCTATCAAATTTGTGATTAAGGTACTATCTATGTTCCTCACCCCTTAAAAAGAACCCCTAGAGGAATGAGAAAACGCTCTTTCTACCTAGCATATACTTTTGTCAGCCCAAAATAGAACAACATGAGGAAAGAGTGACCTCTCTTTCTCTGAGAAAATTTCCACTTTCCAGCAAATTGTTTCAAGAAAATTTCCTACGAAATTTATGTTTAATTTGCCGATGTCTACTTTCCCCACCACTGAAAAAGAACGCTTGGAGGAAGGAATGAACACTCTTTCTCCTCACCAGATTCTTTCAAAACCCCAAAATAGAACAACTTGAATAAATAGTGGTCGCTCTTTCTCTAAGAATATTTCCACTTTCCATCAAACTGTACGAATAAATGTTCCTATGAAATTTGTGTTTAGAGTGTCGATATCTACTTTCCCCACTCCTAAAAAAAATCCCTTGAGGAAGGAGTAGATGCTCTTTCTCCTCAACATCTACTTCCAAAACCCCAAAATAGAACAACCCGAGGAAAGAACAATCTCTCTTTCTCTAACAAAATTTCCACTTGCTAGAAAGCTTTTTGAAGCAAAATTTCTATAAATTTTGTTGTTAAAATGTCGATATCTAGTTTCCTAGGGTGACACGTGGAATGATCAGATGGTGACATGTGGCATATTTAATTTTTAAAATTAGTTTAAAGATTGCATAAACGAATATTAAGGATATTAATGGTACCATTTCAATATAAACATATGGATTTAAGTTATATAATTTTTTGGAATAGGTATCAGGGATCAAATTTGAAGGGATGACCTTAATTTCAGGTTGAAGGGTATATATTCATACCACCCTTCAAGCATGAAGGGATTTAATTAAAAAAAATTGCACTTCAATTAACAACAAGAAATTAACTCAACGTTTCATTAAAAATATTGCTAAATAAAATATTACTAGATATGAGTCATACATTACATATTTCGCTGCATACACTTAAAGAAAGTGAAGTCTAACAATGCCATGCCACCTAAATTAATAAGGAACATCTAAAAAACTGTTCAACTAAAATTGATCCTATGGACAACTATATCTCCCTTGCTGATATAACTACAAATCCATTCAGATAATCCCTACTCTGAATGTGAAACAAATATTAGATGTTTTATGACTGGAAAGATCAGAAGTACTAGTGTTTGGATCATGTCCTGTAATTTAGATTATATGATGGTCTATAAGGAGTATTGGTATGGACTCAACAATATGTGTAATTTTGGTTTAGTGTTCTGGTTAGACAATATTATGATAAATCTCATGTTTAAGGTTAGAGATCCAAGAAGTGAAGGAGAACAATAGAGCTTTGGCATGTTTTGCTCAGATGTAAATTGATCATTTTATATAATACAAAATTTCATTACAAAAAAAAACCTACTCTACTTCAAGAACTTTTCAAGAATGTGGAAACACATTGGCGTATAGGAGCGAAACTTTAAGAAAATTACTTTCTGAGGTACACGGCTTAGTGTTAAATTTTATGCAAAATATGTTCATCATGTTTATAAAAAAAATATATATAAATAAGTCAGGGTCCTGTATATAAAGTTGGAGCGAAAATAAGAATTAACCCCATCTCAGAGATTCGTTTAGATAAGATTTCAATAGCCTGGAACTTGCGTGGAATTTGGAGTATACCGAGCCTAGAATGGGAACCTGTGTGGTAGCGTGCAACTGGAGTTTGGACCGAACACGAAACCTACTACGTCGAACTTAGATGGGACTGAGCATAAAACAGATCCCGTTGCGTGGAACTGTTACCCAAGCTTCGACTGCCGCACCAGATGTTTCTTGCTGTTGCTGGGGAAATGGAACCCAAATCTGGTAAATACGATGGCGGATAAAAAATGCCCATGAAAACTTGATTTATCACCCGAAATAAAGACAAAATTTACCTTTATAGGAAAAAACGGGATTAATCGCTCTTGTAGTTTGTATTGGATTGAATGGTTGATGTTAATTTCGCACTTTCAACTAGCATGGAGAATGAAAAGGGTAAGCGGTAGCATAATTTTTACCACTTAGCACGTGTCGAGTCGAGGATAGTTCCGCTGAATGAAAAATTGTAATGGGAAACCAATTCTCGTGATCCTGAAACCACCTACACGATATATTATAAAAGGAAAAGGGGTCACGGGGAATATTTGTCACTTTGCGCCCTTCGAATTGTTCATATTATTGAGTGATTTCATTTTCTTTGCCTCATTTTAATAAATGATTTGACCAAGATTCCTACTTAATTTTCAAATCTCAACTTATCTTTTCCTTTGAAAAAAAAATAAAATTTCTCAGTCAGAATTGGAAATGTTGATTTTCTTTGCTAAATTTTATGACTTTGACTTCTCGATGTCGACTGCGGAAGTAGGGAATCGGGAAAAAAATTGATCACTTTATTTTACAAATATAGTATCCCAACTCCGCCATTCTGATCCCAAATTTCCAAATTTGATTTCTTTTGAAAAAAAACGGCTTTAATATTGACGTCCGATCTTGTCAAATCAACGATCACGTTTTAATTTTGTTGAAAATGTGAGTTAAGTTTTTCTTTTACTTTTTACTCTGAGATTTTACTTAGCGCAACGTTTTACCATAAGCACTTCTCAACTTCTGGTTTTCACTACTCTACAAATTCTTGCGGGTAAGTATTTTTTCAAATCTTTGTCTAGTTCTGTGATTTCAAAATTTATTTGGGAAATTTTCTGAAACTTAAAATCTTGTTTTATATCTTGTAATTAGGAAGTGCAGTTGATTTCAATCATGTCAAGAAATACTAGGTCCAAGTCAGTTTTGGATGAAATAAGGATGGAATACCCAACCGATGAAATCTTTTCTGATACTGAAGGGAGGGTTTCCGATACCTATTGCCTCGACTGGTCAAGAATTTATTCCATATTTGATAATGACGATTTGTATGAAATTCAACATGACTAGCAAGCATACGAGAGCATTAGTAAGTCTCAAATCTATACCATTGCAACCATACCACTATTGATGCCCTATATCGACATTGTGAAATGGATTATAGATAATGCTAACCCTAATGATATTTCTTTTGAGGATGTGAACCATACCCAGTTGGCCTCTTTCAGGGCTGAAGTTTTTGCTAGGATTTATGCCTTAGGAACTCCAAAACAACTTCTTTCTAAGCAATTCATGGCTTCTTCTGTAATCCATTTCAATTTTGAAGAAATGATGAAGTCTTGGATGGAAAACCTTGCCATTTTTGTTCCGAAGGCTGATAGACAATATCCTATTTCGTGGTTTAGAGAACCATTCTCTTTGTTGGCAACCATGTTGTGTCGACTGTATGGATTACAAAATTGTGTATTTTTCAAACCAGAATGGGCACCTCTTGTGCATCATATTCTCAACACCAGTGAATATTTTAATTGGGCACATATACTATCTATGGTAATGAGGGAAACGATTGAGAATTTTAAGAAATCTTATGTTACCAAAAATTCAACATTCTATCTTTTAGGGTATGTGATGGACGTTTTCTGGTCATCTTTTCCTTTCCCTACCATGGGATGGAAATGGACAAAAGCAACAACACCGGTTCATATCTATTGCTATGCATTATGGGAAGGAAATTACACTCCTTTCATCTATGACATATGTGACCAATTTTTTGGGTCTATTCATTTTATGATCTTCAACAACGATGCACCCATATTTTCACCATAGGCCAAGTCTTTGATTTCTACAATGGTAGATTGGTATCTCGGAGAGTATTTCTCTTATATCAGGATCTGGGGTAGTAAATCAGCTCATCTTCTACCTAGAATTGCACCTGTTAAAATGGTACTTGAGGAAATATTGTATCAGACAGTGATTGGTTGAAGTTTCCTCTTTCTCTTGGAAATTTGGTTATTTAGAGTTCTACACATGCTAGTTTTCTTGGGAAAAAGGCCACCACTTTGAAGATGGAGAAGATCCTAAAAGAATGCATGATCCCAAATCATTTTTAGCAGGTCATTTCTCACAGGCACACTTGAAAAGCGGTTATGTTCATGAAACAGAGCCAAATGATCTTATTTACCAAGGAGCGAATTCTTTCCAAGATGTATTAAATAGAGGAAGAACTTCAAATGAATTTTTTTGTATTCATCAGTATCAACAGGAACTCAAGTTAAAAGTTTTACATGATAGAAAAAACAAGCTACCTAATGAATAAAAGGCCCAAAAAGAAGCTGTTGAAAATGAAGCACAAGATGCTCAGAAAGAAAGGAATAATACCCCTTTGCTTCTGACTCATTCACAGGAAGAAAGGAAAGAGAAGAAACCAATGGAAGGCTCTCAGGAACAACCATTGGTTAATTTAAATACATTGATAAAGACATCTGAGGAATTGAAGAGTAGAACTTTGGCTCTGATTAATTCACCTCCTACTACCAGGATTTCTGTTACAACACACCCAGACAAGAAATACACAAGATAGAAAGGTCTAGAGTCAGTTGTGCAATTTAACTTATCTCAGATTGATGATAGTAATATAGATGAAGAGTTACCTCATCCTACCATACCTTTACCTTTTCCCACTTATTCTTTTCCCCTTACTTCTCATTTTACCCTGACCACCTCAATGAATCAAATCTTGCTTGATTTAGTTCAAAATTCACAAATGGAAGATTCACCTCAAGAACTTCCTCCTCTAGAAATTCCTACTCCATTTGTTTCAACATATTTTTCACTTATTCATGTTTATACTATCCCATCCTATGTACCTTTATCTCTTCCTATTCCTACCCAAATAGATGTTCCTACATCTAATTACCCTATTCCTATCGCCTCTATGACCATACCAACATTTCAACAAAACTTTCCAGTTGAAACCTTATTGAGCACAGGTGAACTACAAATTCCATCTCTACCTATAATTACTCTTACTCCACCAGTAATGTCTATCGCATCTTCTACCATTGTGACTACTGTTGATTTGAACATACAATCCACACAACTGGTTGTACCTATTCCTACTCATGTTGTTTCACACCCCAATTCCTATAGTCAATATTTCTGAGCCATCTTCATGCACTGTTGAGGTTGTGGAAGATTTTGGTGAAGATGCAGTAATTTCCCTAGGTGATTATTTCTGGAGTAAAACTGAAAAGGAAGTTGTTAAGAGAGGATCTAAGAGATCCAGGGAAGGGACAGTAGTTCAAGGCATTGTTCCCAATCAAATAATTTGGAAAAGAGCCTCTGCAGACATAAAAAGAGAATCTGTGAAAACAATTGTTGCTATGGGAGCCTTTGTTGGTGCAAACTTTGATTATGTTACATGCTTAAATAAGGAAATTGAGGAAAAGGAAACTAAGCTACAAGTGCTTAACAAACAAAAATATGAATTGGAACATCGATATCAAAATCAGTTGTAGGAGTTGAAGAATAAATATGATTCTCAAATTCACGATTTGCAATCTGAGAATAAAAAGCTTAATGCCAAAAGTTCAGAAGACCAAAGAAGAGGCAAGGAAAATTTCTAAAAAGTTGCAAGCTATGGAAAAGCAACTTAATTTAGCTCAGTCACATTATGCTACTTCTTCATGTTTCAAGTTTACAAAAGATGAATTTAAGGATTTTTCTTTCGAAATTAATGACGATTATAAAAATTTATTGATTAAGTTATTTAAAGGACTGAATCAAATTCAAGATGAGTACAGTTCATATATTTAAGCAACTATCTGATATTTTATATGATCATGTAAATAGAAGGAATGATGCTTATAAAGAAATAATGATGTGTTTGATTGGAAAAGATTCATCAAAGATAAACTTGAAGGAGTTCTTATGCTTGATAATATTAAGATAAGGAGAATCATGATTTCTTTGCAATCTTGCGAAAATGTTTGTGATCTGGTTGAATCCGCTATTGATGAAGGAAAAAAGGCCTGTAGAAGAAAATGGTTCACTTCTGATGATATACTTAAACAAATAAACTTCTCTTTCATGTATCAGATAGTTGATGCACTTCCAACCAAACTCATGATCACAGAAGTTGAGGAGAAACATGAGTAGTCCAGAGCATATATTGAGCAGCTTGAACATATCTTTCTCAAAGATGTCAAAGAACTAGTTGAGTTTCTGACTTCTTTGGGATTGAAGGTTAACATGTTTTTGCAAGATTGGGAAAGAATCATAAGGAAATAGGTCGAGGATTTCTTGTGTAAAGCACAACTATAGTTGGAGCATGCCAAGTATACAGATATTGATGATCTTTTAGATGTATTCGCCAAATGGCAGTCTTCTTTAGCTAAATCTTAGAAAATATTTTGTAATACCTTATTTCATGGGATAAAAGATCTCTTTGTAACAAACTCTAGTGATTATTTAAAGAGACTTGATCTCATGTAAAGAGGAGAGGAACCGCTGTAGAAAATACTGAAAGCGTACTGTTGCATATAGGGTTTGTAATTTGCTACAGTTCTTAATATAATTCAGCCATATTCTCTTATCTCTTCTTTCTAGTGATTGATTAATCAAGTTTTATTGAGAAAGATATGTTTCCTTGCATCCATTTAGTAAGTTATCTTTTTCAGGTTACAAAAATCACAAACACATGACAATTGTATGAAGTTACAATTGTCGTGTTTCACACGCGCTTGTCTTTTATAACCTTTCAAAAAAAAGTGGGGAAAGGACAGGAACTAGGTTTCTGCAGTGGGGGAAGGACATGCATCTATTTTGATTCTATCTCAACAGAAACTAGATATTCACATTCGCATCATGCTTTGAAATTCAAACATACATTGATCATTCGCATATTCGCTAGGTAATCAACATTCGCATTAACAGGACAAAACTGGCGACCACATCAATCAAAAATCACAGAACAACGACATTCAAACATGAAACGGTATTCATCATTCGACATAAACATAGATAACAAAGACAGATCCGAACATCTTCATGCATTAACTCATCAAAAACCCATGGGATAACCTTCGCAGGGATAGTTCAAAACACCTTATTGCGGATCCATACAAAACTACCGAAAATAGAGCAAAACATTACAGAGTTCATCCGCACATCTATCGATCACTTATGATATCATATCATGATTCCCTTAGGCTTACATTCATAGTCCTATTTATATCCAACTATGGCGGTTACAAAATGGTCCAAATGACCCTTTCTAATAAACTAAACTAATCTTGTGCTTCTTTGTTCTTTGTGAATGGTCCTTTCTTCTGCGGATGGTCCTTATTCACTATTGTTGGCTTCCGCACTTCATGTGGACTAACCCCATGCCAACAATCCATAGTGAAAAATTCTGCACATACCTGTAAATTCAAAGTAGCCAAGTCATTTAAGGAGCCCATTGGACAATTCACGAATGCAAATGTTGCAGAAGATGTTTGTAAGGAGGCCGTTGGACGAATAAAAAATGCATAGTGAAGAAAATGAGGTGGAAATGAAAATGGGGACGAATTACCCAAGATAAACTCAGTTTCAAGTTTCACCCCTACGCAGTTGGAATATTGGGCGTGGCTGCATCCAATTTCTCAAAACAGAGACAAAATTTGCATCGTTCCACTCTATAAATGTCTAACCCAAATAAACCAAGAACCCATAAAGAGGAAAATTATTTTAGAAACATAAAAAATACCTGACAGTATGAAAAAAAACATTTGAAAAACATTTATAACCATGGAGTTTGAATTTACAAGTAATCAAACTTCTAATAGAGAAATCAAGGTTGGATGGAAATGAAATACAATCTATACAATGTCCAATTAATATAGAGATCAATAAATACAAAAGAGGGAGTGAATCTAAAAATTGTGTTCATGAATACAAAAACTATTATCTTGAATCACTTCAATAACAAACTTCACTCCTTTAAATCCCTTTGGCAACTTGAAAGTGGACGACAAAGTGCAAAGGTATTTGGAAAATGACTGCCACAAATTACCAATTGGGAATTGGTGGTCCCTTAATCTAATATTATTTCAAAATTAGTAATCTTCTCATAAGATTTGGGATTTAATCTTTAAATTGAGTGTGTTTTAAAGATTTGTCCATATCTCAAGCTGTCTACCATTGCATCACCAATTATGATTCCTTCTAAATAATCAAACTATGCAACATCAAATCTCTTTTGAGTTAATAGATTGGATTTGTACTCATCCTTCTTATACATATCACCATTCCCATGCCATGGATGAGGTAAACCAAGACTAATGCAAGACTTTTATTTATAAATACCTTTGAATCTAATAATCTCTTCAGCCAATGATTTAGCTTTGTCTTGAGTTTTGGACATCAAGACCTCCTTGGTAATCATTTGGTTGGATATATTTATCATATGAGTCCCGTTTTCAACCTGGAAAGTCCTCCAATTGCTTCTTAGTTATACTAGTATGTAGGGAATTTATTATTTCAACATCCTACTAAGTCATTTCTCCAAGCTGCTTTTCAACATCTTTGATTTCCTTTTGACATGTTTCATACATCTCTAACTCATCTTGTATAAGATCAAAATAATCCCATCTATCTAGCATTCCAACTGATATTTTGTCCCAAAGGGTCTTTCTAGTTCTTCCCAACAACTCTTCACCCCAAACATCTAGTTGCATCTTGGTACTTTGACTTTTTAATTCATTTATCTCCGACTCTTGATCATCGGTATATTTGCACTTTGTTGTTCACTTTCAAGTTCACGAGAAAGCATCGAGAGTTACTCAAGATAAAGCTAAAGGCTCTTAAAGGGTAACCATAAAATAAGCTAATTCATGCTCTTAGAGTAGTATAAATAGGAGATGAAAATTTTCATCTTCATCCAAAATTGAAGAGCTCAGATGCAAGAGTAGAGGGTCAAATTTAAGGGAAAGATGAAGTGAAGAAGGCCAAAATTCTAGTGGAAGATGAAATCTTGCGATGATTTCTGAAATCTTGGCATAGATATTATTGGTGATTGTATTGAAATATTCCATGGTAATGTTATTGGCATGAGATCCCTCTAATATTTTGGAATGTACTATGAGGTCTATGATGTAAGGATTTGAAGGTGCAAATAGATGAATTCTATTGGTGATTATTTCTGGGATTTGATTACACTCTTTGGAGGCATCTTTCTGGTCTTGCTATACATCTGAAGTATATCTTGGAAGAAGTTGCTGGCATTCTTGGAGGACATATATATTTGAGGCATGTATAGGTTGACATTGTGACATAGATAGTTTTTGTGGCATTGTGATAGAGACAATGATTGTGTCATTGTGACGAATAGGGCTCATGATAGTGACAACAATACAATTATTGTGATAATGATAGATATAGGTACATGGACAGTGATACAGGTACAAGGACATAGCTACAGGTATATGTTGATGGATACAGTGATACAATGGCGGTGGAATATTGTTCTTCTTATTCATATCAGGGTGGCAGGATGGGGCAAGGATAGGAGATTTAAGTATCCTTTAGGTTGGTGCTTGTGATATCAGGGAGTTGGGGCTTCCTTCTAGTTGGTTCCAGTAAAAATATTGAGTTGGATTTTACTGAGGATTGGAGTCCTATCTATAGGTTGGAAATTATGAAAACCAAGGGGTTGTAGCATCCTTCTAGTTGGAGCTAGTAAATCGAGGAGTTGGAGCCTATAAATTAGGGGGTTTGATCCTCCTTCAAGTTGGTGCAAGTAAATCAGGGAGTTGGACCTTCCTTTAAGTTGGATCTTGTAAAATAGGGGGTTGGTTCCTCCTTCCATTTGGTGCTAGGGTGCTTCCTATGAATGCAATCTTGTTATTTTTATATAAGAAAAGCATTATGTGGTTTCATCTTGTCTGGGTTTGAGATCCATGTTAAATCTCTTGTGCATTATGTATGATGTTATGTGTTGGTTTTATGTGATGGTGAATGACATTGTTAATGGTTAATGTTACATGTTGTACTTAGGTTAAAAGTGTTAAAAAGAGCTAAATGTTGATTCACTCCCCCTATTAGTATAATTTTCCAACAGTCAATTGGTATTAGATTCAATTCCTTCAAGATAGTCTGATTGTTCGGGTACATAGGGTACTCCCAAAAGACCGAACACCTAGAGAAACCACTTCACACAAACAGATAGCAGATCGATACACCGATGTTTTGACGTGGTTTAAACCCTCGTGAGGGAAACACTCCACGGCCTCAGCCAAATAGATTCTACGGGACAATTTATTATGCAAAGAAAGAAAGTTACAAATGAGCTTCTCATAATCGATCAACTTTCCAATGACCCTCCATGCTCTTTAAATAGAGATCATGGACCAATCGGGTGTTAAGCCACGGATCAAGGGTAGGTATGATCTAAGAGAAGTTGAGCCGTCGGATCACTCTATGTATGGAACATATTGTGACTGTTGGATTAAGTATTTACAAATGCATGCTAAAGCATACTAAAGAAACACACTTTTCCTAACAGATATATTACACAAGTTGATCTTAACTAACTCCTAAGTGTCTAAATATCCTAACATCCCCCCTTAAGAACAACTTGGGATAGGATTGAAGGATTTACAAAAGTGACACTATTAGGAGAAGGAAAGAGGCATTAGAGCCTATCCCCCCTTAATGACAAGTTTTTGAACTCCTAACATAGATCGAAGTTTAGAAAAATTCGCTTCTGTAAGAGACTTGGTGAAGAAGTCTGCAACTTGATCGTCTGTAGGACAAAAGAGCACTTCAAGAACACGATAATGAACAAGATTTCTGATGAAGTGCATATGAAGCTCAATGTGTTTGCTGTGTTGATGTAGGATTGGATATTTGGCAAGCTTGATGACACTTTGATTGTCGCACCAAAGTGGAGTAGGCTGCTGCTGTTCGAATCCAAACTCTGAAAGGATCTGTCGAAGCCATAAAGCTTCCTGACTGGCATTAACTGCGGCTTGATATTCTGCCTCTGCTAAAGAAAGAGCAAGAGCTTGTTGTTTCTTAAAAGCCCAAGTAATAGTTCCAGATCCCAGACTAAAAACATAACCTGCAGTAGACTTTCGATCATCAGGATCATCGGCCCAATCTGAATCAGTCAAACCAACCAACAAAGGTTCCCCCCCTGTACTATAATGAATCCTGAACTAAATTGTACCTCGAATATATCGAAGTATTCTTTTAGCTGCTTTCTAGTGACTTTCATGAGGTGTTTGCATATAATGGGCAACACGACCAACGGCAAAGGAAAGTTAAGGACGACAATGAGTCAAGTATAAGAGACTACCAACAAGCTGATGATACAAGGTGGCATCTACTTCAAGTGAAGGACAAGTGGCAGAAAGTTTGACTCCAGAATGGAAGGGAGAAGGGGCATGTGTACAATATTCCATGTGAAAGCAACGAAGAAGGTCACAAGCATACTTAGAATGAGAAAGAAAGATTCCTTCTTTGGTTTACAGGACTTGGAGACCAATAAAATAATGCAAATGTCCTAAGTCTGACATTTCAAAATTTTGCTTAAGACTGGATTTCACATGGGTTATAAGTTTAGGGTCACTACCAGTAAGAATAAGGTCATCAACATATAGAACAAGTATGATGAGATGGTTTCCTACTTTCTTGGTATAGACATTGGGGTCATAATGGCATCTAGAAAAACCAGTGTCAAGGAGAAAGCTATCCATTTTGGCATATCAAGCTCTAGGAGCTTGCTTAAGGCCATATAAGGATTTCTTAAGGAAGCAGACAAGGCTAGAGTTATTCTGAACATATCCAGGAGGTTGTTCCATGTAAATTTCCTCTTGTAAATCACCATGTAAGAAGGAAGATTTGACATCCATTTGATGGACTTCCCAGTTATGTAAGGCTACAAGGGAAAGAACAAGGCAGATGGAGTTCATTTTTGTGACAGGAGCAAAGGTTTCATTGTAGTCAATCCCTTCAACTTGGGAAAAACTTTTGGCAACTAACCTTTCCTTAAGTCTTTCAACACTTCCATCTGATGCATACTTAGTTATGTACACCCATTTACATCTGACAAGTTTTCTTCCTTTTGGAAGAGGTACAAGATCCCAAGTATCGTTCGCCATTAAGGAACGATATTCTTCATCCATAGCTGCATCCCAATCTGGATTTCCTGAAGCTTCTGCAAAAGTTTCTGGATCATGATTCTCGAAAACTTGAGCCAAAAGAGAAGAGGCTCGCTGAAACTGAGAACGTGTTCGACGTTGATCTCTAGGATCACCAGCAAGATCACCAGCTGCTTCACATGTTGAACGGACCCATCGAGGAAGCACTTGTGCTGGTGCAACTGGAGGAACATGAGCAGGGAGGTGGATTTTCATCCTCACTGTCATCATCAGAAACTGGAGTTGGAAACCTGTCAAGGAAGTTGGAAGAAGAAGAAGAAGGCACAAACGTCGAATCAGGCTCGTAGGCCAAAGATGGCACAATCGCCGAGTTAGGCTCGCAGGCTAAGAGATTTTCATCAAATTTAACATCTCTTCTAATGATTATGTCATGAGAATGTGGTTGAAGAAGTCTATAACCTTTTACATCTTCATAATATCCAACAAATATGCACTTTTCACTTTTAGGCTGCAATGCTTTTCATTTTTCATCCGGAATGTGAGCCCATGCTTCAATACCAAACACACAGAAGTGACTTACATCTGGTTTAATTTTACTCCATGCTTCTTCCGGTGTGATACCTTGTAATGCTTTAGTGGTGGTGCGATTAACTATGTAATTTGCACAATTAATGGCTTCAGCCCAAAATTGAAGACTTAGTCCCTTAGATTGGATCATACAATTAGCCATTTCTTTTAAAGTGCGGTTCTTCCGCTCAGCTACACCATTTTGTTGTGGTGTATATGGAACAGTGTGTTGTTGTTGGATGCCTTGTTCAGTGCAGAAAGTAGTGAACTTTTTGTTAACATATTCTCCTCCATTGTCAGATCTTAACTTAATAATCTGATGACTAGATTGTTTTTCAACAAGGGCCTTGTAGGCCAAGAATATGTTAAAAACTTCTCTCTTAAGTTTTAGTAAATAAACCCAAGTGCGTTTAGTGTAATCATCAACGAAAGTTAAGAAATATTTGAAACCAGAAAAGGAATCATATGGAAGAGGCCCACACAAGTCACTATGCACAAGCTCCAAGGGAACCGAGGCATGCCAAGAGGCACATTTGTCAAAACTATCCCGATGATGTTTTTCAAGTACAAAACCGGAACAAACACCATCTCTGCAAGATACCATTGGAAGACCTATCACCATATTGTCTTTACATAGTTGTTGCAATGAGTGATAATTTAAGTGACCAAATCGCTCATGCCAAAGTTTTCTCAAGTTATCACTATGAGCAACAAAAACTGAAGGAAAAGGTGATGACCCAAAGTTGTTAAATTTGTACAACCTGGTAACATCATCAACAATTCCAGTAGCTAAGACCTGTTGAGGATATTTAAAATCCTTGATTACAACTTGGTGAGGTGTAAACATCACAGTTTTACCTTCACCAGAATGAGTGATTTGATAGACTGATAAAAAATTGCAGCAAATTCTTGGAACACATAGTACATCACTAAAATGACCATTATCTATTGGAACTATTCCAGCTCCTACAACACTTAGAGATGTTGATGTATATGTAACTTCGGAATGTATTTCATATATGTATTTTGTACTCCTATAGAGATGGCATTAGTACTCTATACATAAGTGTTTGTATTCCTATAGAGATGTTATTATTCCTCTATACGGAAGTGTCGTCATTTATATTGTAAGTGTCATAACTTATACTTGATGGGTTATTAGACCACCTTGTTGGGGTCGGCCCTGTATAAGTCATGTGGGTCGAAGGGTTATTAGACCACCCTATTGGGGGTCATCCATGTGTGTCAAAGGGTTATTAGACCACCAAGTGTGGGGTCAGCCCGGATTAAGTTAACCATGAGTTAAGCTAGACATGTAGGCCCCATTAGTTTATTGGGCAGGACAGAACAAGTATAAATAGAGATCGGGAGATCTCTATTTGATCATTCATTCACACACTTCTCTCATTCAGAAAGTGGCACACTTGTGAGGAGGAGGATCTGCTGCTAGGAGAAGACTATCTCTTGTATTCTAGTTGTATCATTGCTCTATCTATGTCTGAGGAGGTTATTGGGGTTTTTCACCTTTATGGTTTTCCCCAAGTAAACTCTGTGTCTCTTGTGTGCTTACATTATTGTGTCCATGATTGATATGCTATAGATTTGCTGTACATATTGTTCTCAGTTAAGATCCTAGATCAGATTGAAGTAAATTCAAAAGATTTAACATGGTATCAGAGCTAGCCTGAAAGAAGGCATGATATGGCATGTATGACACTTGTTGCATTGATGATGCTAGGGCTTGATATAGAAAAAAAAATCATCGTATAACTTTCGCTATAAATCCATTTTGGCGAAGTTTTCGGATCTGAAATTGTTACAGGTCGAAGCTAAGATCCCCATGTACCTTGTGTCCAAAGGAAAGCCTCTAATTTGTTTTACTTTGTGATTTATGATCTGTACAATATAGGGTTTTTGCCTCTTCCAGATCTCAGTCCTAAACAGGTGACCTTGGAAAAAAGGTCATAACTTGGGCTAGGAATATCCAAATGAAATTTCGTAAAAAGTAACAGGTAGAAAACAGACTGTACTATCTCAAGAAATTTTTTTAGAGGCCGAAGTTGAACCAGTGACACGTGGCATGCTGTACCAGTTCGATCTCCTGTTTTATCCCATAAATAGGTCATGTTGTGACACTTGGAATAAATCTCTCTCAGAGAATCCAATTGAGGTTAGACCTATTGGGATGGAAAGATGACAGGTCAGGCTACCACAAAAAATTTTTTTAGACCCTGTGGATTGAAAAGTGCGGAGTTACACCAGAAAAAATCAGGTACATATTTCTGTCAAAACAAAATTATTTTTTGAGCACCTTCATTCATGGCTTCCGAAATTTAGGGTTTTGGAGAAAGTTGGAATTTTTGTAATAGGAGACTACGGCTGAATGCTACTCATCAAAATAGAAATTTAGAGACCAAGATCAGAATTTTTGGTTGGGCAGAAGACCGGGCTTGATCAAACCCTAGTTCGGGACTTGATTAGAAAAGTGGAAAATTAGGGCTTCTGCAAAAATGGGAATTTTTGAAATCCGTGACCACGGCTGGAAGCTCCTCAGAAAAATAGAATCTTAGAGCTTTGGATCAAACCTTTTGATTGGGCAGAAGAGTGGGCTTCATCAAACCCTAGTTCGGGGTCACGTCCAGTGAATCTGGAAGTTTCAAAGGCAAAATTGAGGAATGAATCTTTGCAGTTTTCAAATTCTGAATATACTAGCTTGATCAGCTCATTAAGGCACATATTTCTATCCTTTCGGAAGTTTGAAATTCAAAGTTTGAATTTTTGGAGTTTCTCTGACAAACCCTAATCCAGCTCTAGGTCTAGTTCTTGCAAATCAACTGGATTGGGTTAATCCTAGAAGAAGATGGATTGGTCACCTGCATACGTGAAGAAGTTCCCGTCTCAGAGGGAGATGAGGCTAAGGCCTTCCATAAGAAGATTACAAGCAATCTTGACAGGTATGTTTCAAATTCTGTTCATGGTTAAGTTTATGATATGTTTGTCTTCATATCATTACAGTACAATCTTGATTAATTACTAGACTTGTCGTATCACCTTAATAGAAAATATTCATTGATTAAGGTTTTGACACTTATGATTGTACTAATGCATTGTGATGTTGTATGAGGTTTATGTTGTTCGCTAACATAAAAGGTACACCAAGAAAGACAAATCATGTTCTACTTCAAGAGCATATGATCATGGTGACATGAAGACAAAGATTCATCCATTGTCATGGATCACATAGAAGATCTACTTACGAGGTATGTATAACTTGGTTCTACAATGGTTAACTTATGAGACATGTAGGTTACTAGCACAAGTCACTAAAGAGAACTAGAAGACATTATGTGGGTATGTTAGACATAACTAGCTAGCATGCTAATCCAGGTATGTTTTTCCTATATCAAGCTAGAATCCTACCTTGTGTTAGGATCTTATACTGTTGTGTTGTTGATAATGATTATTCATGAAGTCATAGGTTTGAATAGTCATGGTTGTATGCATATTATGTTTCTTACCATAATTGATGATATGACTAACTAGAAGAATCATGAAGGTATAGGTTTGAGTAATTACAGGTTTATGCATTAATGATTTAACTAATCAGAAGAGTCCTATGATCAAATAAGAATATGCATGAGTAAAAGAAGACTTCCCTGAAACCTTGAATACTGATGTTTATTATCTGTGTTTGAAATGATCATGACTATACATGTTTAAGATTATTGTGTTTTGGTAGTATTAAGATTATACTAATGAATGTGTGATTATGTCCGAGACCTCGATGATAACACAATGATAATACTAATAAGCATGCATAGTGATGGATATAAGTTCAAGGACAGGTAATCCAGGAAGAAAAGATCAAGAGGGAGCACACTCCAGTTGTTCCTGCAAGGAAGCAAAGATCAAGAGGGAGCACACTCCAGTTGTTCCTGCAAGAAAGCAAAGGAGCACACTTCAGTAGTTTCAGCAAGGATACATATATTTAGAGGGAGTTGACCACTTCTCACAATCCACATCAGAATGGAGTTGCAAAGATTTAGAGGGAGTCCACCCAACAACCAAACAAAGATAAGTATTTGAATTGTCATTTCTTACATAATGTTATTCAATGATGTATATGCTTATGTTCCTAGAATTAGGTTGTGTATTATGCATATTAGAATAGTTGCATTGATGAATAGTATACTACTAATATACATGAGTAAGTGGCCTATGGCACTGTACAACATTCCATTGCTACTTATCTAGAATGAAACCTCTTTGATGACATGTTGAGAGTTGTGCACACTCTTAACAATATTCTGGTAGAGATTGGAAGGCATCTAGAAAGTTACGGGATATGGATAAATGTTCTATTGAAGCATTGGCTAAGATAATTGCATGACTGTATGACATATTTCTTTATGTGTAAGAATTTGTTCTGAAAACTATGAGATGTTTTCTAATCATGCAATTTAACTTGTTGTGTAGGAAATATTGTATACCATCACCTACAAAAGAAGGACTATAACATTTGTTCAGCAACAAAGTTATCTATTGAAAATATTGAAGATATTGAAGTTCCAAGGATCTGGGAAGAATGCCATGATCGAGGAGTACCAATTGATCATGAAGATGTTTGGGATGCAGTCACAAGACTTGAAGGGGAGTTTGTAGTGGCTTCCAAGAGGATCTACAATATCAAGCATGCTGCAGGTGGTAGCATAGAGGCTTTTGCTCCTGTAGCCAGATACACTTCCATTAGATTCGTACTTACTCTGGCAGTAGTGATGAAATGGAAGATACACCAGATGGATTTCAAGACAGCTTTCTTGAATGGTGTAGTTGAAGAAGAAGTGTATGTGGAGCAACCACTTGGTTCTGAGACACATGACAGGGAGTCATAGACGTGCAGAACTTGGTTTGGTAGGATAGACAACTTTCTATCCAGTTTGGGATTTACCAAGAGTAAAGCGGATTCCAACCTTTACTACAAGGTTGAGGAAAGAAATCCAGTGATACTACTTTTGTATATGGATGACCTATTTATTATAGGTGAAGATAGATTGATTGCCGACACACAGCGGAAGCTTGCTGCCGAGTTCGAGATGAAGAAATTGTGGATGATGCACTATTTTCTAGGTATGGAGGTGTGGCAGAGTGTAGATGGAATCTTCTTTTGACAAGGGAAGTATGCAGTAGAGATCCTGAAGAGGTTCGAGATGATGGACTGCAAGTCCATGGCCACACCTATGGCATCGAACCTAAAGCTTCTGTGTGATGCTTCATCTGAGCTGGTTGATGTCTTTATGTATCGTTAGATGATTGGTCCTTAATGTACTTGATGAACACGAGACCAGATATTTGCTTTGCGGTGAACACATTGAGCCAGTTCCTGACGGATCCGAGAGATGTTCACTTGGTTGCTGTAAAGCATATTCTGAGGTACCTGAAGGGTACGATTGACTATGGGTTCAAGTATGATGCGAATCAAAAGTTTAACCTGCAAGGTTATGTTGATTTAGATTGGGCAGGCACTGCTGCAGATAGGAAGAGTACTTCTGGGTGCTGCTTCAATATGGGATCAGGTGTGATATTTTGGTTTAGCAGGAAGCAGTCCTGCGTAGCACTAAGTACAGCCGAAGCAGGGTATGTTGCGACGAATGAGTAGGTTGCAGATATATTGACCAAGCCATTGGCTAGAGTACAGTTTGAGTACTTCAGAGAGAGGCTTGGTGCACTTCAGATTGAGGTTTCTTTCTAAAGGGAAGTGATGAGTCCGGAAGATGCAGATGCACATGAGATTTTCTGACATGGTTGATGTGTTCTCCCATGGTCGTGATATAATTGCTGAGCCATTCTCACATGGTGGTAGATGTGTTCTCCCATGGTGTAGATGTAAGGGCTGGAGCCATTTTTCACATGGGGTTAGATGTGTTCTCCCATGGTGAAAAGTAAGGGCTAGAGCCTTCCCCGAATGGTGGTAGATGTGTTCTCCCATGTCGGTGGTGTAAGTGCTGGATGATGTGCATCGAGGCTGTGCTTCGTGGATGATGAGATGATCTGAAGAGGACGATGCTATGATGATTAGGAGGATCATGGATGATGAGCATCCGGATGATGCCATGAAAATCCTCACAGCAGATCTAAGAGATGATGTGTACCTCACAAGAGTAATTATGATTAAGCAGAAAAATAGAAGAAGAGTGAACAATACAGTATAATGAGCAACAAAATAATATGGTACAGTAGAACTCAGATAGAAGCAATAATACTTCACACACACTAATTAATTAATCAGAGTATGGACAAATAAATAGTACAATGGTAGAGAGGATTCGAATGCCTAAGGTGGCTATTCGAATTAGCCTCTCAGAGTGATCATAATATCAATAGAGTGTCATCAGAGCACAACTGGGTGTCCTCATGATCATCGGAGCACAATTGGAAGTCTTCATCATCATCAGTGGAGTCATCAATGCTCAAGTAACTGTCAACCATCAGTCAAACTAACTCTGGTAGGTGTAACTGAGTGTAACTCAATGTAACTAAGTGTAACTGACTGTAACTGAGTGTAACTGAGTGACAACTGGACTGGTAGGTGAAGAAGGGCGAGTTGCTCCCTAAAATCAAGGAAGAAGGGCGCATTAAGCAACTGGAGGGATAAAACTGAATAGTGAGAACCTCCTGGGGGCTTGCTAACTGAGGGTTAGGTGTTGGACTGATGACTGGGATGCATGCAAAATGCATGCAAACCCTAAAGGTGCATGCATGACTGAAAATGTAAATGATCAAAATACTGGTGGGACTAGGATGGAGTTTAGGAATATCCTAATAGATGCTCCAATTACTACTCTGTATATGCATCAGGATGATGCTGGATATGATCAGTTGGATCATTTATATGTATATGTATGTATGCATCATGTTGGATGCTAGATATGATCAGTTGGATCATTTGTATGTATTTTGTATATGCATCACGTTGGATGCTTGGACCATGTATCTGTATATGTATCAAGTGGATACATTGTATGATCAGGTAGATCATGTATGTTGATATATATCAGGTGGATACATTATGTGATCAGGTGGATCATGTATCTTTGTATGTATTAGGTGGATACATTATATGATTAGGTGGATCATGTATGATGATATTTATTAGGTAGATACTTGGTATGCATAAGTTGGATGCATTGTATGATCAGGATTATCATGATGACGAGCTTCAGGATGTTGCTCCAGATGATATGTACCAAGACGATACAGTGATGATGATCAGTATGATCATGAGCATCAGGATGATGCTTCGTGCGATGATGATCCATTGGATCATGAGTATCAGGTTGATACTTGGAGGTCAGAGATGATATGTGGCAAGTTGTGCAAATAGCATGTAATCAGTCCTCAGAGATCCGATAGGTTGAGCTATGTGATCGTAACAAGTCCTGGGATGAGGTATTGCTATGCAGTATGTAATCAATCCTCAGATATCCGATAGGTTGAGCTATGTGCTCGTAATTAGTCCTGGGATGAGGTATTACTACAGAGACATGTAATCAGTCCTGGAGATTCGATAGGTTGAGCTGTGTGCTCGTAATAAGTCCTGGGATACTCTTTAGAGATCTTGCCGGTCGTGCTGTGGCACATAAATGTTCTTGGGATGCTCTTTAAAGGTATTGTCTATTCACATGTAATCGGTCCTGGAGATCCAAGAGGTTGAGCTGTGTGCTCGTAATAAGTCCTGGGATGCTCTTTAGAGATCTTGCCGGTCGTGCTGCAACACATAAATGTTCCTGGGATGCTCTTTAAAGGTATTGTGAAGGAGATGCATGTAATCAATCCTGAGGAGATCTTTCCAGTCATGCTTAGGCACATAAATGTTCCTGGGATGCTCTTGTCAGGTATTGCATCCGCACATAAAATTAGTCCTGAGAGACCACCTCTATCAGACCGTTCACACATATGATGAAGACCTGTAGGTGGTGGGCCTACATCCAATATGAAAAAGGACTGGCTCTGTAGAACTTCCTATGACGAGTAGATTCAAAGATTGATTGAGATAGCATCAGCAGTGACGATGACAATGATTCAAGGATGATGATTCGTTGATGATGATCCAGAGAAGAAGACTTGTGCTAGCAGACCTGTGTCGAGAAATACCTTCCTAGTTAAGAGGGAGTGTTGATGTATATGTAACTTTGGAATGTATTTCACCCATGTATTTCATATATGTATTTTGTACTCCTATAGAGATGGCATTATTACTCTATACGGAAGTGTTTGTATTCCTATAGAGATGTTATTATTCCTCTATACAGAAGTGTCGTCATTTATATTGTAAGTGTCGTAACTTATACTTGATGGGTTATTAGACCACCTTATTGGGGTCGACTCTGTATAAGTCATGTGGGTCGAAGGGTTATTAGACCACCCTATTGGGGGTTGGCCATGTGGGTCAAAGGGTTATTAGAACACCAAGTGTGGGGTCGACCCGGATTAAGTTAACCATGGGTTAAGCTAGACATGTAGGCCCCATTAGTTTATTGGGCAGGACATAACAAGTATAAATAGAGATTGGGAGAGTTCTATTTGATCATTCATTCACACACTTCTCTCATTCGAAAAGTGGAGAACTTGTGATGAGGAGGCTCTGCTACTAGGAGAAGACTATCCCTTGTATTCTGGTTGTATCATTGCTCTATCTATCTCTGAGGAAGTTATTGGGGTTTTTCACCTTTATGGTTTTTCCCAAGTAAACTCTGTGTCTCTTGTGTGCTCGCACTATTGTGTCCATGATTGATATGCTGTAGATTTGCTGTACATGTTGTTATCTCAGTTAAGATCCTAGATCAGATTGAAGTAAATTCTGAAAATTTAATAAGAGATCTATCATCACCAACAAATATTTGTTTGGTGTTACATTCATGCATAGTAGAAAAGATGGCCTGATCCTTATCCATATGATAAGATGCTCCAGAATCAATGAGCCATTCATTTGAAGTAGAAGAAGAAGATGCATTATAAGAATAACCAGAAACACAAAGTGCATGTCCATGAGAGGTAGATTTTGAAGGTGAATCTAGGCTGATGTGGTGCTTCTTCATTGTTGCTTCCAAGTCTACCATCTTCTTGAAACACTTAGATTCATCATGATTGTCTTTCCCGCAAGAGTTGCAATGACGCTCAGTCTTCTTACCTTTTGGCTTGGATCCTTTGTCATTTTTTAAAGAAGGAGCTGACTGAGAGGGTTTGGGACCCTTGTTTGACTTATTATTGCGAAAATTTTGTTTCTTGGGAGGGTTGGAATTTTATTTCTGTTGGGACAATAAGGCTTTCCCTGATGTATCTGCATTGTTGATTATTTAAAGATGGATGAGTTTATCTTGCTCTCTAATCAAGGAATCACAGAAGGATTTAAGACTAGGCTCTTGATAGCTAGCTGCATTCAAGGATTCTTTCATGGAGTAAAATGTAGATACAAAAATAGAATATGCAGGTCCAAGTTTGGAAAGAATATGATAAATGCATTGTTTGTCTTCCCTCTTAATCTTACATTCTGCACATAAGAGTTTAAGAGTTTTGTCTTTAGATAAATAATCTTGAATGCATGAAAAATCACTTGGATTTAAAGAAATCAACTCATTTTCGAGTTGGTGACCTCGAATTTCATTGTGTTTACCAAACACAGATTCCAACTTGTGCCAAGCAGCATCAGGTTCATCAATTCCAGATATGTGGAATCGTAAATCAGTAGAGATTGACATCCCAATCAATCCACGATCTTCGTCATATCTATTTACCCATTTTATTTTCTTATCATCATCAATGGGTTCTATTTCTTTCCTTGAGGTAATTTTGAAAAGTCCCATACTTCGTAGAACATACTCCATACGAGATTTCCATGAGAAATAGTTGGAACTAGTAAGTAGAATATCACAAGGGGCGGCCATATTTGTAAATTAATGGTTGTAAAAGCAGAAACCAATAGTCTAGATGCGAAGAGCTCGAAAAAATAGGCGGTTTAAAAAAAACGGCATTGAAAACTGACTTTGGATGATGAAGTTATGCTTGAACAAAGAAAATGTTGAAGATGTCTCCAATAGTGACGTGGCACATAGAGAATGACCAGCTAAAAAAAGGACCCCCCTCTTCCTAAGATGAACTTTTGACAATCACTTTACAAGAAAGTTGGTTTAAGTGAATCACTTTTATTAAATAAGTGATTTCACTTTTACAATGATACTTTAAATAGTGCAGCAATAAAAATGAACTTAAATGACTCACTTTGTATTTTTATTTTTTATTATTTAAGTGAGATGCACTTTTATAATAAAGTAACTTGAAAATAGAAATTGCATGCACTTTTCCTTTTAAAAGTAACTTCCTAAGACTTGAATTCAAGACCTATTAAGGAATACAACAACTTTGAACCAAGTGAGATAGATTAAAAGGTATGTAAAATATGGGAATGAGGAAGGGTTTTTTTTTTTTTTACTCTTCTTGCTCGGTTTCCGTGGTTTCCTTTTTTCCTGCAAATCACACCACAAAACCAAAACAAAAAACTTTTCCACACTTGTGGAGTTACATCTCGTTAGCTTGCCCGGAAAGTCTACGTTTTCTCTCTATTTCTGATTTACCAAGATCGCGCAAGGTGCACGGCAAAGAGCATACGCAACCAAGAAAAATCCTTTCTCTTTCTATTTCTGATTTGCCGAGATCGCTGAAGGTGCATGGGAAAGAGAATATGCAGACAGGGAAAGCAATAATCTGAAACAAAAAAATCTAATAGTAAAAACTGATAAAATATGAGATTTTTTTCCTTTTAAAACAAAAAATAAAAAAAATGCGTCACTGTAACATTATACCTTTAGATCTGATGGAATACGCGTTTTTGAAGCAAACGGGAACCGTTTTCAATAAAAAAAAAACTATTTCCCAATGGAAACGGTGCTCCGGATGCAATGGAACACCTCCCATAGCCTAGAAATGCACATAAATACTAGAACCAAAAACCCTTTCGAGTTTCGGCAACAACAGTTCAAGATCTAGATCATAACTGGAAGCAGCTCTTCATAAAAGCTCTGATACCATGTTCGAGTACACAGGGTACTCCCAAAAGACCAAACACCTAGAGAAACCACTTCACACAAATAGATCACAGATCGATACATCGATGTTTTGATGTGGTTTAAACCCTCGTGAGGGAAACACTCCACGGCCCCGGCCAAATAGCTTCTACGAGACAATTTATTATGCAAAGAAATAAAGTTACAAATGAGCTTCTCATAATCGATCAACTTTCCAATGACCCTCCATGCTCTTTAAATAGAGATCATTAACCAATCGGGTGTTAAGCCATGGATTAAGGGTAGGTATGATCTAAGAGAAGTTGAGCCGTCGGATAACTCTATGTCGGGAACATATCGTGACCGTCAGATTAAGTATTTACAAATGCATACTAATGCATACTAAAGAAATACACTTTTCCTAATGGATATATTACACAAGTTGATCTTAACTAACTCCTAAGTGTCTAAATATCCTAACACTGATAGCTGGAACGAAGATCTCTAGAGCACATGGATGAACATGAAAGTCTCTACTTTGTAGATGGGGTTCGACTGTTCTATGGATAAAATTTTGATCATTAGATTATAAGAATGAGATTCCATTTACATGCACAAGGTTTTGGCATTTGGAAATCTGTTGTAAATGGTTACATCGCTCCGAAAGGACCACAAAAAACTACAGCCATGAAGGAGATAAGAAATAATAATGCAATGGAAATGGATATCATCTTGCATGGAATATATGATCATGTGAAAGATAAAGTTGGAAAGTGTTCATCAGCTAAAGAGCTCTGGGACAAGGTAGAAAATCTTTGCACAAAGGGACCCCATTGTTAGCATTATTTTTGTCCCAAGTACCTAAGAAGATCGGGTAAATAGTTCATGAGGTTTGGAGTCTAAATAAGGCTTAAAAAGTATAAGGGAAGTAAGCTTATCTTAGGGAGCCTACAAAGTTATTCCAATAGGCCCAAACACTTAAAATATTAAGCAAAGGCTCTAGAGAATCAAATACAGAGGATCCTAGTCGATGACTAGGGCACTATGCGGCGGGTGTTGGTTTATCCAACAATACTAAGAGGTGGGGGGAGAATCAGTATTTCATTTTTCAAACCTTTTATAAACAATTAGTATTAAGTACAAGTTAAATAATCATAAGTAACATGAATAATACAATTAACAATTTGAACACACATATTTATTGTGGAAACCTCAAAGTAAAACCAACAAAGTTTTCTTATTAATAAGCTAATCTTATACAAAATTGTTTTAAAAGCACCAACTTGACGGAAAACTTAATTTTCGGGGTCCTTTTGCCACTATAAAAATGATGCACCTACACCCCTGGTTTTCTACCTGCTCAACAGACAAGGATGTCCCAACACCCTAATTCTCCAGGCATGACTGGAAGGAGGACACCAACCCCTTAGAAGGCCTTAACCTGCCCCAAGCACCACTCAACCACCCTCTTATTTATAATAGTTTTAACTTCAGTTTTTTTAGATCTTCAATGACAACTCGAACTTTTGTAATGCTTCATCTATCTCGCTGGCCTCTTTATTGCTTCTGATATGCAATTACCAAAACTTCAAAGACACCTCTGGTCCTCTTCATACATTTGAATTGTATGGTTATATATTTTTTCAAAAAACTTTATTATTTGAAACATTGTGTCTTTTTAGGAAAATCATGCCTCTTCATAAAAAATATTGTATCATTTTAATGACATCGATTCATTATTGATCTTCATATCCTTTCAATCTTGTTTTAATTAATAAGGAATTACTATTTTGCAGAGTTAACCAATTTTGGCATTCTCCAAAGTTGGAAATTTGGCCAAATTGTTCTCCAAATATACTATTTCCAAACCTCCATTCAACAGAGTGGATGTCAAACTGGCGTTCCACTAATATTTACAAATATTTCACATCTGATCCTTTTAATTAACCCTTGAGCATCTTTCAACAGCGAAATGATTCAAAACCATTGGATCTTCGTCAATCCACATCAACGGTGGACTTCAACGTGGACTTATCTAGATTTCATAAAGATTTCGCATCACATCCTGAGCTTTAAACTATGAACAACTTAACTCTTCTTGGGTTGAAATTCATGCATGTTAACTCAGTAAAATGTGTGATTCATTGGATTTGATTCCTTTGAGATCGACGATGTTATTTGAAATTCAACTTCATGGGATTCATGATTGCATGTAGGGCCCTCAAATGACCAAGGGCAGAGATGGAAAAGGTGCTAAAGAATTGAACAAATCACACCAAAAGTTGCAAACGTGTAAACCCGTGGTGGAATAATGATGTGGACCCACCCAGAAAAAAATCGATGGTGGAAAGGGGTTTCAGTGCTAGAAAGTGCACAGTGGTTAAACTTGGAAAGGTGGAGCAGAAATTAAACTGTTTACCACGTGGTAAGTGTTGGTGGAGTCCGCTATGAAAAGCGGTAAAAGTTAAATTGCTCATCGCAAATTTTGAAACCACCTAAGCATATGTTATATTAAAGGTTAATGTTAGAAGCTTGGAAAAATGCATTTGTTGATTATTTCCTGGAGGAGAAGAAGTCACCGAAAACACGTCACTTGTCTTCGTCAACAAGCAAAGAAGTCAACCCCATTGTTATTCTGTTCGTAAGGTCACTTCACAGGTAGCTCAAAACCCTCACTTTTCATATTTTGTTTCCCAAATGGATAAATTTGAAGACCTTGTTCTGTTCAATGAAAGTTTATATGAAAACGAGGAGCTTGTAGTTGATAGGTAAAGGGATATTTTTGACCTTGTTTTGTCTATGTGTAGTATTTCGCAGTCCAAAGAGAAATTAATGGAGTTTAAGTCGTAGGGAAATGACGTATTTAATTGTTTTAGTTCTTTTCTGTATTATTTTTGTGTCGAATAGACCCTACACTTCCCCAAATTTGTTGGTTGGTGTGCGATGAATTATTCGCAGGCTGAAAGGGTAATCATTAACGTAAATACAACCAAAATTATATGTCGAGTCAATGTGCAGAATGTCCATGAGGTTCTAGGTTTACCTAAAACATTTCCCGAAATCCCTGAGTCATTTAACAAAGAAAATTTGGTAAAGTTTTATAGAAATTGCAATCCGGAAGAAAAAGATAAGTTTTTATTACAAGTCTTGAAATATGGTCAATCGCATGAAAACCTATCATTCCCTTTGAGTATTGATGTCTTTCAGCGAGATACTTAGTTAGTTTTGTCCTTGTTGAGTAAAATTTTAGGTCTAGATAGTGATAATTCATTCACAAAAGTTCTGTTAGGTTTCCTTCTGCACGTCATTTCACCCGAATCACATTCGAGTCCAGTATGTGGTTTTAATTTTAATGATTTATTAGATGAAGCGATTCATGTCTAGTTGGTGAGTTTCTAGAAGTTGAAGCATTTCAAATATCAGTCATATCTCCTGAACCTGTTCTTGTGTTCAAATATTTCTAAATTGAAGTTTCTTGGTACCGTGTTTTCTCATGGCCTTCTTGAACAAATCAATATGTTTGAGTTCACAAATACAATCATGGCAGAAGTTTACAGAATTATTTTTAATGTTGAATTTCCCTGAGTGTTAGAATAAATGAAATAAATGCTGCATCCTACACCAGAAGGAAAAATGGGTGATTGGTTCTTGTATAAATAACATACTATAATTAGAGTGTATGGTTTTATTGGAGCACCATCTTTGTTTCCAGCCTTGTTAACACCAAGGGTTTTTTCCTTAGAATTTATTAGACAAAGGTTGCATTCAGAAGAAGAACATTTTGGTGTTTTAAAAAAATCACCAAATGTGAAATTCCCTCTTAAAATTGGTCCATTCATCATTAATACCAAGGCAGCTCTATCTATAGTAGAAAAATTATTGAAGATCATGGATTTCCAAGAGGCTGAAAGGATTAACTATGATCCTCATCAAATTATATCGCAAATGAGATAGCAAAATATAAACATGGATTTTTATCATCAAACAGTTGAAGGATTAAAAGAGATGGTAAATTTATTAAAATTTGAACAAGATAAGAAATAAGTGAATATGGAGCAAACAAGCAATTTGGCAATGTTGCTTCAGACACCAGCTAAATCCGATATCACCAATAAGAGAACTATTTCAGAATTTGATAGTATGGAAGTCGATGAAGAAGTTTCAAGCAAGAAATCAAAAGTGGAACAACAGAAGGAAATTATTAGTATGGAGGAATGAGATTTAATTGTTCCAGAAAAAAACTACTTTGATTTCGCAACCACCTGTAAATATGTAGCAATATTCTTTTTCAAAAATAAAGCAATGTGGAAGTAACTCTCAGTATAAGTCCATATTTAATTTCCTTTCACAATATGCAGAAAAGAAGAAGCAGTCGTTGGTAGAAACTCAAAAATTGTTCCCTGAAGTAAGAAAATTGACAGAACAAAAAGTTTCCCTTCTTATATCTAAGGATCCAGAAAGAAACACTATAAGGTTTGCAGTGGTGAACGATGAGAAATTTTCTGAAATGGAATTTAAGCTTGATGAGATTAACATACTTGATAAGATCCAATTGCATAGACAAACAGGATATGTCTTGTATTTTGATTTATTACAATCTACTTTAAAAGTTTATAAATTGCAATTTGTGATAGCAAAGTTGGAGAGTCAATTGACGCAAGAGAAGGCAGAAAACAAAGCAAATTTGGTCCAGATTAAAAGACTACAAATGGACCTTGTGACTGTGGGAGCTGAGCCAAGGAACACTCATTGTACCAAAAGGATCCTTGATGAAAAATAAAATACCATTCAAATGAACAAAAAAAAATTGAAGGTTCCAAATAATCAACATGTGCAATCTCTATAGTTGACAACATTATAATAAGAAAATGAAGCCATATATAAAGAAATGATGGATCAAAAAGGTAAAATGCTAAAGCTACAAGATGAAAAGCATGCTTGGGAAAAATAAAGGATTGAATTGTTGTCACAAGTCTCAGTGTTAAATATCAATCAGATTGAAACTTTGCAAGTGCCAGAGAAGCCAAGGGATCAATATCTATATACGGATGAAGGAAAAATGAAAAATTCATCCATAGAGGAACTTCCCAGTGCTATGTCACAAATTAGTCTAAAATATGTAGAGATAGAAGAGTTGAAAGTGGAAAACCAGATGTTGAAACAGGAAGTAATTCAAAATTCTGTCGAAAAGAAAAACATATTGGGTGATAGAAAACAATTGCAAAAGAAAGTTGATGAATTAAAAGATAGATTGACAGGTAAGATTCCATTAAAAGGAGGTAAACACCTTATATGGGATGTGATATCAGTGGAAGTCACCAAGTTTTGGTCACATTTCAATTTTATGGAAGATAAAGATGTTATAGAAAACATAGCTCTCCAGAGGTGTAAAGTGGAAAACGAGACATTAAGCAAAAGGCCTTCAGAAACAACTCAAAATACAGTCAGTTTTTTAAACACTCTAACTCAATTAGATATGTAGAGTTTTGGAATCAAAGATAGACCATAAATCATCATTTGGGAAGGAAGAATTATTGGCAAGCATGATTGTTTTAAAGAAGTACAAGACAAAGCTCAACATATGCTCCTTCAAGTTCAAAATTTTAAGAAATTATTTTAGGGGATTTTTAAAAATGGTATACCTTCTTTTTGGAGTGAGGATGGAAAATTAATGACTCAAGAAAATTATCACAATTTGATAATACAAGCCCGTATGAATCACTTGAAATTTGAAGGTTTGCTCAAAGGATTAACTGGAAAGACAATAATTGATAAATTGATGGATGATTTTGAAATATTTGATCAATTTCTAATGATTAAGAAGGATATCGCAGTTGTATGTTACACATCATGCATAGAATTGCAGGTGATGGTGAAAGAAATGATGGATTATGAAATCCCAAATCAAGAGCAATGGAAAATTGTCGAAAAAATTGGGAAAACAAAATACAGGCTATATCAAGAATGAATATTCAGGTGTCTTGATTTGAAATGAAGTTGCGGTTCCTTTGTTAACTTCCCAAGTGTTACATCAGCCCAAATAAAATCACCATGATATCAGCTTGGTTGACAACAAAACACATGTTCTTGAAGTTTAGAGATTTCTTTGAAATTTCTATTTTTAGCGAAGAATCAGTCAGGGTTTATTCAAAGAACATTTTGTATAAATTTTGAATTTACAAACTAACCAGGGTTGGATACGAGAGCAAAAAATACAGTGATGAAATATTTTTTGAAGATTTTAATGAATAGCAGAAGTATAGGTGTATCAGAAACAAAGATTCATATGTTGTCAATTTCTTCAGTCTGTTAATTTCTATTTTGTGAATGTATTTCATGTTACACCATCTTATCACTTTGCCTCATATTTGATTGAACTATGTGAGTTAGAATTCATTTTATATGCTTTGATTCACACATTTAAATATTTTCAATGTTCTTTCTTCCAAATTAATGCAAAATTCATCTCAGTTAGATGCTCCTTTTTTTTCCAGAAGAAAAAGAGCCTATTTCTATTCATATTATGAATCAAAGAAACTACACATATTCTTGTCCATAAAAGTCAATGATCATGATAATCATTTGTTACATTTGAAACATACTTGTCACCCAAATGGCCACTATTTCTCATGTTACACATGTTTTTATCTCATAATATCCTTGTTTGTCATCTTCCATCCACATCAACATTTATCATTCCATATCACAATCAATAAACCACAAAATATTTATCTATGCAATTTAGATAATATTCTACTGTATTATACAACTATTTCAAGTAATGTATCAAAATAATATTGTCCAAAAAATCCTTCCATGCTTAGTATATATTTATGTCAATTTCATCCAACACCTGTTGTTTGTGAAAAAGGAAGATATGAGCCCGTCCATCCTCCATAATGAGACCACTTTTTGATATCATGTATGCCTGCATGTTATAGATCCTGCTCAGATGGTTATAACATATATATTCAAAAGTCTTGTGTAAATGCGCAATTCTTTGTTTCCAAGCTGTCAAATTTGAAACCTTTAATATGCAACTTCCATTGATCCAATTTAAAATAGCTTATGAGTCAAAAAAAATGTTTATCATGTTTGAACCCATATTCTGTGCTATTGTCAACAATCCCCATAATGCAAGGGTTTCTTCCCTTGTGTTGCTCCCCATTCTGCATCCAAATGACATCTCCATGTGATGTTCTTGATCCATGAACAAAATGCCTCCTACCCCACATCTTTCCAATTGACTAGCTTCGTCGAAATAACCCACTGGAAAATGATAATTTATAATTGGGAGGTCAATTTTTTTCCTTGTAACAAGAATCTTGCAATTTATGTCTTTCATGTAATGTAGTATGAATTCCACGGACCCGCACAAAGTGTATATTTTATCATCAACCAAGATAGAGTTCCTTAGTCACCAAAGACGCCAAATGAAATGAACAGGACATGCCATCAAATGTATGAAATTTGAATACCAATATTTAAGATTTTCATCAAGAGTGCTTCATGCCCAAGTACCTTCTTGATAGTGGAAAATCATTATCTCATCCCAGAACTGTAAAATGAATACGCACTGATTGAACAGATGATCACATGTTTCTTCTGCTCTGAAACATAGCTGACATACATTAGGTCCAATTCCCCCAAGTTTTCTAAATCTATCACCAGACATAATGCGATAATTAAGTGCTAACCACATGAAAATATTCAATTTTTCTAGGAGAAGGGTCGACCGACCCTTCATTTATGAGATAAAAAAAGAATGAATGACCAACCCTTCATATTTTGTAGGATTAGTAGGAATAGTAAACACCAGAAGGATTGGGCACCCCTTCTTATATCCTTGAAATACCAAGAATATAATTAAGAGAAAGGATCGGTCACCCATTCGTTTCTTGGAAAATTGTGAAGACCTATATCCATCAATTCACCTATATCCAAAATGGTGAACACAAGAAGGATCCACTGACCCTTCTTGCAATATAGAACTATTATGAAAAGAATATTGGGTAGAAGAAGGGTCGGTCGCCCCTTCATCTATGAGGGAATTGTAAAAATAGTCAACCTACAAAGGCTAGGTCGTCAATTCATGTATATCTAGAATGGTGAAAACTGGATGAATACTAATCACAAGAAGGGTCGGACGACCAGTCATTTACGAGAGAATGTAAAACTATTTAATCTGTGAAGGATAGGTCGACGATACATGACTTCTGACTTCCACAGTAAATAGTAGGAATCGAGACATTGGCTAAGTTATAACATATAAAAAATATTTATCCCGACTTCCGAATTTCGCCAAGAAGGATCGACCGCCCCTTCATTTAGTAGAGAATTGTGAACACCTATATCCAAAAATTCACCTGTATCCATAATGGTGAATACAAGAAGGATCGACCAACCCTTCTTGCAGTCTAGAACTATTATGAAAATAGTACTGGGCAGAATAAGGGTTGGTCGCCCCTTCATTTATGAGAGAATTGTAAAAATATTCAACCTACGAAGGATAGGTTGTTAATTCATGTATATCCAGAATGGTGAACACTGGAAAAATTATGACCATATAAAGGGGTGGCCGACCCTTCATTCAAGAGATAAATGTAAAAATATTTAATCTACGAAGGCTGGGACAACATTTCTCGACTTCTGACTTCCGCATTAAATAGTAGGAATCGGGACATTGGCTAAGTTATAACATATAAAAAATATTTATCCTGATTTCCGACAAGAAGGATCGGCCACCCCTTCATTTAGTAGAGAATTGTGAACACCTTTATCCAACAATTCACCTGAATCTAGAATGGTGAACACAAGAAGGATCGACCGACCCTTCTTGCAGTCTAAAACTATTATGTAAATAATACTGGGTAGAAGAAGGGTCCACTGCCCCTTCAATTATGAGATAAAACAGAAGAATGAACGACCGACCCTTCCTGTATTATAGGATTAGTAGGAATAGTAAACACCAAAAGGAGTGGGAACCCCTTCTTATATCATTGAAATACCAAGAATATAATTAAGAGAAAGGATCGGTCGCCCCTTCATTTATTAGAGAATTGTGAAGACCTATATCCATCAATTCACCTATATCCAGAATGGTGAACACAAGAAGGATCGACCGACCCTTCTTGCAATCTAGAACTATTATGAAAAGAATATTGGGCAGAAGAAGTGTCGGTCACCCCTTCATTTATGAGGGAATTGTAAAAATATTCAACCTACGAAGGGTAGGCCATAAATTCATGTATATCCAGAATGGTGAAAACTGGATGAATATTGAGCACAAGAAGGGTTGGCCGACCCTTCATTTATGAGAGAATGTAAAAATATTTAATCTATGAAGGCTACGCCGACAATACGTGACTTCTGACTTCCATAGTAAATATTAGGGATCAGGACATTGGCTAAGTTATAACATATAAAAAATATTTATCCCGACTTCCGACTTTCGAAAAGAAGGATCGGTCGCCCCTTCGTTTAATAGAGAATTGTGAATACCTATATCCATAAATTCACCTATATCCAGACTGGTGAATACAAGAAGGATCGACTGACCCTTCTTGTAGTCTAGAACTATTATGAAAATAATATTGGGCACAAGAAGGGTCGGCTGCCCCTTCATTTATGAGGGAATTGTAAAATTATTCAATGTACGAAGGTTAGGCTGTCAACTCATGGATATCCAAAATGGTGAACACTGGAAGAATAATGAGCACAAGAAGGGTCGGTCGACCCTTCATTTATAAGAGAAATGTAAAAATATTTAATTTATGAAGGTTAGGCCGACAATTCCCGACTTCCAACTTTTGCAGTAAATAGGTGGGATCGAGACATTGGCTAGGTTATAACATATAAAAGAGATTTATCCCAACTTCTGACTTCCGACAAGAAGTATCAGCCGCCCCTTCATTTAGTAGAGAATTATGAACAACTATATCCAACAATTAACCCGTATCTAGAATGGTGAACATAAGAAGGATCGACCGACCATTCTTGCAATCTAGAACTATTATGAAAAAAATATTGGGCAGAAGAAGGATGGATGCCCCTTCATTTATGAGGTAATTGTAAAAATATTCAATGTACGAAGGTTAGGTCGTTAATTCATGTATATCCAGAATGGTGAACGCAGGAAAAATTTTGAGCACAAGAAGGGGTGGCCGATCCTTCATTCAAGAGATAAATGTAAAAATATTTAATCTATGAAGGCTAGGACGATAATTCTTGAATCCCGACTTTCGTAGTAAATAATAGGGATTAGGACATTGGCTAAGTTATAACATATAAAAAATATTTATCTCGAATTCCGAATTTTGACTAGAAGGATCGACCTCCCTTTCGTTTAGTAGAGAATTGTGAACACCTTTATCCAACAATTCACCTGTATCCAGAATCGTGAACAAAAGAAGGGTCGACTGACACTTCTTACAGTCTATAACTATTATGAAAATAATACTGGGTAGAAGAAGGGTCGACCGCCCCTTCAATTATGAGAGAAAACAAAATAATGAATGACCGACCCTTCCTGTATTGTAGGATTAGTATGAATAGTAAACACCAAAAGGATTGGGAACCCCTTCTTATATCCTCGAAATACCAATAATATCAGTAAGAGAAAGGATCGGCCACCCCTTTGTTTATTAGATAATTGTGAAGACCTATATCCATCAATTCACCTATATCCAGAATGGTTAAGACAAGAAGGATCGACCGACTCTTCTTGCAATCTAGAACTATTATGAAAATGATACTGTTGCTTGGGTTTTCACCCAAGCATGCCCTGATGAGCACCTACTAACTTGTAGTAGCAGTCTCAATAGAAATAAATAAAAACTAAAGTAAAAAAGCAGATTTAATCTAAGATATGAGAAATTAAAAAGTTAATCTAGCATGTTCATGTAAAAACTTGAAAGTAAATGGTAAAGAATTCAGATCTATATGTAAAATGAATTCTTTATTTCTGAAAAAATAGCTTTACAATAATCATGTTACCTCAAATGGTGAGGATTGTTGAGTTTGAGCAGCTGCAAGGTTGAGGTGCTCCAATGGTCCAATGATCTCTTCTTCTCCAATGCTCTAATGGGGATCTTCAAACTCAAAAGTGAGGCTAGGGCTCTCAAGAGTGAATTTTGCAGCATAATGATAGGATGAATGTGGATGAATAGTGAGGAGCCCCTATCACCTTTTTATAGTTTTTTGGTGATGGAGAATACCATTGTGGTTTAAGGAAACTAATGGTATTGACCAAGATGGTTTAGGTTTCTTTTTCCTCTTTTTCCCTCTTTTTTCCATTTTTGAATATATTTTATATTTTTATTCTCTTTTAATTGATTTTTGAGAATTTTGGACTCTTTTTGAGGGTTTTTTTGAGGAAAATTACATATTTTAAGGGGAAAAGGATGGATTTTGGTATTTTTGGTGACCTTTTGAAGGTTTTAGAGGCTCAAATGGTGGAAAAAGTGGACAAATGGGTCATGGAAATAGGGAAATGAGCTAGTGAGCACTTTTTGGGTGTTAAAAGATTGCACCCTGATGTGTGAGGGCAGGAGCTCATCGTATGGCAGATAGACATCATATTTCTTTTGTCTTTTTTCCGTGGGCTATGGAGGAGAGAAGAGACCGATTGGAGACTAGAACACCGGGCCCATGCAAACTGCACAAACTAAAAATACATGTCCTCAAAATGAATGAGGAATAATCTCTAATAATGGACGAGGCGGGCATACGCATGCTTGTATCAAGACATATAAATAACACTGAGGTCCAAAAAAAGGGGGACCTAAACAATACATATAAACCTGTTGTGTACATCATAATGGTCCAAAGGGGACACAATGTTGGGACATACCCATGGTCATACCATAACTGATCTGAAGAACTGATACATTGGAAAAGAGCAACAACCGTTCTAAATAAGGTGTCAGAAGGGTTGATGAATTGCTGAATCTGAAGGTATCGAACGACTGTAGGGGTTCAAAACTGTGAGTCAACTTCTGAAGAGTATAAGGAACTGTATATTCGAGGGAGTATAAAAATAGGGTACTTCTGAATATTGTCACCAAGCGCAACCCAGATATCCATAGGAACATGTGATTGATTGTTTTCTCAGGTCGAATCACAAATGTGTTAGAGTCAGGTGACATCCAGGGTCTTCAACAAAATAACTGAAAGGACCAATACCCTGTACAAGTCTCAATGATGCGATCAAGGTGTTGACATCGAGCATGTGTGAAACAATCATTTGGATAGGTACTGAGGACTCCTTTCAAATGATCCGTAGGCACTCATCACTAATGGTGATGAGTCCAACGCATAGGGACCTCTAGGTCTATCCTCTAGAATAAATTTGGTTGGCGTCGATAGAGGGAGACCAACAACTACCAAGGCAATGATGTTTCCTTGATAGGAGCACGAGGTGTACAACCGAAGTGTGATAGCACTGATGGTAGGACTGCTATACTGTGGAGATGGGGAATAAATGGGGTCATAGAGTGGGTGGAATCAAACTTCCTTTGTTCAGAGCATGATGACATGGTTGACCTGCCAACATATGAAACTAACTTTTAGGTGTGGGGATCATAGCTTAAGGGATCAGGGGTATGTATTGCAGACTGGAGTGAATCTGGGGGAAAAGCTGATGGATGCTATTGGGAGAATCTCAAGGTGACATATTGCAGAATACTCTAAAAAAAGGCGACCATAATGGGGAAGCTTCCATGTGAGTAGACATGATCTGTTGTGGCGCTAAAAAGCACCGTTGGGAACTTCTTCGTGGTTTCAATGAGCTCCAAGAAGTAAAAGTGTGCTAAAAAATGGTACTGTCCCGTGTATTTGTGCAAGCCCAGGACTGTTCATGCTCATGGGTGCTTTCAATTTTAGAGAGTCTGAAAGCGGTAAGTAGACTCCAATGGTGGTATTTTTCGTATGTTAGTCTCCAAGGTCCGAAAAAGCATAAAATGATGCAAATGAAGAACTCTTCTAGCCGATGTGACTATATTATTCCTTTTTTCGTAATTAGTCTACAAGGTCCAGAAAAGGGGTAAATTTATACTAGGTAGATGCCCTTTCAGATACGTATAGCGAGCATGAAAGGAAGCAAGATTGCTCGACGATCTTTTCATTGTTTTTAGAAGTTAGAAAAGAGCTTAATAGAAACTCCCTAAGTGCCTTTTTCGTAAAAGAATTGGTCGGCCCGAAAAAGAGATAAAATTATACCGAACAAAAAGGTATTGGTGAGTGCGAGAAATGATCTCAAGCATTGTCATGAGCGCGAAAAACTGAATCCAGTGATATAAAGAATGTCAAGAATGGACAACGACCAATGTGGCACACAAATCGAGGTGACGAGGGGCATGGAAAAGTGCCCTATAAATGTGGTGGTGAGAGCAAGAAATGATCTCAAGCATCATCACGAGCGTGGAAAACTGAATCCAACAATATAAATTTGTCAAAAATGGACAACGGTCGATGTGGCACACAAACTGAGGTGACGAGTGTGTGTGAAAAAATGCCCAAAAATGGGACTGGTGGAATTGGAAAACTGACTAGACCATCGTGGATTTCTCACCATGCTAAATCCAATGGTATCAACGGTTTGAAAAACGGACGTCGTATGGCTCCGGAATGGTTGATTGAAAATTGGTCAAATGTCTATAAATAGTGAGTGGACCCATAGGGACATGTGTCATTTTCACGGTTGAGTTTCACAAGAGATTTGATTTGGTCAAAGCTCTTTCTTCATTTGCGGGAGATTTGACCGTTGGTTTTCTGTTCCACGAGTTCCGGGTAATCCTATTGGCCTTAGCATTTAATTTCATTTACTTTCGGGGGGGAGACTAGGTCTCGAGAGTGGCGTATACGCCATGTTGCCTTGCCAATGTGGAATATCGCGTCTTTCAGGTGTTTTTACGTGATCTGGATTGCGACTGTGGGCCTCCACAGCTGCGATATGGATCGCGGCTATGGGCTCCCAAAGCTGTGATCTGGATCGTTTGCTTGGGGAAGTTGATTGCATTTTTCTAGATTTTAATATTTTCTTGTTTACTTGGCAGGATGCTCAGGAGACCGAGGGTGTCGTGGAGGGAGAGAGAGATTTCGGAGGAGGTGATGGAGATTATCCAGGGGAACCACTATGCATAGGTGGCTTTGGCTTTGGGCGGACTGTTGAAGTTCGTTCAGATTCCTCTCATGCGTTCAACAAACTTGTTGTTGAACAAGTTGATTGATTTATGGGATGTGGGTTTGCAGGATTTTATGGTTCAAGTTGAGAGATTGGATCTCACCTTGACAGATGTTTATTTTCTGACTGGGCTGCCCCGTTTGGGTGAGATAGGGGATAAGCGGCCCAAGATACCTGCTGATGTTGATATAGAGGATCTCCTTGAGAGATTTTTCAGTCGGGGGTCTGAGGTGCATGCCAGTGCTTACTTGTTCGTGATTTGCAGGATCTGATGATGCAGGCGGTTTCCATACTTCAGGTACTTGAGGCATAGGTGCCCCACCGATTATTGAGTGGGTAGGTTTTGATGGTTCATCGGGTGATGACTGGTACTTACTATGACTAGGGGCAGATTTTCCTTGCTTGTGTTAAGCGTGAGCTGAACAAGGAGAGGCTAGGGGGGGGAGTTCAGCTATGCTTCATTTTTGTGTTGTTTCTTTTTCGAGCGGGTGCCTACATTGTGACCTCGTGTGCTGGTTCGAGACGGTTTGAGGAGTGAGCAGCGGATGGTGCGGTGGGGAGAGATGATGCCCCAAAGTGGTGGTAGTGCTCCTGGATGGTTCTTCACTATAGAGATGTATGAGTAATGGGAGCAGATGCTAGTTCTATTTGATGACTACCCGTACCAAAAGATGGATTTCTGGGGGGATATGGATATGCCCCGTGCTCCAGGTCAGGTCTGGGGCTAGATGGTATGTATTTATTTTTGTTTCTTGATCATATCATGTTTAAATGTTTTGTTATGATGATGGATAGAGGTGTTTTAATGATGCTTATGTTGCTTATTTGTTGGTTTGTTTGCAGATGTGGGTCCACGGCCTCCACCGGATCATCAGGGACGTAGGGGACATGTGGTGGTGGTGGTACCTCCACCGGTAGTGGAACCCCCGCCTCGTGCACGAGGAGTTGTACGTCGTCGAGATGATGACATCAAGGATGTTCGTGAAACCTTCGAGGCGTTGTTGGATGGTGCACCGGATGATGGTTGGAGAGAGCTGGATCAACGTGTGTTGGACCGTTGTTTCGATGCTCCGCATGAGTGGAGATCGATTCTGCGGAGGGTAGTTGTGTTGGCAGTTGAGAGGAGAGCTCGGGATCAGTATGATCCAGAGGAGGCATTCGATCATGATGATGAGGATTAGGTTGTCTTGTACTTGGCCCCAAATGCTGATGAGCATATGGGGAATTTTGTGGATATTTCGATCTACGACTGGTGTATTTTTTGTACATTCGGGTGCTGAGGGCACTCTTGACGTTCTGAATATATGATGATATATATATATATATATATTTATGCATATGGGTGTATTTTTTGTTATACAGTCATGTATGCATGTGGATGCACATCTTGTCATTGCTTTTATGTCTTGTTGCACATGGATGAAATTGTATGTGTTTTGTTTTTCCATGGAGGCACATTCTATGCACGTGGATGCAATACTTTGGTTTTGTATGCTCGTGGAGGCACATGTTATGCACGTGGATGCAATACTATGATGGTTTATTTTGTTTGTTTATTTGATTTTTTGATGCCTATGTGATGCATGTTTTGATATCCTACATGTTTTGGTTGACGTGCCAATCTAGAATGTTATTAGCCATTTGGTCTACGACACTGTTTAGATTTTGTGGGACATGAGTGAATGAAATGGATTCAAAGTGTCGAATCATTTGTTTAGTGCATAGGAATTTTCTAAATAGACAGGGATCGCGTGCCTGGTAACAGTTGTTGAGTTGGGAAACAAGGAGCTGGGAGTCCAGGAAGATGCTAAGGTGACTTATGCCCATCTGGAGAGCAGCAGCTAGTAGACCAGTCACGACATCGTACTCAGATTGATTATTTGTGGCAACACCTATGCACACTCCGTCGAGGTGGATCAACTCATGTGAAGGGTAATAAAGTACCCAAGCTGCAAAGGAAATATTTGGATACCAACGACTTGCACCATCGACAAAGCCGATATGGTAGAGTGGAACAGGATCCATCTGTGTTCATGCAGAAAAAATGAAAATGTAACGCTTTGAAAGTTTGTAGTGAAAAAACGAATTGAAAACTATACAATATGGACTGTGGTGTCCAGAAGATTTTTATGGATATAATCGTTTAAGGTACAACCTGTTACGAGGGTTGCACATGGGTTTACCTTCTGAGTCGGTCAAAACGTATGCCCCATGTCCAAGGCAAGTGTGTATGATGTAAGGGCCTTGCCACATGGATTCGAATTTTCCTTTGCCCGTTTTGTCATAGGCTTGATCGTAAATGAGTACAAGGTCTCCTTCACTAAATGCTCGTGGGTGAACATGTTTATCATAACTGAATTTGGATCGGTTCTTTGCAGCTTCGATTGTTTGGAGAGCTGCGCGACGATCTTCGTCGGCTTGCTCTAAAAGAAGTAGGTGTTTTTCAATTGGTGAAGTATTCGGGAGGAGTTCGGTGGCGATGTGCAATGTCGGGATCTGACACTCAATTGGGAGGACAGATTCTATGCCGTGAACCAAATGGAAAGGGGTGAAGTCGGTGGAAGTTTTAGTGGACGTGCGATAAGCCCACAATTCGGGAAAAAACATGTGATGCCAATTGGACTTATCTTGGTCGACAGTGCGCTGTAGGATAGTCTTCAAAATTTTGTTAATGGCTTCGACTTGGCCGTTCCCTTGCGGGTAGTAGGCGAAAGAGAAATGATGTTCAAACTAAAGGAGGGTTGATAATTCTCACCAAACAGAGTCGTCAAAGTGAGAACCATGGTCTGAGATGAGTTGCTTTGGTACTCCAAAACGAGCAATAACATGGTCGAGGAAAAAGCGAGCTGCAGTGTCGGCTTTGCAGTTGTAAGTAGGCATGGCTTCTACCCATTTGGTAAAGTAATCGACAGACACAATGATGTGTTTATGGCCGCCAGCTAATGCAGGGTTACAATCCATGAAGTCAATGGCCCATTAGCAAAAAGTTCCAATGGTGACGACTAGATGAAGGGGGTAGGGGGGGTTCTTGCCTTGGGGGAATAAAGTTGGAAATTTTTGCAATGTTTGACTACTGTGATGCAGTCGGTAACTAGTGAGGGCCAAAAATAACCTTCCCGGATCACCTTTTGGGCAATGGCCATTCTAGAGAAATGGCCGATGTAGGCGCCACTATGACAGTCATTAAGGACTTGTTCTGCTTCTTTTAGAGAAAGTCAGCGTCATAGGATTGTGTTGACGCCACATCGATAGAGGACATCGCCTAAGAGGAGATAACGGGGGGCATGGTGATGGATGTGACGATGTCCGTCACAGTTGATATTGGGTCGAAACTTTTGTGTACGGAGGTAAACCAAAATGTCACCGTACCAAGGGTCGTTAGACGAGATGATGAATAAATGGTCGTCAATTAGATCAGTATGGATAGCTGGTGATGACGATGAGGATGGTAGGTCCGTAATGAGCTGAGCGAGTGCTAAGGCTTTTGTGCTCTTTGGAGTTTTAAAAGTCAGGTCGTATTCTTATAGGATAATTACCCATTTTGCTACGCGGCCTTGCAAAAGTCGACGTGTCAAGAGATAGACCATTGGGTTGGAATTTGCGATAACTGTGGTATGGCTGAGGAGAATGTAATGGTGCAATTTTTGTACTGAAAAGACAATGGAAATGCCATTTTCTCTTCATGTGGGTAGCACAGTGGTGGGCCTGATAAGGTTTGGCTTACATAGTAAATGACATTCTCTTAATGAGTAGAGTCTTCTTGAATGAGTACTCAAGAAACAGCATAATCGGATGCTGAAACGTAAAGGATGAAGTCTCTTGTGAAATCCAGAGGAGAAATCAAGGGGGCATTATTGAGCGATTTCTTTAGGTCTGTGAAAGCTCCTTTTGCTTGGTCGTCCCATACAAATCGGGTATGTAGGCGTAGTAAATGAAGGAAACCATGAAGTGTCATGGCATAATTGGGGACAAAGCGTCAGAGGAAGTTGGACCTCCCTTGAAGGATTGGTAGTTGTCTTAGTGTACGAGGTGATGGTAGGTCCACGATGGCTTGGACCTTTAAAGGGTCTACGGTGATCCCTTTTTCTGAAATGATGAAACCCAACAAACGGCCTGCTAGAACGCAAAAGACACACCTGAGTGGGTTCAAGTGGATTTGATATTTGTGACAACGTAAGAATACTTGTTGATGGTCGTCTAGATGGTCAGATCGTTTCTTATATCGAGCCGTGAGGTCATCTAGATAAACCAATATGATGTTAATCAGGTCATGAAAACAACAAGTCATGGCTCGTTGGAATGTGGCTCCAACGTTCTTGAGACCGAAAGGCATGATGCGATAGGCGAAGGTGCCACATGGGGTAGTGAAAGCGGTCTTGTATTGATCTTCCTTGCGGATTTTGGATTTTGTTATACCTAGGGAAACCGTCCATGAAAGATAGTACCTCATGCCCCGCACATGCATCAATTAGTTGGTCAATAAATGGTGTTGGGAAGTTGTCTTTGGGACAAGCTAGATTGAGGTTTCAGAAATCAGTACATACACGAATGGTGCCCGCTTTCTTATTGAATGGAACTGGGTTGGAAACCTAGGTGGTATAAGCAATAGGGTATATGAAACTTGCTGCTCGAAGCTTCTCAATTTCGGCCTTAACGGCTAGAAGCTTAGATGGGTGAATGGGGTGTTGTTTCTGGTGGACAGGAGGTATGTTAGCCCAAGTGTCTATGTGATGTTCTACAATGGTAGGATCAAGATCAGGCATCTCGATGTAAGACCAGGCAAAGAAATCGTGAAACTCTTGGAAGAGTTTCTTATAGGCTTGGACTTCCTCTTCAGTGCATGATGCGCCTAAGGAGATAAGTTCAGGTTTTCCAGATGTGGTGGAGATGTCGATTTTTATGATAGGAAAGATGTTGGCCATATTACCTTCTTAAAAGGAATCTGGTGTTGGGATTGGATCTTTGAACCAATCGACCTTGGTTGGTAAAAAATCTTTTGATTCGACGGACAGTTGGTTTGCCATGGTAGAGGTTGATGCCTTAGGGATGAAGTATGACCGATGGTGCATATCATCCCAGGGGTAGTCTAGTGCAGTTAGTGTTTCTAGAATTTCCTCGTCGCTACGGAAGTAGTGTGTCATCAAATCAATTTGTTCAGGCTTGTAGGTGGTTGAAATCATATAAATGGTATTGATTTCTTCTGAAGGGGAAGATTCTGGGGGGGATATTTCCTCAATGAGCCGGGGGGGGGGGATATCTCTAGGTCGACATTATTCAATTCGTATAGTGCTGCTCTTTAATCTAGGAGATCGAGGAAGTGATGTGAATAATGACCGTAGATGCCGTATATCGCACAAGGGTGGTTGGTACACAATGATTTATCATGAGGATGAGGGGGCAGTTCTAGTTTGACAATTGGAATGTTAGTGTCATTATCCAACATTTTCATATGTTCTTGAAGTGCTGGTAATTGTGGACATTGATGGGTAGCATGGCCTATATCGTCGCACAAAGAACACTTAGGGGGAACACGGACTGTTGGGGGATTCTTTGCAAACTTGGGAGTCGGTGGGGCAGTGGGAGTTGTGACTCCAATCGTGTAGGTTTTACGGCCTTTGCCCCCATTATAGCGGAGTTGAGGGGGAGCATTACTAGATGTTGGTGCAGTGGTCCCAGTTGGAGGTGGTCGATTTTGGATGTTTGCTACACTAGGTGGTGGACGGTTTGAAGTATTGATGGGTTTCACCGGTTGTAAAACGACATTCAGTGTTGGGGGAGGGGTTGGTGCATGTAGGTACCATATAGGTAGTCCTAATGTTAATCTTGGAATATTTAGCTTAGCCATTACTAGCGTGATGATGAATCCTAAAGGAGGAAATAAGAATGGGATAGTGTGAATCGGTGTTGCTCCGATATGACTAGGCAGCATGGGTGGTTGTGGCAGTAACGGTGGCTATTGAGTATGTGGCTGTGTGTTGTGCGAAAGGCTTCACAAATCATATATTTCAGTTAACCACAAAGGGGTGGGACAGATGGGAACATGGAGGTCATGGGAGTATCCGAATATATCCCGGGCCCGACTGAGGAGATGAACGATGTGGGTGCACTTTGAACAGGTTGCTCGATCATAGGTAAAACATTTTCAGATGCTGTGGGGGCATTAGGATCATAGTATGTTATCTAGTCGATTTTGAATTTGCGTCCTTCATGGGGAAACATCACGAGGCGGAACACGGATGAAGTGACAACCTTCATTTTATACATGTAACTCCATCCTAATAGGAGGTTGTAATCAAGCTGGGCGTTGATGACCTCTATGTCTATGAGAACCAATTTTCCCCAAGCTGTACGGGCACGTTAACTAATAGGCCCTGCGGTTGAGCTGAACGACCATCGTAATCTCGCAATGCGGTAGTTGATGGCTATAGTGTGGGGTATCCAAGTTTCTTCCAGACAAAAGTAGACATAACACAGGTGGAGGCACCTTCATCGATGATGCATCGATGAACGACAAGGTTTCGAATGGATACAGAAACTTGAAAAGCTAGTGACGAAGGAAAACGTGGTTCGGTGTGGTCTAAGTCGAAAGCCATCATATGGGAGTCATTAGGGTCTATGGCACTAATGGTGGACAATAATAATTTCCTCTGTGTAGGACAATTTTTTAGGACTTCTAGAGTGGACATAATGGAGGGGGACTAGGCTAAGTCTTCTACAATGTTATAGTTTGAAGCTGCACGAGTGTTAGGGTTGTTGTTGATTCGTCTTAGGGGGCTGCGAGGGACTTTTGTACCCCCGTCCATTGGCATATTAGGTATGCGTAATGTCTGGTCAGTTGGGAGGGTGCTTGATGATGGATCAGTAGGCGTGGTTTCAGGGGCTGAGCCGTATTGGTTTCGGTGAGTTTGAAGGTTGATATCATTTGATGACATCATTAGCAGATGGTGAGTGCTTGACTCTGTATGCTGGTAATCAATTGCAACATAGAACACATATTTCATTAAAATTAGAATTTTTTAATTCCAAGGGCATCACCATAATTGAATTTTTTAGTTATTTTGGAATTCTAGATCCACTATTTAATTCCACATTTAATGAAATATGTGTTATAGGTAATTTTCTGTTGTGGTGCAGCGGATCCTTGTGGGGGATCCATTGGACGAGTGTTTACTACTCCTTGGTTGGGTAGAGGATTCTGCAATATCATGGGTTGTGGTTGAGGAGGTGGTGCTGGCTGTGCAGCTTGCCCTTTTCTTTGGGCATCATCGACCCAAAGTTGACGTGCTTTCTCCAAATGGGGGAAATTATGTGTGTAGTGGCCGTATACCGAACAAAAGGAACATGGGTGGTTTGTTCTTAAGCTGGGGTTTTTGCCCTGTTTCGGTGGACGATTAGGGTTTTGATTGGCAAGAGTAGCGTTATTGTTATTGGGAGAATTAGGTGGCTGCCCTCCTTGGTTTTGTTGTTGGTTATTTCCGCGGCTGCGTCCTCTTTCGTGATTCTTTTGACCTCCTTGATTACTCTAGTTGTTCTGGTTTTGGGGTTGGTATTGTTGTGCGTATACTTTCCCTTGGGCGGTAGGGGGGTCTTGAGGTCGAGCAGGTACAGGAGCAAGCTACTGTGGATAGTAAGCAAGAGGGTTCAGAGTTGGACTCATTGTTTGTTGTGGTTGTTGGTAACCTTGAGCTATTGGAAGTGTTGGGGCAGGAGGTCCTGCTTGTTGAGGATAATAAGATGATTGGGCTTGTGGGTGAACCGGAGTCTGATTGGCCTGCTGGTGATAATATGTAGTTGGTGCATAAGCTGAGGGTGCTTTCCCATAACACTGTGGTGGACATGAGGGTCCATGAGTATGGTGGGTGTGCATCATTGGAGCATACGAAGTTGTAGCTCCAGAATGAGATGTAGCTCTAGACAGGTCTGGGGCGTTGCTCGTACTCATCATAGTGAAAGGTTTGTTTTATGCCATAACCTAGCCAATGATACCTTCAGCGGCATGGGATTCCCTCGGTGCATCGCTCCGGGATGGATCGCCACGCGAGGCATCTGGTAAGATTGTGTATAAATAGCCAGACTGGGCGTGGATCAAGTCAAACTGCTGTGCTTTTAAAATGGCTTCTTGTTCCGACTGTGGTTGTTCAGAAGCTACATGCTTGGCTATGAGTGGAAGGAGGGATTTCAAGAACCAATCCAGGAAGATACGGTCGTCTTGCTTGATCGTGTTCCAGGTCAGGACTGGGGGCCAGATGGTATGTATTTGTTTTTGTTTCTCTATCATATCATGTTTATATGTTTTGTTATGATGATGGCTAGAGGTGTTTTCATGATGCTTATGTCGCTTATTTGTTGGTTTGTTTGCAGATGTGGGTCCGTAGCCTCCACCGGATCATCAGGGACGTAGGGGATGTGTGGTGGTGGTGGTACCTCCACAAGTAGTGGCACCCCCGCCTTGTGCACGAGGAGTTGTACGTCTTCGAGATGATGACATCGAGGATGTTCGTGAGACCTTCGAGGCGCTGTTGGATGGTGTACCGGATAATGGTTGGAGAGAGATGGATCAGCGTGTGTTGGACTATTTTTTCGATGCTCTGCGTGAGTGGAGATCGATTTTGCGGAGGGTAGCTGTGTTGGAAGCTGAGAGGAGAGCTCAGGATCAGTATGATCCGGAGGAGGAGGAGCCAGAGGAAGCGGTCGATCATGATGATGAGGATTAGGTTGTCTTGTAGTTTCCCCCAAATGATGATGAGCATATGGGGAATTTTATGGATATTTAAATGTACGACTGGTGTATTTTTTGTACATTAAGGTGCTGAGGGCACTCTTGACGTTTTGAATATATGAAGATGTATATATATATATATATATTTATGCATATGGATGCATTTTTTGTTATACAGTCATGTATGCATGTGGATGCACATCTTGTCATTGCTTTTATGTCTTGTTGCACGTGGATGCAATTGTATGTGTTTTGTTTTCCTGTGAAGGCACATTCTATGCACATGGATGCAATACTTTGGTTTTGTATGCTCGTGGAGGCACATGTTATGCACGTGGATGCAATACTATGATGGTTTATTTTGTTTGTTTATTTGATTTTTTGATGCCTATGTGATGCATGTTTTGATATCCTACATGTTTTGGTTGATGTGCCAATCGAGAATGTTATTAGCCATTTGGTCTGTGACACTGTTTAGATTTCGTGGGACATGAGTGAGTGAAATGGATTCAAATTGTCGAATCATTTGTTTAGTGCGCAGGAATTTTCTAAATAGACAGGGATCGCGCACCTGGTAATAGTTGTTGAGCCGGGAAACAAGGAGCTGGGAGTCCAGGAAGATGCTAAGGTGACTTATGCCCATTTGGAGAGCAGCGGCTAAGAGACCTGTCATGGCATCGTACTCAGATTGATTATTTGTGGAAACACCTATGCACACTCTGTCGAGGTGGATCAACTCGTGTGAAGGGTAATAAAGTACCCAAGCTGCAGAGGCGATATTTGGAGACCAACGACTTGCACCATTGGCAAAGCCGATATGGTAGAGTGGAATAGGATCCATCTGTGTTCATGCAGAAAAAATGAAAATGTAAGGCTTTGAAAGTTTGTAGTGAAAAAATGAATTAAAAACTATACAATATGGACTGTGGTGTCCAGAAGATTTTTATGGATATAATCGTTTAAGGTACAACCCGTTACAAGGGTTGCGCATGGGGTTACCTTCTGAGTCGGTCAAAATGTATGCCCCATGTCCAAGGAAAGTGTGTATGATGTATGGGCCTTGCCACATGGATTTGAATTTTCCTTTGCCCGTTTTGTCATGGGCTTGATCGTAAACGAGTACAAGGTCTCATTCACTAAATGCTCGTGGGTGAACATGTTTATCATAACTGACTTTGGATCGGTTCTTTGTAGCTTCGATTGTTTGGAGAGCTACGCGGCAATCTTCGTCGGCTTGCTCTAAAAGAAGTAGGTGTTGTTCAATTGGTGAAGTATCCGGGAGGAGTTCGGTGGCGATGTGCAATGTCGGGATATGACACTCAATTGGGAGGACAGATTCTATGCCATGAACCAAATGGAAAGGGGTGAAACCAGTGGCAGTTTTAGTGGACGTGTGGTAAGCCCACAATGCGGGAAAAAGCATGTGATGCCAATTGGACTTATGTCGGTCGATAGTGCATTGTAGGATAGTCTTCAAAATTTTGTTAATGGCCTTGACTTGGCTGTTCCCTTAGGGGTAGTAGGTGGAAGAGAAATTATGTTCAAACTTAAGGAGGGTTGATAATTCTCACCAAACAGAGTCCTCAAAGTGAGAACCATGGTCTGAGATGAGTTGCTTTGTTACTCCAAAACGAGTAATAACATGGTTAAGGAAAAAGCAGGCTGTAGTGTCGGCTTTGCAGTTGTAAGTAGGCATGGCTTCTACCCATTTTCTAAAGTAATCGACAGCCACAATGATGTGTTTATGGCCGCCAGCTGATGCAAGGTTACAATCCATGAAGTCAATGGCCCATTTGCAAAAAGGTCCAACAGTGACGACTGGATGAACGGGGGCAGGGGGGGTTCTTGCCTTGGGGGCAAAAAGCTGGCAATTTTGGAAATGTTTGACTGCTGTGATGCAGTTGGTAAATAGTGAGGGCCAAAAATAACCTGCTCGGATCACCTTTTGGGTAGTGGCCATTCCAGAGAAATGGTCGCTGCAGGTGCCACTATGACAGTCGTTAAGGATTTGTTCTGCTTCTTCTAGAGAAAGTCAACGTCATAGGATTGTGTTGACGCCATGCCGATAGAGGACATCTCCTAAGAGGAGATAACGGGGGGCATGGTGACGGATGTGATGATGTCCGTCACAGTTGATATTGGGTCGAAACTTCTGTGTACGGAGGTAAACCAAAATGTCGCCGTACCAAGGGTCGTTAGATGAGATGATGAATAAATGGTCATCAATTAGATCAGTATGGATAGCTGGTGATGAAAATGAGGATGGCAGCTCCATCATGAGCTAAGCAAGTGCTAAGGCTTTGGTGCTCTTTAGGGTTTTAGAAGTCAGTTTGTATTATTGTAGGATAATTACCCATTTTTCTATGCGGCCTTGCAAAAGTCGACGTGTCAAGAGATAGACCATTGGGTTGGAATTTGCGATAACTGTGGTATGGCTGAGGAGAATATAATGGCGCAATTTCTGTACTGAAAAGATGACGGCGAGGGCCATTTTCTCTTCATGTGGGTAGCATAGTGGTGGGTCTGATAAGGTTTGGATTACATAGTAAATGACATGCTCTTGATGAGCAGAGTCTTCTTGGATGAGTACTCAAGAAACGACATAATCGGATGCCGAAACGTAAAGGATGAAGTCTCTTGTGAAATCCAGAGGAGAAATCAAGGGGGCATTAGTTAGCGCTTTCTTCAGGTCTGTGACAGCTCCTTTTGCTTGGTCGTCCCATACAAATTGGGTATGAAGGCGTAGTAAATGAAGGAAACCATGAAGTGTCATGGCATAATCGGGGACAAAGTGTAAGAGGAAGTTGGACCTCCCTTGAAGGCTTTGTAGCTGTCTTAGTGTATGAGGTGATGGTAGGTCCACGATGGCTTGGACCTTTAAAGGGTCTATGGTGATCCCTTTTTCTAAAATGATGAAACCTAGCGGATGGCTTGATGGAACGCAAAAGACACACTTGAGTGGGTTTAAGTGGATTTGGTATTGTCGACAATGCAAGAATACTTGTCGAAGGTCGTCTAGATGGTCAAATCGTTTCTTAGATCGAGTTGTGAGGTCATATAGATAAACCAATATGATGTTAATCAGGTCATGAAAACAATAAGTCATGGCTCGTTGGAATGTGGCTCCAGCGTTCTTGAGATCGAAAGGCATGACACGATAGGAAGAGGTGCCTCGTGGGGTAGTGAAAGCGGTCTTGTATTGATCTTGCTTGTGGATTTGGATTTGGTTATACCCGAAGAAACTGTCCATGAAAGATAGTACCTCGTGCCCCGCACATGCATCGATTAGTTGGTCGATAAATGGTGTTGGGAAGTTGTCTTTGGGACAAGCTAGATTGAGGTTGCGAAAACCAGTGTAGACATGAATGGTGCCCACTTTCTTATTGACTAGAACTGGGTTGGAAACCCAGGTGGTATAAGCAATAGGGTGTATGAAACTTGCTGCTCGAAGCTTCTCAATTTCGGCCTTAACAACTTGAAGCTTAGATGGGTTAATGGGGCGTTGTTTCTGGCAGACAGGAGGTATGTTAGGCCAAGTGTCTATGTGATGTTCTATAATGGTAGGATCAAGACCAGGCATCTCGGTGTAAGACCAGGAAAAGACATCGCGAAACTCTTGGAAGAGTTTCTTATAGGCTTGGACTTCCTCTTCAGTGCATGATGCGCCTAAGGAGATAAGTTCAGGTTTTCCAGGTGTGTTGGAGATGTCGATTTTTATGATAGGAGAGATGTTGGCCATATTACCTTCTTCAAAGGCATTTGGTGCTGGGATTGAATCTTTGAACCAATCGAACTTGGTTGGTAAAAAATATTTTGATTTGACAGACAATTGGTTTGCCATGGTGGAGGTAGATGCCTCAGGGATGAAGTATGACCGATGGTGCATATCATCCCAGGGGTAGTCCGGTGCAGTTAGTGTTTCTAGAATTTCCTCGTCGCTACGGAAGTAGTGTGCCGTCAAATCAATTGGTTCAGGCTTGTAGGTGGTTGAAATCATATAAATGGTATTGATTTCTTCTGAAGGGGAAGATTCTAGGGGGGATATTTCCTCAATGAGTCAGGGGGGGATATCTCTAGGTCGACATTATTCATTTCCTATAGTGTTGCTCTATAATCTAGGAGATCGGGGCAGTGATGTGAATAATGGCCATAGATGCCACATATTGCACAAGGGTGGTTGGTACGCAATGATTTATCACGAGGATGAGGGGGTAGTTCTAGTTTGACAACTAGAATGTTAGTGTCATCATCCAACATTTTCATATGTTCTTGAAGTGTTGGTAATTGTGGACATATATGGGTAGCATGGCCTATATCATCACACAAAGAGCACTTAGGGGGAACACAAATTGTTGGGGGATTCTTCGCCAACTTGGGAGTCAGTGGGGTGGTGCAAGTTGTGAGTCTAGTTGTGTAGGTTTTACGGTCTCTGCCCCCATTATAGCGGAGTTGAGGGGGAGCATTACTAGATGTTGGTGCAGTGTTCCCAGTTGGATGTGGTTGGTTTTGGATGTTCACTACACTAGGTGGTGGATGGTTCGAAGTATTGATGGTTTGCACCGGTTGTAAAACGACATTCAGTGTTGGGGGAGGGGTCGATGCAGGTAGGTACCATACAGGTAGTCCTAATGTTAATCTTGGAAGATTTAGTGTAGCCATTACTGGCGTGTTGATGACTCCTGAAGGAGGAAATAAGAATGGGATAGTGTGAATCGGTGTTGCTCCGATATGACTAGGCAACGTGGGTGGTTGTGGCAGTAATGGTGGCTGTTGAGTATGTAGCTGTGTGTTGTGTGAAAGGCTTCAAAAATCAGATATTTCAATTAACCGCAAAGGGGGTGGGATAGATGGGAACGTGGAGGTCATGGGAGTATCCGAATATATCCCGGGTCCGACTAAGGAGATGAACAATGTGGGTGCACTCTGAACAGGTTGCTCTATCATAGGTAGAACATTTTCAGATGCTGCGGGGGAATTAGGATCATAGTATGTTATCTGGTCGATTTTAACTATGTGTCCTTCATGGGGAAACATCATGAGGCGGAACACGGATGAAGCGACAGCCTTCATTTTATACATGTAACTCCATCCTAATAGGAGGTTGTAATCAAGCTGGGCATTGATGACCTCTATGTCTATGAGAACCATTTTTCCCCCAAGCTGTATAGGCACGTTAACTAACAAGCCCTACGGTTGAGCTGAACGACCATCGTAAGATCGCAATGGCATAGTTGATGGCTATAGTGTGGGGGATCCAAGTTTCTTGCAGACAAAAGTAGACATAATGTAGGTGGAGGCACCTTCATCGATGAACAATAAGGTTTCGAATGGATACAGAAACTTGAAAAGCTAGTGACGAAGGAAAACATGGTTCGGTGTGGTCTAAGTCAAAAGCCATCATATGGGAGTCGTTAGGGTCTATGGCACCAATGGAGGAAAAGAATAATTCCTTCTGTGCAGGACAATTTTTTAGGACTTCTAGAGCGACATATCAGCAGGGGACTAGGATAAGTCTTCTACAATGTTATAGTTTGAAGCTACACGAGCGTTAGGGTTGTTGTTGATTCATCTTAGGGGGCCGCGAGGGACTTTTGGACCCCCATCCATTGGCATATTGGGTATGCATAATGTATGAACAATTGGGAGGGTGCTTGATGATGGATCAGTAGGCATGGTTTCAGGGGCTGAGCCGTATTGGTTTTGGCGAGTTTGAAGGTTGATATCATTTGATGACATCATTAGCAGATGGTGAGTGCTCGACTCTGTATGCTGGTAATCGGTTGCAACATATTAGGTAATTTTCTACTGTGGTGCAGTGGATCCTTGTGGGGGATCCATTGGAAGGGTGTTTACTACTCCTTGGTTGGGTAGAGGATTCTGCAATATCATGGGTTGCGGTTGAGGAGGTGGTGCTGGCTGTGCAGCATGCCCTTGTCTTTGGGCATCATCGGCCCAAAGTTGACGTGCTTTCTCCAAATGGGGGAAATTATGTGTGTAGTGGCCATATACCGAACAAAAGGAACATGGGTGGTTTGTTCTTAAGCTGGGGTTTTTGCCCTATTTCGGTGGATGATCAGGGTTTTTATTGGCAGGAGTAGCGTTATTGTTATTGGGAGAATTAGGTGGTTTCCCTCCTTGGTTTTGTTGTTGGTTATTTCCGCGGTTGCGTCCTCTTCCGTGATTCTTTTGACGTCCTTGATTATGCTAGTTGTTTTGGTTTTGGGGTTGGTTTTGTTGCGTGTATACTTTCCATTGGGTGGTAGGGGGGTCTTGAGGTCAAGCAGGTACTGGAGCAAGCTCCTGTGGATAGTAAGAAGGAGGGTTCAGGGTTGGACCCATTGTTTGTTGTGGTTGTTGGTAACCTTGAGCTATTGGAAGTGTTGGGGCAAGAGGTGCTTCCTGTTGAGGATAATAAGCCGATTGGGCTTGTGGGTGAATCGGAGTCTAATTGGCATGCTGGTGATAATATGTAGTTGGTGCATAAGCTGAGGGTTCTTTCCCATAACACTGTGGTGGATATGAGGGTCCACGAGTATGGTGGGTGTGCGTCATTGGAGCATACGAAGTTGTAGCTCCAGAATGAGATGTATCCCTAGACAAGTCTGGGGCATTGTTGGTACTCATCATAGTGAAAGGTTTGTTTTATGCCATAACCTGACCAATGATACTGTCAGCGGCATGGGATGCCCCCGGCGCGTCGCTCTGGGATGGATTGCCACGTAGGGCATCCGGTAAGATTGTGTATAAATAGCTAGACTGGGCGTAGATCAAGTCAAACTGCTGGGCTTTTAAAATGGCTTCTTCTTCTTACTATGGTCGTTCAGAAGCTACATGCTTGGCTATGAGTGGAAGGAGGGATTTCAAGAACCAATCTAGGAAGATACGATCATCTAGCTTGATCTTGCAGAGACTACGGCGTTTACGCCACTCATGGATATGATATGTGATATGGTTGGCCGTATTCTGTCTACAAGACAATAGGATTTCTACTCCTGCATCATAGCGGACAAGTAGTTGAAAGAACTGTAGGAAAGTTGAGGCAAGGGATGTGAATGTAGTGTGTGTCCCATGGGGTTGCTCAATATATCGTTTGGCTGCCGAGCCAGTGAAAGTTCTTTGTAAAATTTGGAGTTAAATAGAATCATCGACTATGGAGTTTGAGGAACACCATAGGTGAAAAGACATAACATGGTTTTGTGGGTCTTCTCCAGCCTTTCCTTCAAACTTTGGAATGTCTGACGAGAGTTTTGTGGGCATAGGGGGCCAAGTAGGGTCATGTCTGATGGGGTCATTTGTTAACCTTTCCAGGTCTGGTAAGTTTAGACTAGCCATAAATGGCAGACTGGCAGAGGGGTGTGACATGGTTGCTGGGGCATAAGTGGTAGTGGTAGCATTATGAATTGGGCCACTGCCCCCAAGGGGGATATTAGTTGTAAAAGGGATGTGCCCTCCACCTAAAGATGTGTGAGAGGGGCCAGCACCCCCAATTGCAACATGAGTTACAGATGGGTTTGGAATGGTTCTAGTAATTACTGAGATCTGACTAGTGGCAACGATGGTAGGCGTAGGTCCCATGTTGGGCATACCTAAGGTAGGTGTGGGTCCCATGTTGGACATCCCTAAGGGAGGTGAGGTATTTGTGTCTACCGTGGTGGCCATTGTGGTGGCGGGGGTGGATGATGTTCCACCAACAATCCTTGTGAAAAAAGGGTCAAAATCTGTACCATCCATGTGGCTAGTGGGTAAGGTGTAGATGGGATTTTTGGATTCTGCCTCAGAGTCAGATGTGAAACGAGGTGTGTTAGAATCAGATGACAGTGCTCTATGTCGATGGCGTGTGGAGTCGAGTGACAAAGCTCTTTGTCTATGACGTGTGGTGTCAATTGAACCTAACTGAGGGGGTTCACCCCTGAAATGCTGAGAACATCTCGAGGACTTAATGGTGACAGTTTTCTATTAAAACTAATGGGTGGTGGTGAGTGGAAAGCTTGAAATCCCTTATGCAACCATATGTGTAGGAGGGGTGCATTAAAAACAATGAAACTTAGGCCAACAACCAAACTTGAAACACTTACTATAACAACTGTGCTATAGTAAGTGGAGTAATAAAAAAATGTGGTCAAAATACCAACATGCAAATGGCTCCTAAAAATAGAAAATGGTGGACTCAATGACCAAGGGGAGGAAAATAGAGCATGCAACTACCTAACTAAAAAGTATTATGACTCAACAAGACATTGCCTCTACAAGGTGATGAAATCCAAGTCAGACAATATGAATCGTAGAACCAAAGAATAGATATCCCCCTACCAGGAGGGAGACCAGGTAGACAATCTTAGAAGATAGGCCACTAAGATACCCCGTTCATGACATGTCCAGAAAGGTGAATTTGCAGCTCTTGTTCTATCACCGTTGTAATCCCACAAGGGTGGTATAATGAGAACAATGAGTAGGTGTCCTTTGGTGACTGAATGGATTGCGGTAGTACACTTAGGCCTCCAGAACCAGTCTGGCTACTTAGACCCTTCTAAGGGAGAGGCCTTTTTGACAAATTGGTTTTAAACCGTGCCAACAAGTATTAGGGGATTTTGGTATCCTAAATGTCAATGACTATGTCTCAAAATGAAAGTGAGTGAGGGGTGTTATTTGGATACTTATCCCCTCAGTCCTACCTAGCTACAATATGGTGTTTCCCAAATAGGGTTAGAATGTTGGTTGAGTTTAGAGAATTTTAAGGCTCACTTGGATTTATTGTGACAGATTGTGTGATGGTGTGGTTACGTACTAACACAAATATGCCTCGCTTGGGCAAAAAATTCACAACTTAAAATAAGGATTTCAACTTGCAAAGTATGATAGAAATGTAAATATGAAAATGATTTAAATGTAAATGCTTTTAAAAACTTTTCAAAAAATATGTGAAATTCCTTAAAAAGTTATGGTAAAGCAAATAGAATAAAAATGAACTCGCTTGGGAGAAATATAAAACAAATTAAAATTATGGTTTTACTTTGTAAAATATGAAATTTCTAACTGAAAAATGTTTCACTCTTTTTCCTTTCATTAAACTAATTTTTTTTTAAAAATGTAGTAGCAATGCAAAAACAAGAAATAAATATGAGTTCTTAATGCTGCAAAAAATAAAACAGTAGGCTGTCCAAAAATGCAGGGGAGATGGCTAGAAAAAATGGGCCGAAATGAGAAAAACTCAGAAAAACGAATCGGACTTTACCGGATGAAATTGCGGCTATCTGTGGCGAAAGTTGCGATTTGGATCGCGGCTTTCAACCTAAAAGCCATGACGTGAATCGTGACGATCTGGGAAAAACCTGCAATGTGAATTGAGGCTGTCAGGCAGTAAACCAGCGATGCGGATCGTGGCTGTTAGGCAATAAACCCGTGATGCGAATCGAGTCTATCAGGCTAAAAACCCGCGATCTGAAATCGCGACAAAGAGGCTAAAAGCCGCGATGTGAATCGCGGCTGTGGGTGCCGAAAGCCACGATGTTCCATACGGAAAATGTTGTCGAAAAATGAACCCAAAAATTGAAATTTTCGGTTGTTTAGGCTACAGAAAAGGCCAATAGCTATGACAGTAAGCTAGGGGCTTAGTAGAAGGCCAGATCTACTTTATTAAAGGTAAAAAACAACTAAAATATAGATCTAAATCAAAGATTCAAATATTTGAAACGAAATGGAGTCGCTAAAAACTGTTGCTTGGGTTTTCACCCAAGCATGTGCTGATGAGCACGTACTAACTTGTAGTAGCAGTCTCAATAGAAATAAATAAAAACTAAAGTAAAAAAGCAGATTTAATTTAAGATATGAGAAAGTAAAAAGTTAATCTAGCATGCTCATGTAAAAACTTGAAAGTAAATGGTAAAGAATTCAGATCTATATGTAAAATGAATTCTTTATTTCTTAAAAAATAGCTTTACAATAATCATGTTACCTCAAATGGTGAGGATTGTTGAGTTTGAGTAGCTGCAAGGTTGAGGTGCTCCAATGGTCCAATGGTCTCTTCTTCTCCAATCCTCTAATGGGGATCTTCAAACTCAAAAGTGAGGCTAGGGCTCTCAAGAGTGAATTTGGCAGCATAAGGATATGATGAATAGTGAGGAGCCCCTATCACCTTTTTATAGTTTTTTGGTGATGGGGAATACCATTGTTGTTTAAGGAAACCAATGGTATTGACCAAAATGGTTTAGGTTTCTTTTTCCTCTTTTTCCCTTTTTTTTTTTCCTTTTTTGAATATATTTTATATTTTTATTCCCTTTTAATTGTTTTTTGGGAATTTTGGACCCTTTTTTAGGGTTTTTTGTATTTTTTGAGGAAAATTACATATTTTGAGGGGACAAATGGGTCATGGAAACAAAGAAATGAGCTAGTGAGCAATTTTTGGGTGTTAACAAATACTGGGCATAAGAAATGTCGGTTGCCCCTTAATTTATGAGGGAATTGTAAAAATATTCAACCTATGAAGGCTAGGCCGTCAATTCATGTATATCCAAAATGGTGAAAACTTGACGAATACTGAGCACAAGAACGGTTGGTCGACCCTTTATTTACAAGAGAATGTAAAAAAATTTAATCTATGAAGGCTATGCCGACAATAAATGACTTTCGACTTCCATAGTAAATAGTAAGGTTCGGGACATTCGCTAAGTTATAACATATAAAAAATATTTATCCCGACTTCTGACAAGAAGGATCGATTGTCCCTTCGTTAGGTAGAGAATTGTGAACACCTATATCCAACAATTCACTTGTATCCAGAATGGTCAATACAAGAAGGATCGACCGACCCTTCTTGCAGTCTAGAACTATTATGAAAATAATGCTGCGCAGAAGAAGGGTCGGTCACCCCTTCATTTATGAGGGAATTGTAAAAATATTCAATGTACGATGGATAGGCCGTCAATTCATGTATATCCAGAATGGTGAACATTTGAAGAATACTGAGCACAAGAAGGGTCGATCGACTCTTCATTTATGATATAAACGTAAAAATATTTAATCTACGAAGGCTAGGCCTACAATTCTAAACTTTTGACTTCTGCAGTAAATAGCAAGGATGAATACATTGGATAAGTTATAACATATAAAAAATATTTATCCCGACTTCCAACTTTTGACAAGAAGGATCGGTAGCTCCTTCATTTAGTAGAGAATTGTGAACACTTATATCCAGCAATTAACTTGTATCCAGAATGGTGAACACAAAAAGGATTGATCGACCCTTCTTGTAGTCAAGATCTATTATGAAAATAATACTGGGCAGAAGAAGGGATGGATGCCCCTTCATTTATGAGGGAATTGTAAAAATATTCAACCTACGAAGGCTAGGTTGTCAATTCATATATATCGAGAATGGTGAACATTGGAAAAATGATGAGCACAAGAAGGGGCGACCGACCCTTCATTCAAGAGAGAAATGTATAAATATTTAATCTACGAAGGCTAGGACGACAATTCCCGACTTTCAACTTTCGCAGTAAATATTAAGGATCAGAACATTGGCTAAGTTATAACATATAAAAAATATTTATCCCAACTTTTGACTTCAGACAAGAAGGATCGGTCACCCCTTCGTTTAGTAGAGAATTGTGAGTACCTTTATCCAACAATTCACCTGTATTTAGAATGGTGAACACAAGAAGGATCGACCAACCCTTCTTGCAGTCTAGAACTATTATGAAAATAATAATGGGAAGAAGAAGGGTCGACCGCCCCATAAATTATGAAAGAAAACATAAGAATGAAGGACCGACACTTCCTGTATTATAGGATTAGTAGGAATAGTAAACACCAAAAGGATTGGGAACCCCTGCTTATATCCTCAAAATACCAATAATACCATTAAGAGAAAGGATCGACCGCCCCTTTGTTTATTATATAATTGTGAAGACCTATATCCATCAATTCACCTATATCCAGAATGGTGAACACAAGAAAGATTGACCGACCCTTCTTGCAATCTATAACTATTATGAAAATAATACTGGGTAGAATAAGTGTCGGTCACTCCTTCATTTATGAGGGAATTGTATAAATATTCAACCTACGAAGGCTAGGACACCAATTCATGTATATCCAGAATGGTGAAAACTGGACGAATACTAAGCACAAGAAGGTTCGACCGAGCCTTCATTTACGAGATAATGTAAAAATATTTAATCTATGAAGGCTAGGCCGATAATACACAACTTTCGACTTCCCCAGTAAATAGTAGGGATCAGAACATTCGCTAAGTTATAACATATACAAAATATTTAACTTGAATTCCGACTTCTGACAAGAAGGATCGGCGTCCCTTTCGTTTAGTAGAGAATTGTAAACACCTATATCCAACAATTCATGTGTATCCAGAATGGTGAATACAAGAAGGATGGACCAACCCTTCTTACAGTCTAGAACTATTATGAAAAGAATACTACAGAGAAGAAGGGTCGACTGCCCCTTCATTTATGAGGGAATTGTAAAAATATTCAACATACGAAGGCTAGGCCGTCAATTCATGTATATCCAGAATGGTGAACACTGGAAGAATACTAAGCATAAGAAGGGTCGGTCGACCCTTCATTTACAAGAGAAATGTAAAAATATTTAATCTACGAAGGCTAGGTCGAAAATTCCTGAATTTCGACTTCCACAATAAATAGTAGGGATCAGGAAATTGGATAAGTTATAACATATAAAAAATATTTATTCCAACTTTCGATTTTCGATGAGAAGGATCGGTCGCCCCTTCATTTAGTAGAAAATTGTGAACACCTATATCTGACAATTAACCTGTATATAGAATGGTGAACACAAGAAGGATTGATCGACCCTTCTTTCATTCTAGAGCTATTATGAAAATAATACTGGGCAAAAGAAGGGTCGGCCAACCCTTCATTCAAGAGATAAATGCAAAAATATTTAATGCACAAAGGTTGAGACGACAATTCCAGACTTTCGACTTCCGCAATAAATAGTAGGGATCAAGACATTGGCTAAGTTATAACATATAAAAAATATTTATCCCGACTTCCGACCTCCGACAAGAAGGATCAGGTGCCCCTTCATTTAGTAGATAATTGTGAATAACTTTATCCAAAAATTCACCTGTATCGAGAATGGTGAACACAAGAATGATCGACCAACACTTCTTGTAGTCTAGAACTATTATGAAAACAATATTGGGCGGAAGAAGGGTCGATCGCCCCTTCATTTATGAGGGAATTATAAAAATATTCAACCTATGAAAGCTAGGCCATCAATTCATGTATATCCAGAATGGTGAACACTAGAAGAATATTGAGCACAAGAAGGGTCGGCCGACCTTTCATTTATGATAGAAATTTAAAAATATTTAATCTACGAAGGCTAGCCCGACAATTCTTGACTTCTGAATTTCACAGTAAATAGTAGGGATCAGGGCATTGACTAAGTTATAACATACAAACATATGTATCCTGACTTCTGACTTCCGACAAGAAGGATCGACCGCCCCTTTGTTTATTAGAGAATTGTGAACACCTATTTCTAGCAATTAACCTATATCCAGAATGGTGAACACAAGATGTATCGACTGACCCTTCTTGCAGTCTATAACTATTATGAAAATAATACTGGGAAGAAGAAGGTTCGATCGCCCCTTCAATTATGAGAGAAAACAAAAGAATGAACAATCAACCCTTCCTGTATTGTAGTATTAGTAAGAATAGTAAACACCCGAAGGATTGGGCACCCCTTATTATATCCTCGAAATACCAATAATATCATTAAGAGAAAGCATTGGCCGCCAATTCTTGAATTCTGACTTTTGTAGTAAATAGTAGGGATCGGGACATTGGCTAAGTTATAACATATACAAAATATTTATCCCGACTTCTGAATTACGACAAGAAGGATCGGTCTCCCCTTTGTTTAGTAGAGAATTGTGAACACCTATATCCATCAATTAAGATGTACCCAGAATGGTGAACACAAGAAGGATCAACTGACCCTTCTTGCAGTCTAGAACTATTATGAAAAGAATATTGGGGAGAAGAAGGGTTGGTCACCCCTTCATTTATGAGGGAATTGTAAAAATATTCAACCTACGAAGGCTAGGCTTTCAATTCATGTATATCCAGAATGGTGAACACTGGAAAAATTTTGAGCACAAGAAGGGGTGGCCGACTCTTCATTAAAGAGATAAATGTAAAAATATTTAATGTACAAAGGCTGGGATGACAATTCCCGACTTCTAACTTCTGCAGTAAATAGTAGGGATCAAGACATTGGCTAAGTTATAACATATAGAAAATATTTATCCTAACTTCCGACTTTTGACAAGCAGATCAGCCCCCCCTTCATTTAGTAGAGAATTATGAACACCTTTACCCAAAAATTCACCTATATCCAGAATGGTGAACACAAGAAGGATCGACCGACCCTTCTTACAGTCTAGAACTATTATGAAAATAATACTGGGTAGAAGAAGGGCCGATCGCCCTTTCATTTATGAGGGAATTGTAAGGATATTCAACCTACGAAGGCTAGGCCATCAACTCATGTATATACAGAATGGTGAACACTGGAATAATACTAAGCACAAGAAGGGTCATCCAACCCTTCATTTACGAGAGAAATTTAAAAATATTTAATCTACGAAGGCTAGGCCAACAATTCCCTACTTCTGAGTTCCGCTGTAAATAGTAGGGATCAAAACATCGACTAAGTTATAACATATAAACAATATTTATTGCGACTTTCAACTTTCGACAAGAAGGATCGGTCGCCTATTCATTTAGTAGAGAATTGTGAACACCTATATCCAACAATTCACCTGTATCCAGAATGGTGAACACAAGAAGGATCGACCGACACTTCTTGTTGTATGGAACTATTATGAGAAGAATACGGCGCAGAAGAAGAGTAGACCTCCCTTTCATTTATGAGGGAATTTTAAAATATTCAACCTATGAAGGTTAGGCCGTTAATTCATGTATATATAGAATGGTGAACACTGAAAAAATACTGAGCACAAGAAGGGTCGGTCGACCCTTCATTTAAGAGAGAAATATACAAATATTTAATCTACGAAGGATGGTACGACAATTCAACTATATCTCGAATAGTGAATAGAAGAATGAATGGGCAACCCCAGAAGGTTTGGGCATCGCTTCTTATATCCTCCAAATATCAAGAATATCATGGAGAGAAAGGATCGACCACCCCTTCATTTAGTAGAGAATTGTAAAACTATCGAACCTACGAATAGTCATTCAAAAATTCACCTATATCCAGAATGATGAACACAAGAAGGATCGACTGACCCTTCTTGCAGTCTAGAAATTTTATGAAAAAAATACTGGGCATAAGAATGGCCTGTCACCCTTTAATTTATAAGAGAGTTATAAAAATATTCAACCTATGAAGGCTAGGCCGTCAATTCATGTATATCCAGAATGGTGAAAACTGGAAGAATACTGAGCACAAGAAGGGTCGATCGACCTTCATTTAAGAGAGAAATTTAAAAATATTTAATCTACGAAGGTTGGGACGACAATTCAGCTATATCCTGAATGGTGAACAGAAGAATGAACGGTCGACCATTCCTATATTTTAGGATTAGTATAAATAGTAAACAAAAGAAGGATCAGGCACCCCTTCTTATAGCCTCCAAATATCAATAATATCATGGATTGAAAGGAATGGGCGTCGAGAAATTCATCTATATTCAGAATGGTGAAAAAAGGAAGGAACAACTAACCCTTCTTGTGTTATAGAACTATTACAAAAATAATACTTAGCACAAGAAGGGTCGGTCACCCCTTCATTTATGAGAGAAATGTAAAACACAACAAGGATCGGGAACCCCTTCCTATATCCTCCAAATATGAAGAATATCATGGAGTGAAAGGATTGGTCACCCTTTCGTTTATTAGAGAATTGTAAAACTATTGAAGCTCTGAATGGTCGTCCAACAATTCACCTATATACAGAAAGGTGAACCCAAGAAAGATCAAACGGTCCTTTTCTGTATTATAGAACTATTAGTAAAATAAATCACATGAAGGATTGGACGCCCTTTCATAGACTCTCCAAATATTAAGAATATCATGGAGATATTCTACCTAGATAACTTTGACATAAGTATCTTTCAAAATGGAATGCACGCTCCTTGCATCGATCCATTTTATGTAACTTCAGAATGTTGATGTATATGTAACTTCAGAATGTATTTCACATATATGTATATTGTATTCCTATAGAGATGGTATTATTCCTCTATAAGGAAGTGTCGTCATTTATATTGTAAGTGTTGTAACTTATACTTGATGGGTTATTAGACCACCTTATTTGGGGTCGGCCCTGTATAAGTCATGTGGGTCAAAGGGTTATTAGACCACCCTATTGGGGGTCGGCCATGTGGGTCAAAGGGTTATTAGACCACCCTATTGTGGGTCGGCCCAGTCAGCATTATATTATGTGGTTAAGTTCGAGCCTACATGAGTTAGGTAAAAAGGCAAGTCAAGTCAAGTATAAATAGAGTGCGGGAGGCACTCTATTTACTCACTCACTTCTCACACATGCTCTCAAGGAGGAGAGGCGCACTTATGGAGGAGGAGGATCTGCTGCTAGGTTATGTCTATATCTTGGTTGGTTGTATCATTGCTCTATCTATCTCTGAGGAAGTTATTGGGGTTTTTCACCTTTATGGTTTTCCCCAAGTAAATCTTTGTGTCTCTTGTGTGCTTGCATTATTGCCTCCATGATTGATATGCTGTAGATATGCTGTACATGTTGTTCTCTCAGTTAATATCCTAGATCATATTGAAGTAAATTCAGAAAATTTAACATGGTATCAGAGCTAGCCTGAAAGAAGGCATGATATGGCATGTATGACACTTGTTGCACTAACGATGCTAGGGCTTGATATAGCAAAAACCAGTCATCGTAGCACTTTCGCTATAAATCCGTTTTGGCAAATTTTTCGGATCTGAAATTGTTACAGGCCGAAGCTAAGATCTCCAGGTATCTTGTGTCCAAAGGACAACCTCTAATTCGTTGTACTTTGTGATTTATGATCTGTACAATATAGGGTTTCTGCCTCTTCCAGATCTGAGTCAAAATCAGGTGACCTTGGGAAAAAGGTCATAACTTGGGATAGGAAGCTCCAAATGAAATTTAGTGAAAAGCGACAGGTAGTACACAGGCCGAGATATCTCAGAAAACGTTTTCAGAGGCCGAAGGTCAAACAGTGACACGTAGCACGCCGTACAAGTTCGCTCTCCTGTATTTTCCCAAAACAGGTCACGTTGCGACATTTGGCATAACTCTCTCTCAGAGAATCCAATTGAGGTCAGACCTATCAAGATGGAAATATAACAGGCCGAGCTATCTCAGAAAACTTTTTCAGAGGCCGAAGGTCAAACAATGACACGTGGCACGCCGTACAAGTTCGCTCTCCTGTATTTTCCCAAAACAGGTCACGTTGCGACATTTGGCATAACTCTCTCTCAGAGAATCCAATTGAGGTCAGACCTGTCAGGATGGAAAGATAACAGGTCAGGCTATCTCAAGAAACTTTTTCAGACCCTGTGGATCAAAAATTTCGGAGTTACACCAGAAACAATCAAGTACATATTTCTGTCAAAACAGAATTATTTTTTGGTACCTTCATTCATGGCTTCCGGAATTTAGGGCTTTGGAGAAAGTTGGAATTTTTGTAATCGGAGACCACGGCTGGATGATACTCATCAAAATAGAAATTTAGAGACCAAGATCAGAATTTTTGGTTGGACAGAAGGCCGGGCTTGATTAGACCCTAGTTCGGGACTTTGATCAGAAAAGTGGAAAATTAGGGCTTCTGTAAAAATGGGAATTTTTGAAATCTGTGAACACGGCTGGAAGCTCCTCAGAAAAATAGAAGCTTAGAGATTGGATCAAAAATTTTGATGGGGAAAAAGAGTGGGCTTCATCAAACCCCAGTTCAAGGTCACGTCCAGTGAATCCAGAAGTTTCAAAGGCAAAATTGAGGAGTGAAACTTTGCAGTTTTCAAATTCTGAATATACCAGTTTGATCAGTTCATCAAGGCGCATATTCCTATCCTATCGGAAGGTTGAAATTCAAAGTTTGAATTTTTGGGGTTTCTCTGACAAACCCATATCCAGCTCAAGGTCCAGTTCTTGCAAATCAAGAGGATTGGGTTAATCCTAGAAGAAGATGGATTGATCACCTGCATAAGTGAAGAAGTTCCTGTCTCAGAGGGAGATGAGGATAAGGCCTTACATAAGAAGATTACAAGCGATCTCGACAGGTATGACTCATCGAGGTATGTTTCGATATTTGTCCATGATTAAGTTTATGGTATGTTTGTCTTCATGTTATTACGGTTAGTACAATTTTGATTTTAGATTTGTTGTATCACCTTAACAAAATTATGAATGCATGATAGAAGATATTCATTGGTTAGGGTGTTGACACTTATGATTGTACTAATGCATTATGGTGTTGTATGAGGTCTATGTTGTCTACTAACATGAAAGGTACACCAAGAAAGACAGATCATGTTCTGGTCCAAGAACATATGATCATGATAACATGAGGACAAAGATTCATCCATTGTCATGGATCTCATACAAGATCCATTCACGAGGTATGTATAACTTGGTTTTATAATGGTTAACTTATGAGACATGCAGGTTACTAGCACAAGTCACTGAAGAGAACCAAGAAGACATCATGTGAGTATGTTAGACATAATTAGCTAGCATGCTAATCCAGGTATGTTTTTCCTATATCAAGTTAGAATCTCACCTTGTGATAAGATCCTTTATTTAAGTATACTTGGCATGATTGATTATGATTATTCATTGAAGTTAGTACTCATGGGTTTAGGCATATTATGATTTTTACTTTGATTGATGATATGACTAACCAGAAAAGTCCTATGGTCAAATAGGAATATAAGTAAAAGAATTATGTCTCTTATATTGATTGATTTGACTAACCAGAAGAATCATGAAGGTATAGGTTTGAATAATCACAGGTTTTATGCATATTATATCTCTTATCTTGATTGATGATTCAACTAACCTGAAGAGTCATAGGTTTGAGTAATTATAGGTTTAGATATGTTATGTTTCTTATGATTTGACTAACCATAAGAATCCTGCATAAACCTTGAATAATAATGCTTATTATTTTTGTTTGAAATGATCATGACTATACATGCTTGAGATTATTGTGTTTTAATAGTATACTAATGAATGTATGATTTTATATGAGATCACAAGGATAACACATTCATGATACTAATAAGCATGCATAGGGGCCAAGGATGTATATAAGTTCAAGGACAGGTAATCCAGGGAGCAAAGATCAAGAGGGAGTACACTCCAGTGGTTTATGAAAGGATGCTGATATTCAAAGGGAGTTGACCATCTTTCTACATTCCACAACAGAAAGGTGTAGAAGAAGCTACTTCAGATTAGGACTCCAACAGCTTCTGCAAGGAAGCAAAGACTCAGAGGGAGTCCACCCAACGAACAAAGAAAGATAAGTATTTTAATTATCATTTCTTGCATATGTGTTTGTTTAAATAAAATTGTTCAATGATGTATATGCTCATGTTCCTAGACTTAGGTTATGTATAGTTGCATTGATGAATAGTATACTACTAATATACATGGGTAAGTGGCCTATGGCACTGTACAACATTCCATTGCTACTTATCTAGAATGAAACCTCTTTGCTGACATGTTGGGAGTTGTGCACACTCTTAACAATGTTCTGGTAGAGATTGGAAGGCATCTAGAAAGTTACGAAATATGGATAAATGTTGTATTGAAGCATTGGCTAAGATAATTGCATGACTGTATGACATATTTCTTTATGTGTAAGAATTTGTTCTGAAAACTATGAGATGTTTTCTAATCATGCAATTTAACTTGTTGTGTAGGAAAGATCGTATGCCATCTCCTACAAAAGGACTACAACATTTGTTCCAGCAACAAAGATATCTATTGAAGATATTGAAGTTCCCAGGATCTGGGATGAAGAAATGGAATGCCATGATCCGTCGATCATGAAGAATGATGTTTGGGATGCAGTCCCAAGATGTGAAGGGAAGTTTGTTATGACTTCCATATGGATCTATCAGATCAAGCATGTTGCAGATGACAGCATTGAGAAATATAAAAGTGATACTACTTTTGTATGCAGATAACTTGTTTGTTACAGGTGAAGATAGATTGATTGCCGACATGCAGTGGAAGCTTACTACCGAGTTCGAGATGAAGAACTTGGGAATGATGCACTATTTGTTTTTGGCATGGAGGTGTGGCAGAGTGATGGAATCTTCCTTGGACAAGGGAAGTATGCAGTAGAGATCCTGAAGAGGTTCGGGATGATGGACTGCAAGGCTATGGCCACACCTATGACATCGAATATGAAGCTTCTATGTGATGCTTCATCTGACCTGGTTGATGTCTCTATGTATCGTCAGATTATTGGGTCCTTGATGTACCTGACAAACACAAGACCAGATATTTGCTTTGCTGTGAACACATTGAGCCAGTTCCTGACGGATCCGAGGAGTGTTCACCTGGTTGCTGTAAAGCATGTTCTGAGGTACCTGAAGGGTACAGTGGATTATGGGCTCAGATATGAGGCGAATCAAAAGTTTAACCTGCAGGGTTATGTTGATTCAGATTGGGCTGGCAGTGCTGCAGATAGGAAGAGCACATCTGGGTGTTGCTTTAGTATGGGATCAGGTGTGATCTCTTGGTTTAGCAGGAAGCAGTCCTGTGTAGCATTGAGTACAGCTGAGGCAGAGTATGTTGCAGTCTGTTCAGCTAGTTGTGAGGCAGTATGGCTACGGAAGCTACTGTCTGAGTTATTTGATCTCCCGTTGGAGGCTACTGGTATCTTCTGTGATAACCAGAGTTGTGTGAAGTTGTTCGAGAACCCAGTGTTTCATGACAGGTCGAAACACATAGAGATCAAATATCACTATATCAGGGATATGGTGCAGAGAGGAGCTGTGAAGCTCCTATATGTTGCGACGAACGAGCAGATTGCAGATGTGCTGACGAAGCCACTAGCCAGGGTGAAGTTCGAGTACTTCAGAGAGAGGCTTGGCGTGCTTCAGATCGAGGATACTTCGAGGAAGAAGTGATGGACACATTTGCTGAAGCCATTCCAAGCATGTTGGAAGGAGGATCCTTCACATGGCTGTGGATGTAAGCGCTGGATGATGAGCATCAGGATGATGTTCTGGTTTCTGCTTGGATATGATCAGTTGGATCATTTTATGTATGTATGTACGCATCATGTTGGATGCAGGATATGATCAGTTGGATCATTTTATGTATGTATGTACGCATCATGTTGGATGCTGGATATGATCAGTTGGATCATGTGTATGTATTGTTTATGCATCATGTTGGATGCTTGGACCATGTATCTGTATATGTATCAGGTGGATACATTGTATGATCAGGTGGATCATGTATGGTGATATGTATCATATATTTGTATTTGTATCAGGTGGATACATTGATGATCAGGAGGATCATGTATGATGATATGTATCAGGTAGATACTTGGTATGCATCAGGTAGATGCATTGATGATCAGGAGGATCATGTATGATGATATGTATCAGGTAGAAACTTGGTATGCATCAGGTAGATGCATTGATGATCAGGAGGATCATGTATGATGATATGTATCATATATTTGTATCAGGTGGATACATTGATGATCAGGAGGATCATGTATGATACTTGGTATGCATCAGGAAGATGCATTGATGACCAGGTAGATCATGCAGCAGGATGTTGTAGTGATGATCAGGATGATCATAGATGACGAGCTTCAGGATGTTGCTCCAGATGACATGCAGCAGGATGTTGCATTGATGATCAGGACGATCATGGATGACGAGCTTCAGGATGTTGCTCCAGATGACTTGCAGCAGGACGTTGCAGTGATTATGATCAGGACGATCATGAGTACATCAGGATGATGTATGGTGAGTATCAGGTTGATACTCTGTGGCCGTGGATCAGGTTGTGCAGATGAGCATGTCTGGGAGATCCTATAGGTCGGAGTTGTGTACCCGTAACAGCCTGGGATGCTCTTTCGAGACATTGCTCTGGGAGGACATGTAATTTGTGCCCTGGGAGATCTCAGGTCGGAGTTGTGTACCCGTAACATCCTGAGATGCTCTTGCGAGGTTTTGTCCTATGGCATGTAATTTGGGCCCTGGGAGATTTCAGGTCGGAGTTGTGTACCCGTAACATCCTGAGATGCTCTTGCGAGGTTTTGCCATGACCACATGTAATTTGTGCCCTAGGAGATCTCAGGTCGGAGTTGTGTACCCGTAACATCCTGAGATGCTCTTGCTAGGTTTTGTGGTGGACCACATGTAATTTGTGCCCTGGGAGATCTTAGGTCGGAGTTGTGTACCCGTAACATCCTAAGATGCTCTTTCGAGGTTTTGTGGTGGGGTCACATGTAATAGCGCCCTGGGAGATCCTACAGGTTGGAGTTGTGTACCCGTAATATCCTGGGATGCTCTTTCGAGGTTTTGTGACGCACGTAATAAGTCCTGAGGATTCCACAGTATGGCCAGTGATGACGAAGACCTGCAGGTGGTGGGCCTACATCCAGTATGAAAAAGGACTGGCTCTGTAGAACTTCCTATGACTAGTAGATTCAGAGATTGATTGAGATAGCAGCAGCAGTGGCGATGATGATGATGACTCGATGACGATTATCCAGTGACGATGATCCAGAGAAGATGACTTGTGCTAGAAGAACTGTGCTGAGAAATACCTTCCTAGTTAAGAGGGAGTGTTGATGTATATGTAACTTCAGAATGTATTTCACATATATGTATATTGTATTCCTATAGAGATGGTATTATTCCTCTATAAGGAAGTGTCGTCATTTATATTGTAAGTGTTGTAACTTATACTTGATGGGTTATTAGACCACCTTATTTGGGGTCGGCCCTGTATAAGTCATGTGGGTCAAAGGGTTATTAGACCACCCTATTGGGGGTCGGCCATGTGGGTCAAAGGGTTATTAGACCACCCTATTGTGGGTCGGCCCAGTCAGCATTATATTATGTGGTTAAGTTCGAGCCTACATGAGTTAGGTAAAAAGGCAAGTCAAGTCAAGTATAAATAGAGTGCGGGAGGCACTCTATTTACTCACTCACTTCTCACACATGCTCTCAAGGAGGAGAGGCGCACTTATGGAGGAGGAGGATCTGCTGCTAGGTTATGTCTATCTCTTGGTTGGTTGTATCATTGCTCTATCTATCTCTGAGGAAGTTATTGGGGTTTTTCACCTTTATGGTTTTCCCCAAGTAAATCTTTGTGTCTCTTGTGTGCTTGCATTATTGCCTCCATGATTGATATGCTGTAGATATGCTGTACATGTTGTTCTCTCAGTTAAGATCCTAGATCATATTGAAGTAAATTCAGAAAATTTAACACTCCAAATATGAAGAATATCATGGAGTGAAAGGATTGGTCACCCCTTCGTTTATTAGAGAATTGTAAAACTATTGAAGCTCTGAATGGTCGTCCAACAATTCACCTATATATAGAAAGGTGAACCCAAGAAAGATCAAACGGTCCTTTTCTGTATTATAGAACTATTAGTAAAATAAATCACATGAAGGATTGGACGCCCTTTCATAGACTCTCCAAATATTAAGAATATCATGGAGATATTCTACCTAGATAACTTTGACATAAGTATCTTTCAAAATGGAATGCACGCTCCTTGCATCGATCCATTTTATACAAAACACAATAAAAATCAATTTAAATGGTAAGGATCGGCACATTGGGAGTAAATAGTAGGGATTGGGACATTGGCTAAGTTATAACATATGAACAATATTTATCCCAACTTTCGAAAAGAAGGATGGGCTTCCTTTTTTATGATGATCGCTCCTTCTATGATTGATTCTATCTCAAATGACTATATAAAATGTGCATTCGATCTCTCATGGATAATGCTAGCAGATTTGTTCTTAATCAATCAATTGATTTGAAAATGAGCGGTCGTTCCCTATCCATCAATCATTTGCATGAACATTTTCAAGTATACATCTAATATTAAAACACTAATTGATATTTATAAACATTGTATGCATTCTTATATTAACTACACAATATTTACTATTTTGCAGATAAAACATGTTTGCATTGTTTAGCCTTAGTCAATACCAGGAACTCTCGTTCCTTGATTTGTTAAAATATCACAACCTTGGTTTATTCAAGCATGGATGGTATGTTGAGATGGATGAACTAGATAATTTGTACATGGATTTGTATCTATTCTGCTTGGATGAGGAAGGAACTCCAACTCGAAATAGAATATTGACATCTGCAGATCCCATTTCTGACGATTTATTGTGTGTTCAAGTTGAAGTGGTCGAGAGAGACTGGTGTTTCTTTCTATAGGATGATCATATGGTTTGTAATTTTCGACCTGATCTAATGAAAAGTGGTCTCTATTTAGATACAATTTCCTGTGCGAAGAAAGGTTGGTTTTTTCCTTCGTATGTTGTTTTTAATTAGTCCGAAATTAGTACCACGTCATTTTTGAAGAGAGGAATTTTGTTGGTATGGAAGAAAAGAATCCTAGATGCAAAAACATCGCTTGTATTGCATTACATGAATATTGAAAAGAAGTTGAAAAATGTAGACCATGAAAATATTATTTTCTACCTTAGAAGAACATTTCTTAATCATATTGAAAAAGATGTGACCAAATATTCCTTCAAAGCACTCAAATCAAGTCCTTCTATAGTGATGATTCAGGAAGAAACTAAGAGATTCGAAAGTTCAAAAGAATTTCATCAAGAACAAATAAAATATTGTTTTTTTCAATGAGAAATTTTCTTGTATTGACGTAACAAGATGTGTTGTTGCATCTCCGCATTTGCAGTATAGAAAAATTGATGAGCATCTCGTGGAAAATATGTTTTTATCTCGTCTTAATTTTTACAAAAACATTGAGAGATTCTATTCTATTTCCTTTCGATAAGGAGACCGCGTTGGTATTTCTTCCTAGAAATGAAGACGAAATTAATATTCCTTCAGTAAATTTTTATATATTGGATGGGAAACATACTATTTATGCGCAGAAAATAATCATTGAAACTGATAAATATCAATCGTTCCATTCAAGGTATCGGCATCAAACAACTCGTCTTCTACATAAAGATGTTCCTCAACACATTATCAACAAATTATGCAAACAACAAAATTGATGAAACAAGGAATTTGTAGACACTCCATTCATTTATCAAGTTGTAAAATCAAGGGAGAAATGGATATCCTGCGGTAGGCCATCCCGCCCGGGAAAGGGAAATGCTTCCAGTGATGATTGGTAGGTATAGATTTTTTCTTCTTATCAATCAAATTCTTTAGATTGCAGCCTGTGTTATGAAATTAGAAAATTAAATATTATCTTTAATTTTATATGTTTGCAGTCTTTCCAAGGTGAATGTATGGATATATTTGTTGTTCAAACAAAGGAAATCCTTAAAGACAAGTTGACTCTTGTTTTGACATCGGATCAACTGTGGAGAAAATGGATGTCTGTATTCGAGCTTTACAAAATTCGTTCATTTCCATGCTCACCCAAGAGCATCACTCAGGTTGATTTCGTTCAAAATAAAATAAATAATCATGGATATAATTTTTTTAGACCATTGCGTGATCTTGTTGAAAATGAATTGACCACTGTGGAGGACAATATAATCAAAGGATCAGTTTGGCTGAGCACATCAGTCGATAAAAATGTTTGCGCAGAGAATTTATATCAATATTGAAAGCGAATCAAGGATGAGAGGTCAACCAAGCAATCTATATTTGGATATTTCAAAGTGTTATATTTTTAGCATTAATTCAATATGCTATAGGATCATTACTGAGAGAATAACATGTACAGTATATCAATGCATAACAATCATATCAAGCATGCCAAGCATCACAAGAATAAAAAACATGAGACAATGGACACACAGAGTTTCCGTGGGGAAAACCCTAAGGTGAAAAACCCCACAACTTCCTTAAAGATATATAGAGCAATGGCTCAACCAAAGTACAACCAAATACAATAGATAGTCTCCTACTATGCAGCTGATCCTCCTCCAATGTGCGCTACTTTCCGAGTGAGAGAAGAGTGAGTTCTGAAATGATCAAAATAGAGAATCCCGACTCTCTATTTATACTTGTCCCGACCTGCCTAATTACTTATGGGGCTGACTTGTCTAACTCAACCTAATAACCCCAGTTACATATATTTTGGGCTGACACCCACATCAGGTAGTCTAATAACCCATCGGCAGTTTAATCCACTTGCGACACTTGTCAATACAAATGACGACACTTCCTTATAGAGGAATAACACATCTCTTATAAGGGTACAATAAATATATATATGAAATACATTCTGAAGTTACATATACATCAACACTCCCTCTTAAATAGGAAGGTATTTCTCGACACAAATCATCGGGCACAAGTCTTCTTCTCTGGATCATCGTCATCGAATCATCATCATCGTCACAGCTGCTACTATCTCATCCGATCTATGAATCTACTCGTCACAGGAAGTTCTATAGAGCCAGTCCTTTTTCATACTAGATGTAGGCCCACCACCTGTAGGTCTTCATCATCACTGGTCATACTCAGGACTCATCATGTGCGTCTGCAAAACCTTGCAAGAGCATCCCAGGCCTTTTATGAGCACACAACTCAACCTCTTGAATGTCGCAATATTTTTTACATGCCACTGCAAAACTTGTACATGACCACAGAGTATCCACCTAATACTCACTGTACATCCAACTGATGTATATCATCATGTGATCAACCTGATCATCATCATCATCTCTGCGAGCAAGCCATCAAGTAGGTACACCTCAGGACTGATTACACTACCTCTGTAAAACCTTCAATATCTCTCAGGACTGATTACGCTACCTTGGCAAAACCTGCAAGAGCATCTCAGGATTGATTATATGCTTCTGCAAAACCTGTGCACCAAACTGTCACATCAATGTCTTCAGATCACCACATAGTCCATGGAGCACAACCCGGATGCACACACACAGCACTTACACTCACTAGCATGGGAGGACCAACCTACTACCATCTAGGAAAGGCTCACAACACTTACATCAACGACCATGGGAGGACCAACCTACCACCATGTCGGAAAGGAACAACACTTACATCAACGACCATGGGAGGACCAACCTACCACCATGTCGAAAAGGCCCAGCACTTACATCAACGACCATGAGAGGACCAACCTACTATCATGTCGGAAAGGCTTCAACACTTATATCATGACCATGAGAGGACCAATCTACCATCATGTCAGAATGGCTCCAACACTTATATCTTACCATGGGAGGACCAACCTACCACCATGTGATAATGGCTCAGCCCTTACATCTCACCATAGGAGGACCAACCTACCACTATGTGAGAATGGCTCAGCCCTTACATCTTACCATGGGAGGACCAACCTACCATCGTGTAAGAATGGCTCGGCCCTTACATATTTCCATGGGAGGACCAACCTACCACCATGCAAGAATGGCCCAGTGTGCATTTGTGTCTCTGGACTCATCACTTCCCTCTGGAAGGCATCTCGATTTGAAGTACACCAAGTCTCCCTCTGAAGTATTCAAAATTCACTTTGGAAAACGGCTTGGTCAATACATCGGATATCTGCTCATCTGTCGCAACATACAGGAGCTTCACAGCTCCTCTCTGCACCATATCCCTGATATAGTGGAACTTGATCTCAATGTGCTTCGACTTGTCATGGAACACTGGGTTCTCTAACAATTTCACACAACTCTAGTTGTCGCAATATATATAGGTAGCACTCAACTGGAGATCAAACAAATATGACAGTAGCTTCCTAAGCCATACTACCTCACAACTAGCTGAACAAGCTACGACATACTCTGCTTCAGCTGTACTCAGTGCCACACAGGACTACTTCCTGCTAAACCAAGAGATCACACTTGATCCCATACTGAAGCAACACCCCGAAGTGCTCTTCCGATCAATGGCACTGCCTGCCCAATCTGAATCAACATAACCCTCCAGGTTAAACTTTTGATTCACCTCATATTTGAGCCCATAATCCACTGTACCCTTCAGGTACCTCAGAACATGATTTGCAGCTATCAGGTGAACATGTCTCGGATCTGACAAGTAATGGCTCAAGGTGTTCACTGCAAAGCAAATGTCTGGCCTTGTATTCGTCAGGTACATCAAGGACCCAATCATTTGACGATACATCGTAGCATCAACCGGTTCAGAAGAAGCATCACACAAAAGCTTCAGATTTGATGCCATAGGTGTGGCCATGGCCTTGCAGTCCATCATCCCAAAAATCTTCAGGATCTTTACTGTGTACTTCCCTTGTCCAAGGAAGATTCCATCTGCACTCTACCACACCTCCATACTAAGAAAGTAGTGCATCATACCCAAGTCCTTCATCTCAAACTCGGCAGCTAGCTTCCTCTTTGTGTCAGCAATCAGTCTATCCTCACCTGTCAGAAACAGGTCATCCACATACAATAGTAGTATCACTGGATTTCCCTCCTCAACCTTTGTTAATATCCTAGTGGACGGCCTTCACTAACACCTCGGGGTTTTGGTGTAACGGTTTGTATCATTTGGTATCAGAGCCTCCACCCAGGTTCAAGTCACAGAGTGGGTGGCAACGTCGGCATTGCAGTGTTCGCCCGAGGCTCGTACGGCGCAAAGGGGACACCACCGTACAGGCGCACATCCATCCCAGAGTCTGGACTGCGGAGCATGGTGGGATGTTAAGATCCTACAGGATGGCCTTCACTAACACCTCGGGGTTTTGGTGTAATGGTTTGTATCAACCTTGTAGTAAAGGTTGGAATCCGCTTTACTCTTAGTAAAGCCCAAACTGGATAGGAAGCCATCTATTATGCCATACCAAGTCTTGGGTGCCTGTTTCAAACCATACAGGGCTTTCTTCAGTTTGCACACATGTGTTCCTCTATCATGTGTCTCAAATCCGAGTGGCTTCTCCACATACACTTCCTCTTCAACTACACCATTCAAGAAGGTTGTCTTGACATCGATCTGGTGTACCTTCCATTTCATCACTACAGCTAGAGCAAGTACTGATCTAATGGAAGTGTCTCTGGCCACAGGAGCGAAAGTATCTTCATAATCAATTCCTTCTTTCTGGGAGAAGCCACGAGCTACAAACCTAGCTTTGTATTTCTCGATGCTGCCATCTATAGCATGCTTGACCTTATAGATCCATTTGGAAGTTACCACAGACTACCCATCTGATCTTGGGACCACATCCCAAACATCATTCTTCATAATAGATTGGTATTCTTCGATCATAGCATCCTTCCATTCTTTCTTTTCTACAACTTCTTCATAATTGGAAGGTTCTTTATCCATGATGTCACAGAGTAAAGATACATAACTAGTATGTGACCTTGTCCTTTTCCTTTCTCTGTGTTCTTCTTCTGGAATGCCAAATCTCTCTGCATCTTGGATGAGCTCTCTAGCCTATGTCGGTTTCCTCTTGTGAGGATTCTTCTCACGAGGTGGATCCACAGGTTCATGTGGATCTTCTATTTCTTGATCTTCTTCAGGAACTGCTTCATTCGTTGTGGTATCTTGAGTTCTGGATATTCTGGTTTCTTCATTGTCTTCAACAGGTGTCTTTCTCGATTTGTGGTAAGCTAAACTTTCATCAAATGTTACATCTCTGCTGATGTCAATCTTCTTGAATCCAGGGAAGTAGATTTTGTAAGCCTTTGAGCTTTCACTGTAACCCAGAAATATACCCTTCTTTTCTGAAGGATCCAACTTTGACCTTTTCTCTTTTGGGATGTGAGTGTATACTGGGCAACTAAATATTCTGAGATGGATCACTTCTGGTTTCTTACCAGTAAACACTTCTTCTGGTGTTTTGGTGTCAAGTATCTTATGGGGTGTTTTGTTCTGCACATATACAACTGTCCTTGCTACTTCAGCCCATAAGTGCATAGGTAAGTCTTGGTCATGAAGCATTTCCCTTGCTGCTTCCATGATTGTTCTATTCTTCCTTTCGGCAACCCCATTCTACTGTGGATTTTAAGGAGTAGTCAACTCCCTCTTAATCCCTGAATCATTGCATAACTTCTTTAAGTCTCCTGAAGTAAATTCTCCGCCATTGTCAGATCTGAAGATCTTGATATTCAAGTTAGTTTGGTTTTCTATCAAGGCTTTGAATCCCTTGAAATTGTTAAATACTTCATCTTTGTTCTTCAAGAAGTAGATCCAAGTCTTCCTAGAGAAATCATCAATAAATGAGACATAGTATACATACCCACTCAGAGAACTGGATGACAAGGGACCGCATACATCAGAGTGGATAATCTCCAAGATTCCTTTTGCCTTGCTTTCACTGCTTGGAAATGTCTTCTTTGTATTCTTTCCCTTTGCACAACCTTTTCAAATTCCTTCATGCTTTGTACAGATTTCAGGAAGACCTTCTACCACTTTGCTTGCAATTGGTAATGCTCGGTAATGCATGTGTGCAAGCCTTCTGTGCCAAACTTCACTTGGCTCTACTGATTCATGGACCATGGTTTGTTCTAGATGGCCCTTCAATTTGTACAATCCTCCCTCTTGCTCTCCAATCACAACTGCATCATCTATAGTCTTACCCTTAGGCCACATTAGAACTTGGCCATCTATAAATGAAACGCTCATGCCTTTTTCATCCAATGCAGAGATTGAGAGTAGATTCTTCTTGAGTCCTGGAACAAAGAGTACATCTTTCATCTTCATAGACTTTCCAGAGTCTAGTTTATAGGAGGATTCACCACTCCCTTTTATGGGATACTGGTAGTCATTTCCAAGCTTCACCTTGTGGGGTGAATCATGTTCAGATAGATTCATAAAGGATTCTTTGAATCCTGTCATATGTTTAGAAGCCCCACTATCTATGAGCCAATCATTACTTCCATGAGTAATGGTTCCAGTGAGAGTAGAAATCAAAACATATTCTTCATCACTTGAAGAATCTTCACTATCTTCTCTAGCCCTCTTCCTGGGAGGTTCATCATCCTCTACAGCATGAGCATGATGTCTTCTTTTGAAGTTCTTCTTCTTGTGAGAACCCTCTTTCTTATTCTTAGGACAATCTCTGACATAGTGTCCTTTATCATCACATGTATAGCAACGGACATGGGTCATGTCCCTTCGATGTCTGGGACTACTTCTTTGATTTTGATATTTTCCTTTCTTGCCATGATGGTGAGATTTCCTGTCACCATGCCTTTTGGAGTGAGATGTGAGTGCTTGGTCCTCACTCCCCATCTTCTCTTCTCTCGATACAATTCGAGCTTCTTCCTGTGAGCATTCTTCCCACGGTCTACCAAAAGAGATAAGTTTCTTTCTAGCACAAATTCCTTGGATGAAGGAATCCCATGACCTAGGGAGGCCATTAAGAGTGGTCATCACCACTTCTCCATTTTATACAACTTCACCCACAGCTTCAAGTTGTTCTTTTATCTGGGAGACCCTTGAGAAATATGACTGTATAGTTTTTGCATTCTGGATCTTGATATTCTTCAATTGATTCCTCAGGGTCATCTTCCGATTTATTTTCTTGCCTTCAAATAATTTGGTCAAGGAATCAAACATCTCTTTTGGTGTCTTTAGGGATGAAACATGGGGGATGAGATGATCTTTAATAGAATCAATAATGATCCTCTTTTCCTTAACCAAATTCCTCTTGTGAAGAGCCTTAGCCTCTTCTCCCTCTGGGACAGGGACCTCTTCACTTATATAAGTATCCAACTCATTTTCTTCAAGGATTAACCCAATCCTATACTTCCATGCTCGGAAGTTATCAACTCCTTCAAGCTTATCCTCAAGCTTGGTGTGGTGAGACATCTTTAAAGAGTACTTCAAATGGAAATAGAAAAGATTTAGTTCTTACCACTTGTTTGCTGAAAACTGGATCTGGTGCCGGATTAGGGTTTGAGTTTCTCGGAGATCTACCCAACCAAAAATCTTGATTCAAAGCTCTAAGCTTCTGATTTTCCAATGAGCTTCCAGCTGTGTCTTTAGATTTCAGAAATTCCTATTTTTGAGGAAACCCTAATTTTTAGGGCCAAAACTAAAAGTGCTCAGAATTGAATTCTGATTAAACAGATAGATTCACCTTGCTAAGGAGAGTCAATCCATTATATTGCTTTTCCAAAATCTATGGAGAGAAACCCAAAAACAAGAAGCCCTAGCTTCCACAACTGCATAGTGTCTTCTTCTCAGGTTAGCTCTGATACCATGTTAGATTTTTAGCATTAATTCAATATGCTATAGGATATTTACTGAGAGAATAACATGTATAGTATATCAATGCATAACAATCATATCAAGCATGCCAAGCATCATAAGAATCAAAAGCATGAGACAATGGACACACAGAGTTTTCGAGGGGAAAACCCTAAGGTGAAAAACCCCACAACTTCCTCAGAGATAGATAGAGAAATGGCTCAACCAAAGTACAACCAAATACAGTAGATAGTCTCCTACTATGCAGCTGATCCTCCTCCTCCAATGTGTGCCACTTTTCGAGTGAGAGAAGAGTGAGTTTTGAGATGATCAAAATAGAGAATCCCGAGTCTCTATTTATAATTGTCCTGACCTGCCTAATTACTTATGGGGCCGACTTGTCTAACTTAGCCTAATAACCCCACTTACATCTATTTTGGGCTGACACCCACATCAGGTAGTCTAATAACCCATCTGCAAGTTAATCCACTTGCAACACTTGTCAATACAAATGACGACACTTCCTTATAGAGGAATAACACGTCTCTTATAAGGGTACAATAAATATATATATGAAATACATTCCGAAGTTACATATACATCAACACAAAGTTCATGATGTTCAAACTTTTCGATCACAGATTATCACTGGTGATAATGCCATTGAAATCTATAAAATTGCACCAAATCATCTCCACCAACTGTGCAGTATTTTATGCTCCGAAAAGAAAGCAAAATCTCCGGGTAAAAAGAGAAAGAAAGAATCTGAAGAGGATAATGGTACCAAATTACCAAATGATGCTGAGAAAATATTGAACATTTATATCAATAAAGAGGGGATGGGTATGTCCATTGACTCCGTCAAAGATAGTTCACAGTTTGCTTGTGAATGTTTGTTATCCTGCATCTTTGGTCAACAAACTAATATCCATTGCATATTTTGGTGCAAAAATCAGCTGTGAATTTGTTTTTGTTGATATGTGTAATTGTGATAGTCCTTGTACATAAGATTATATGCTTGCATTGTTGTACTACTTAGAATCAAATGAAGTGGCATGTACTTGTATTTTTTTAGTTGATATGGAAAACTCTTGTATGATTTCTAAAGATTTCACACTTTTCAGCAAGAAATAATAATAATAAAAAGGTATCACGAAATCCTACCAAGGGAGTTTATAGAGATTTCTCCAAGGACTTGTCTATAGGATTCTCTATTATACAGTGTTGGAGAATTGGAAGGGATGAGGATAATTTGTAAACTTTTCAAATAGATATGGATTGGAAGGATGAGATCCTACCAATGATTGATTTACCTTTTCCCAAGGTTAACAATGATAGTTCGAGAAGCCATGTTTTTGCAAAAGAAAGGACATGGGAATTCTGGGATCACATAGTTTCCAGACTGGTCTCTTCTTGAGGTACATTTCTTTCATTGTACGCAGGAGGTAGAGTTCTTTGTTCGTTGACCAGGTCGCCAGATATAATAGTTATTTGTATTGTGGAGACAGTACAACAAGATCTTTTATGAACTGTTGCTATCATGAATTAGGTATAAACCAAGGTATTTGTATTAACATTTCTAGATGTCTTATTTCATTGTATTTTACTTTTCTCCATCAGTTATGTTCAATAAATTCTTCAAATTGTTTTCTACTACAGCTTCAAATAAAAATCACACTTAGGTATCGTCCAATAAAATTATAGTATCCGATGAAGACATTGAATGTGATGGAGAATCCACAAAGAAATACCAAACCGGAGAACAAGATGGACAAGGAGGTAACAATTTATTTTTAAAAGATCTTGGTTAAATTAACTAAATTATGAATCGGGATAGTGACCTTGAATACTTGCAAAAATTTATATAAAATGTATACTTGCAAATTTCCAGGTCAAGATGATTGGATTGCTATTCAACACATGGATCATCCACAACCGTTGCTGGGATCGATGATGTTTGTGGATATTAGCCAACAAATCACATTGGATAATAATGAACTAGGCGAGAGCTTGGATAATAATGAACCAGGCGAGGGCTTGGTGTCAAAACACGGTATCTCTAGCAATGTTACTCACCACTCAAATGTTAGCATGGCATTGACAGGTAAAAGACAAAGATTATTTTCAACTTAAATTGATGAAACAAATTTATTCCAAAATATATAATGGCAAGCAATATTTATGTGCAGCTCCCCATAAAAAAATGTTATTGATATTAGAAATGGAAGGTTTTCTATTTTGCAAGAAAGTCAGAGAAAATTACTCCAAAAGAGAAAAAAAAGGAAATAAAAAAATACTGATGGGGGGGGAAAAGTAAAAAAAGGGGGAAGAAAGTACTGTTGGTGAATTTGAATTTAAACAAAAAGAAACTTCATATGAGTCACGAACATATGCCATACACTTTTTGGGATTATGTATTTCCAAATTCAATGTTGGGATTTGGTCATGTAAATGTGGGGTCAATGAGGGGAAGTCATTGTTTACAAAAAATTTGAGGGCAGGTAGTGCAGAAAAATCATATGGGGAGCAAATTTTATTTTTATGGTTTCGAGAGAGATGTACCAATGATAAAGAAGGAAATACAAAAAAAATATGGAGAGTGTGTGGGAGGAATTCCCAACGAAATCTTCACAAAGTAATACATCAATGATTGTTTTGGAGGGTGATGATGTGAAAGCACATCCATGTGAAAATTCTATTTTGAGTAAGCCCTTTATTGCATCATCCACTAGGACAAATATTGAATTGGTACATCGATTCTAGCAGGGTTTTAGTAAAATGCATGAATCAACTGATATCAAAACCTTCACTGCCTTCTTCTATTTGAGTGACAACCATCAAATGTAACCTATCATTGCCTCTTTCAAGAGTGGGAAACACTAGATGTAACCTATAAATATTTGAAATCATTCAATTTGTTTTCTGTTTTTTTCACTAACGTTGTTATTTTCGTCTGAATCTAACATATTATTTGTTCAGTGTGATGCTTTTATTACATCATTTGAATCTGTGAAATTTTGGGTGATTTTTGTATTAATATTTGGAAATCAAAATCTTCATTTATAGTTGCATGTTTGTGATCATTAACTTCATGAACGAAGTGTTGTTGTTGTGGTTATATATATAGTCATGGTTTTTTTATGCAGTACGGATATCACCACAAAAGAAACTATTGGTCATGGGAGTAGAGGGATTTCTCTTTGGAGTTCGTGTGTTATCCAACATTGAATATTTTTCCAAAAAAACTCATTTTTTCCATAATTTCTATTGTTATTATGCACAGATGTTCATGCCTGATATTATCAGTGTTGCCAGAGAAAATTTTGACATTGCTCTATGGTTTTCCATGCTCAACAACATGGAAATTAAAAAATTCCTTGGTATATTTGAATGGTTGAAGAATGAATACTTTTTATTTATTTGGGGTTGAGGGCAATGTAAACATAGTGCTATTTATAATTACTCAATGTCTGCATATTATAATGTTGGTGAAGTACTGCACATATACAAAAATTCGTTTAAGGATGTACTTATCCAATATGGATATATATATAAAAAACGGACTTGTTGTTTATAGATGAAGGGAAATATCATTCAACAGATAATAGCAAGGAAAATTGCTTGAAAATTCCAACTAGTTGGACATTTGACAGTTCACAAGAGAGAGAAATAACTATAAAAACAATGTTGTGTTCTTTGTTGAATTATCGTGGGCCTCGTTAAAAAATGGTGCGTTGGTTAAAGACATTCAACTTCAAATGACCGTCATATTATACAGACAACAATTCATTTAGTGATTTGTATAGTTTTGACAACTTCTACATTTAATTGATGTAAATTTTATTGAAAAAATCTCATATTATTTATGGACATCGTATCATGTATATGGTGATGTGTTTCAAAAATTGTAGAACATGAAAACAATATACTTAGAAACATTGAAACATAATTTTTATTGATTGGGTTGTGTGTCTGTTTTTTTGTTTGCAGATACTAGAAGATTTGTTATTAGTAAACCATTGATTATTTTTTATTTCAATGGAGTTTTGTTACACGCAATTCATAAAAAAAAAATCGGATTGCCACGAACACCGGATATTGAATCAACCACAAAGTATTATTTTATACATCCGGGATTTAGGGAATTTTTTTAAAAATGATTTAATATATTTGAAGTTGGGGTATGGACATATGCACAACAAAAAAATGTTGACGAGTTTTTGACAACATTATTATAAAGAACAAGATTGCAAAGGGAACAATTTAGAGTAATTTTAACACAAGAATATTGTTTTTGCATAGCCAGAGAGGGTTATCAGGGTGATGGAAATCCTTATGTATTTCTTACTCCTTTAAACAAAGTTTGGTACATTTTGATCCATGGTTGGGATGCTACAAATACATTGATTGTAGATGAATTGAAATAAAAACATGTTTGTAACGAGGAAGGGAAATTTTCTATAACAAAAACGTATACTTTCTAAGATGTCAATGGCACATTCTTGTTAGATCGATCATGGCCTTGCTTGCTGCACTTGAATGGCATGAATGATGTGAGGCCAATTGTAAATAAAATGAAAATGAAAGTATTTTGTTAAATAATACACTTGAATTTTTGTTTGTACTAGTATGTTCAATTTCACTATGATTATAATACTTGTGAAGTGTAGAGTTTGGTTTTCGAAAATGCAAAATCATAGCTTAAAAATGCCAAAATCGGTTTTCAAAATTGCAAATTTAAGTATTGGAAGTGTCAAAAGTAGCCTTCCAAAAGGGAAAAATAAGGTTCTAAAAGTGACATTATCATATTTATCATATCGGAAAAGTGCAAAAACCAATTTCAAAAGTGGCGATATCAAAAGAAAACTATATTCTTTTGGAACTTGGATTTGGCACTTTTGGAACCGGATTTGGCACTTTTGGAACCGTATTTTGCACTTTAGAAACCTTGATTTTGGGGTTTAGAAAGGTTGTTTTTGACCCGTCTTCAAAGTGACTTTGACTAGAATATGTCCAAGTTTAATGAAATAGGCGTTTATTCATGGGTAGGAGGATATCTATTTTATACCGGATCAAATTAGGAAATCCGACGATGTGTGAGGGGGGATCAAATCCGTGACATCCTTAATGCTTGCCATGATGAGTCCTGTGGAGGGAATTTTGATGACAAGTGAATAGGTCATAAGGTGATGCACATGGGTTATTTATGTTTGACTATATTCAATAATGAAAAGAAGTATGTACAAGTATGTAATAGTTTCTAGTGGATGGACCAACCCATTCAATATGATGAGATGTTGTTACAAACTCAGTTATCATTCGAACCTTTTGAGAACTTAGTGGGAGCTCGATTTTGTGTGACTGATTAATCCCTCGTCTCATTAGAAATCCTAGATTCTAGTGTGCACATACTACATTAGCAAATGGGTTGAGGTGAAGGATCTATCAAGGGCCACAAAGAAGGAAATTTCAAACTTTTTGTTTGAAAACTTATTCGTCCGTAATGGGATACCAAGGGAGATAGTCACAGATGGAGGAGCATAGTTTATGGGACACAAGATTGAGAAGTTTACTGCAAAGTATAAAATATGGCATTAGATCACCTCGCATTACCATCCACAAGCAAACAACTAAGTGTAAAGAACCAATAAAGTACTATAAAATATTCTTAAAAATACTATGGATAGTCACCACCTTGACTAGGTTGATTGGCTTCCAAAATCTCCATGGGGCTACAAGACCACCTAGCGGAACACTACCATTTTTTCTCCATTCAATCTTGTGCATGGTAATACCCTTATATTTCATATTGAATTTGAAGTCAATACACTCACAACTACTTTGGAGGTTGGTTTGGATCTAACTACATTGCATAAGCATCAGTTAGACTAACTCAATGAGTTAGATGAGATCCGCTTGGAAGCACTGCAACACATCACCATTGTGAAGAAAAAATGTGCAAAGTGGCATGATCGAATCATCAAAAATAAGTTGTAGAAACGATTCCATGTTCAAATATTTAAAGGGGAAGCTTCGCACTAGATGGTTGGGTCCTTATGATGTAGACACAATTTTTTATAACAAGATTTTCAAAATAATAACCATAGATGATGCATGCACTCCTCTTATCTCTAATGGACATTGTATTTAGTTGTATCATCATCCATCCTCAAAGGACTCCTTTTTCAAGCAAATCATTTCTTCTAGCCCAAATTTGGAAATAGTAAATGAGGAGGGCCATTCCCCCACACTTATACCTACATGATTTTTGGTTTATGAGTGTGTGTGTGAAAAATCCTTTTTGGGGTGTAGTTGGAAAAATTCCAATTGAAAACCAACTTGTTGGCGGTTGGCATTTGAAAAAAAATCCCAAAACCAGTTTTTACAATTTTTAGACTATTAATCTATAATAATTACAGGTTCATTGAAGTATTGCAACTCCTTCAGTAGCAATGAATCTCTTTCAATGCAGGTTTTTTTTAAGTATAAAAAGTGTTGCAAATCCTTTAGTAGTAGCACGATTGATGTTGATGCAACTCCCTTAGTAGCAACATGTTGGAAATATTACAACTCCCACAGTAGTAGCAACCCTTTTTTGCCACAAGTTGTTTGTTCTTTTTAGGTAAAGAATGTTGCAACTCCTTCAGTTACAACATGATTGAAGTGCCACAAATATTTCAATAGTAGCATGATATTTCCACAACTCCTCCAAGTTGTTGCACGATTTCTGCTTCACCATGTTGAAACTCCTCCAACTTTAGCGCCAAACTCAAAAGCTGCAACCTCTGCTATTTTTTGACGCTGAACATTGTGATAATATACAAGGATCTAGCAACTGTAACAAACTCACAATCTAACTCTCAAGATTATTTGCAAAGAAGAAGAAGCATGCATTCAATAATCACTCATAACACACAGAATAATGGACAATGTCAATATCATACAATGAATAATGAATGTAGAGAATGTGTTACAATAATCAATGATGAGGCATCATATAGGATTTGAATTAGCCAAGTAGGGCATTCGAATTATGAGCTCAAAGTCTAGCATGAATAACTACAGAGACATCAACTAGTCAGCAGTATCAGTCATGAGTGGTAAGAGTCAGTCAAGTGTGTCTAATTGAGTCTAACGGAACTAACTATCCATAAATTAAGGAATGGAGACACTAAGTGGAGTGCATGAGGCTGTCTAAATCAAAGTCTAGCTTGAATAAAAATGGAGACATCATCCAGTCAATAGTATCAGTCATAAATGATAATAGTCAGTCCAGTGTGTCTAACTGAGTCTAACAGAACCATCTAGGCATAAATCAGGGAATGGAGACTCTAAGGGGGGCGCATGAGGCTGTCAAATAGTCAAGTGGAACTCCAGAACTATCTAACTAGCAGCTACAAGCAGTCAGTATGAGCAATCAGTGGAATAACTACTCAATCAAAGAACTAACTGAATGATAACTCCCGGTAGGTGAGATAAGGTGCCCTAACTGAGTCATAACTAATGGTAGGTGAGTAAGAGTGCTTTAACTGATAGTGGTAGGTGAGAAAGGCACACTTTCTAAGTAGATAAGTCAAGGAGGGTGCATTAGGTAGGTAGGAGGCCAAATGAGGGCTAAAGACATGCTCTCGAGAGCTAGAAACAAGCTCTAGGTGCTGGGGAGACAACCATGATGATGACTAGATGTATGCAAATGCATGCAGCATGTAGTTTTGCATGCAAGCATGCAAAATACAAAAATGATGGTGTGAATATTCCAACACCCCCTTGCAAGCTATATTATGAGGAGATAACTGAAATAAAAAAAAATAGGGCCTTGGTGACTTGTTGATGCCTCGGGTGTGCAGGGTAAGTGCAAGGTGCTGGAATGGGTTCCAAGGCACACAACAGAGGATGAAAACCAAACCAAAGGCTTCGAAAGACCCTACGCAAGGGAAATTCTATCCTCGAGCTATTTGGTGTGGTAATCACCCACAGATATTTGGCCTCCGCTGGCACTCTATGAGTAAGGGGTTTGATCAATAAGATCAGTTTCCCAATTTAGGGAAACAAAGGTGTGGAAAACAGTTAGCAATTCTAACTTAGCCTATTTAGAAAAGGAAACTAATCTTAAGTCAGATCTATTCTAACATGAAAAGCTAAGTGTTTATGCAGATCAACCTTGAGGTGTAAGAGAACAAACAGTCTATCACCTTTAATAGAAATGCCTTTAGATGAGATATTTGCTGACTTAAATTATGATTTATTTAATGAAAATTAAACAAAATAATCCAAGCTTGAAGACCATCAAGATACAACCTGTTATCCTTTTGTTGACTGAAAAATCAACAATTATTGATTATATATATATATATGTGATCAATTGTAGAAATCGATAAAGAAAGTATTTAATTAAAGAAATTTAATCAAATATTTTCATACACACATCAGTTATATAGAAAAGCCAATACAACAGATCTATGCATTCATTATATATCTAACAAGAGATCATGTGTATAATGGATGACAATCTAGAACATAAAATCAAAAATCCTTAAAGAAATTTAAGTGATAATCAGAAGATGGATCCGAAGATAACATTACTGTATTAAGATGTCTTGTACCAAAATTACAATGACTCTGGCCACATAGTATCTTCAGTCTTATCTCCTGCTGAATTACAATTCCAAAAATTCCAACCCCTCCCTCCGTGAGGTCTTCTTCCTTAAATATTACAACAAAATACAAAAATGAATCCTACAAGATAGGGATTCCAAAATCAAAATGAGTCTATTGGGCCAGAAAATCCTGCCACTTTTCATATATTTCTAACAGTTCATCTATGTTTGAATAATTGACAGATTCTATGCCTATTTGGGCATTGCATACGTTATTCTCCATGTCATGCCTTTAATTGACAGATTCATTGCTTATTTGGGTTTTTTTAATGTACCTTTTCCATTCACTGAAGTCCTCTTGAGCTTTGGAAGCTTGAATTCTCTTGATTTCCTGTACCTCAGGCTCAGAAGACAGTTTATCAAAGATAATAAATGTCTCTCTAATCTCATCCTGTGCAATGTACAGCTTTTCAAGCAATTTATAATGATTATGATTAACCTCCAAGGCCAAGGCTTTGAACTCTTGTGGTGTAAAGTTAGAGAAACTAGCTGAAGCTACATTTGAAGTTACAGTTCCAACTTGCATCTCTAAGGTTGCTATCCTTTCTGCATGGATGGAGTATTGAGTTTTTTCTGTGTTAAGTTGGTTCTGAAGGGAGATATTCTCCTGTTTTTATGCATGCAAGCATTCCATCCATTCTTGATTGATATCAACCACATGGAGGCCATGTTCATCCTTAATCCTGGCCAACTCATCTTCAATTTCCTTGATCCTTTCCTTTTTAAGATCAACCTCTCTGTTCAGCAAGTGGACTGAATCTATATTGGCACCAACAAAAGCTCCCAAAATTTTTGCTGCTTCAATAGCCCCAGAATGAGGGTCACCAGTTTGTTGAGTCCACAAGAATTGAATGGGAGAAGGTGATCCCAATGCTTGCTCATCTTTACTTCTCGTCCTTGTCCTTTTGAATACTGTCTTCTCTTCCTTGTCATAAAAATAGTTTCCAATAGGAACCACATCCTCATCCACATATTCATCAGCCAACTGGGTAGTGATGGGAAAGACATTAGCAGTGGAAATTATTGAAGGTGTCATAATACCACTAGGGTGAGGGATGGACATGGTGACTCGAGGAAAGACCACAGGGACAGAAACATCTCGGACAAATGACTGGACCTGTGTGATTGAGGGGACCGACGTGGAAACTTCAGAAGGAGGAGTCTGTTCGTTGGCATTAAGAGCTAATGATGGAGAGGGAACTATAGGTGGCTCCTCAATTCTAGGTGAAACAAAGATAGCTAATGGTGTAGACTGAGAGATTGCAGGAAGCTTATCCTGAATTGTGATAGAGGATAAAATGGGAAAAGGAATGGAGGTGAATTGGTCGATGGAAGGTATTAGTAGAATAGGTTTAGGTGACTGTGTAGGGATGACAGTGGTTTGAGCTTCTGGCATCATGGACTTAGAAATGGAGAAAGACTCTTGACTACATGTAAGTGTGGTAGAAGAAGAAGTTATACTATTAAACAATTGAGACAATGAAAAGGGAGGTAAATGCTCTGAAAGCGAAGCAGAAAATTGTTGAACTAAGTTTAACTGAGATGTTGAAGCCCGAAAATCCTGAACAAAGGTGTCTTCAAATGACTGATCCTGACTAGAGCATTACATTTCAATAACATTTAACAAGTCTGTGACTAACTTGGATTGTTCTGTAATCTCCTCAGTTACTGAAACTGGGGGTTCAGGTTCTTCAGCAACATCACAGTCAATAATCTGAATGTTGGGGAATGGATTAGCATGGATCCTTTTCATTTTTGCTGAACTGGCATGTGTAACCACCAAATCATCATCTTCTTGCACAGCTGCACTAATAATTTCAAGGGGATTTGAAGGTTCCATTATCTGAGAATCCATAGTAACCTTCTGGGGCTCTGCAGGGTGAGCCTTCAACACTGATGTCAATTGTGCCAGGTCTTTCTGAAATTGCTGAGAGGTGTATAAAAAGGATTTGGCTTGTTCTGATGTTTTCTTAGGAGGAGAATCTTCAATGGGGTTTTTGCCTTTGCCTTGTTCTGAATGAACCACCACTTGAAGGGGATTAGCTTCTTGAGCTTCCTTTCCTTCCCTTTCTTTTCTCACTTTGTCCAGCAAGTCCAGCTCCAATTTCCTATAACTCAGCACCCTGAGCTTTAATTACTTCTGATAGTGCAGAATGTTATGCTGACCTTCCAGGTCCTTTGCTCTGACAAGAACTTCAGAAAATGTATTGACTCCATGATAGATAGAGTCATCTGGGTTGTCCTCATGCACATAGTGTAGTTTTACATGGGTTTTCTTTAGATGTGCATCCAATAACTTCTTGGAGTCGTGCTTTCTTTTAGGAGCACATCCCAATTTGAAATCAACCAACTGGTCACTAGGAGTGGCTGCCCAATTGGAGGTTGGGATGACCAATGACCCAAGGTTCAAAGGGAATTTAGGCCACCATTGTTAGAAAAACAGGATCGTAGAGCAATAACAATAAACATAAATGCAAATATAATCACACATACACATTACAAGAGAGACACAGATATATCGTGGTTCACCCAACTTGGGCTACGTCCACACTGAATTTGCCAGTCCTTATTATTATTACCATCCAACAAGGTGAAGGGATACAACCTGCAGCACAACTACTGCACTTCCTCTTCTCTGTTTCACAGTCTCTCTCCTGATCTCAGAGATCTTTACAATGCATAAAACCTAATACATCATCCACCCTAGCTGCATTACAATGTCTTTATTTTATAAGGGAAATACAATGGGAAAATATCACGGGATACCCAAAACCATGGGCCCGCAAAACAGCTGGCGAAAAAAGCCCCAAAAATTTTCTTTGGGGGCGTTGCCCCCGAACCCCCATTTCTCAGGGGCGCTGCCCCCGAACCCCCGTCGAGGGACCGCTGGCCCCCAGACCCCCCAGCCAGGGGGGATGGTCCCCCCTGGAACCCTGTGGGGGGGCGATGCCCCCCCACACCCCCCCATTGGGGTGACTGTACAGTCCACCTACATATCATATAAAACTGGGGTACAAACATGGCTGATACAATATCATCTATGAGACTAGAAGATCTGGCTCCACAACCAACAATCTCCCACTTGGAGACTGATCACAGCAACTCCACCGCTGCTGGACTTGGACTTGGCAAATTTCTCCTCTTCACCTTCATGCTAGAAGGCCAACTGAAACCGAGGATGAACTCAGTTTCTCTCTGGTCACTACCTTTGTGAACATGTCTACAGGATTCTAGCTAGTATGTATCTTTTCCAGCTTCAACAGTTCATCTTCCAGAATAGAGCGTATGAAATGGTACTTGAGCTGTATATGTTTAGTCCTGGAATGGAATGCTGAGTTCTTTGCAAGATGAATGGCACTCTAGATATCACTATACAATCTGTTATCCTTCTGCTTCTTACCCACTTCCTCCATAAACCTCTGCAACCAAATCATCTTTTTACTAGCCTCTGTAATGGCAACATACTCTACTTCTGTTGTTGAAAGTGCAACAACCTTCTATAGTTTTGAAATCCAGGTTATTGCTGTTCCACCTACAGTAAACACATACCCTTTGGTGCTCCTCCTACTATCGTTGTCACCTGCCATATCTGCATCAACATATCCCTGTAGAACAGTGTCTGAACCTCCAAAACATAATGCCTCAATGGTAGTACCTCTCAAATACCTGAGAATCCACTGTACTACCTTCCAATGTTCTTTACCTGGATTGTTCATATATCTGCTCACAACTCCCACTGCATGTGCAATATCTGGTCTTGTGCACACCATGGCATACATCAAGCTGCCAATTGCTGATTGATAGGGAATCTTGGACATGTAATCTGTCTCTTCTTGTGTCTTGGGACACATTTCCTTACTTAGACTGAAATGGCTAGCCAAAGGTGTACTTACAGGTTTTGCATTCTGCATTCTGAACCTCTCCAACACCTTTTGTAAGTACCCACTTTGAGACAATGTCAATTTGTGATTTTTCCTGTCTCTCGTTATTCTCATACCAAGGATTTGCTTTGCAGCACCCAAATCCTTCATCGCAAATGAATTAGCTAGCTTTCTTTTGAGTACATTTATATCCTGCATGTCAGACCCTGCAACAAGCATGTCATCCACATACAATAACAAGATAATATATCTTCCATTGTCTAGATTCTTGAAATAAACACAGTGGTTAGAATGACATCTACTATAACCTTGTTTTGTCATAAACCTGCCAAACTCTAGATACCACTGCCTTGGAGCTTGCTTCAAGCCATACAAGCTCTTTTTCAACCTGCATACCAAATCCTCCTTACCTTTGACCTCATACCCTTGTGGCTGCTGCATATATATTTCTTCCTCCAAATCCCCATGGAGGAAGGATTTTTTTACATCTAACTGTTCAAGATGCAAATCTTCTACCGCCACTAGACTTAAGATAGTCCTAATTGAAGTCATCTTAACAATAGGAGAAAATATTTCATCAAAATATATACCTTTCTTCTGTGCAAACCCCTTTACAACAAGTCTGGCCTTGTACCGCTTCTTACCTCCTTCTTCTTCCTTCAACCTGTAAATCCATTTGTTTTGCAATGCTCTTTTACCAGCAGGCAACTGAACCAAATCCCAAGTCTGGTTTCCTACCAATGAGTCCATCTCCTCATTCATGCATTTCTCCCACTTCTTTCTAGTTTCCACCTGCATTGCTTCTTCATAACATTCTGGTTGACCATAATCAGTCATCAATAAATAATAGATTGAAGGAGAGTATCGTTCAGGGAGTCTACTTAACCTGGTAGATCTTCTTACAGTTGCAAGAGTTTCAGGTACTTGCTGCTGCTCTTGATTTTCTGGCACCTTCAGAACTTCATTTTCTTTAATTTCATCAAGCACTATGTACTCTGTGTTTTCCTTTTCCTGTTTCTTTCCCTGCAACTGATCTTTATACATGACCTTTTCATTGAATATCACATCTCTACTCCTGATGATTTTGTTATTTTCATAATCCCATAAACGATAACCAAATTCATCAATCCCATATCCAATAAAGGTACATTTCTTGGATTTAGCTTCAAGCTTTGTTCTATTTTCTTTATCAATATGGACAAATGCTTGACAACCAAACGTTCTCAAAAATGAGTAGTTTACCTTTTTATCTGTCCATGCTTCCTCTGGAATACCACCATCCAAAGCACTTGAAGGTCCTCTATTTATTAAATAAACAACAGTATTTACGGCATCCGACCAAAACTGTAAGGGCAACCCTGCATGCAGTCTCATACACCTTGCACGCTCCATGATCGTTCTGTTCATCCTTTCTGACACACCATTTTCCTGTGGTGTTCCTGGGACTGTCTTCTCTCTACGAATCCCATGGTATGAACAGTAACTATCAAACTCCTTGCTGCAGTACTCACCTCCATTATCAGATCTGAGACACTTCAATCTTTTTCCTGTCTCATTCTCAACCAAAGCTTTCCACTTCTTAAAAGTAGCAAGCACATCAGATTTATGTCTAATGCAATAAACCCAAGTTTTTCTAGTTGCATCATCAATAAATGTAACATAATAATGAGAGCCACCAAGAGATTGTACCTGAACCGGTCCCCATACATCTGTATGCACAAGCTCTAATTTTTCATTCTTCTTCTGTTTCCCAACCCTGAGAAATCTGACTCTCTTCTGTTTTCCATAAACACATTTTCACAGAATTCCAAACTTACCTGCTTCAAATCTAGCAACAACTTCCTTGAGTGGAGAATATGCATCCCCTTCTCACTCATGTGGCCAAGCCTATGATGCCACAATGCTGTATCTATTCCTGTGGAAGCTAAAGAGATAGAATGGTCAGTATTATGAGGACATAAATACAACGTGCCTACTCTGTCTCCTTTTGCTATCACCATTGATCTTTTAGTGATCTTCCACCACTTTTCTCCGAACGTAGATAGATAGCCGCCATCTCCCAACTTCCCTGTTGAGATCAGATTTCTTTTCATAGCAGGAATATGCCTAACTTCTTTCAACAACCGATCAGTTCCATTCTTAACTTTTATCCATACCTTACCCATTCCAACAATTTTACATGGCTCATCATCACCCAATAAAACATGTCCAAAGTCGCCAGGAGCATACTCATGAAAGTATTTCCTATGGGTTGTAGCATGACATGAAGCTCCTGAATCTACTACCCAATAATCACTAGTATTATCTAATGCAAGAATCAAAGCATCTTGTAACACATCACCTGCTACATTTTCTTCCTGGGTAGTTTCCTTCTGTGCATCTCTGTTATGTGGAATTCTGCCCTACGGATAAGTCAAAATTCCCTTAGGCTAAAGTAGACTTTAACTAACTCTAGGCTAAGAACAGACAAAACAAATGCAACCTTGAATCCCTAGATCTAACAAACATCTCAGAATTAAAATGTTGGAGAGAATAGAAGGAGTTTAACTGACCTTATGTCCAAATGCTTGTCTTTGATATTTGCTCCAAGTTCCAAGTCCTCACAAGTAAACCTGCTAACAATGGAACCAAAACACAAGCATGTACTATTCTCTAGCAATCTGAAAACATGAGTTAGGATCTAAATCTATGAAAGATACAAATCATATCATTAAAACAGAATTAACACAAATGATTTGGGAAAACAAGACAAGTTATCTTTATTATCAACTTGAAGAGTGCTTACAAAGGTTGCTTGATGTCCAAGCTAATCCTCCATCTCCAAGTGCTTCCTCTAGCTATCTCCACAAGGCTGCAATATCATAGGTTTGATGCCCGAAAAGTCCTCCCTTTGGCTCATGGAAAGCTTCTCTCTTATAGCACATGGGAAGGCTAACCAACAAGAGAGAAGTGTGGATCTATGGAGGGTTTAGTGGATCAGGCCAGCTAAACAAAGAAGGAGTTAGGATCGAACCAAAGGTAGTAATCCCAACAAAATCTCCTCGAAGGTCGAAATCCCAAAATCCAAGGCAAAAAGGCTAATTTCAGACTACCGCGCCCCTATAACTGAGCATAACGCGGTAGTACCGCGCCCCAGAGAAGGAGCAACGCGTGGTAGTGCTAACTACCGCGCCCTTGTAGATGTGCAAGGAGCGGCAGTGCTCACAAACAGGGCTAAGTTGGGCTGGAAGATGGCAGAAAAAGGTTTTGCTTTCAGTATTCAGTCAATGGTTTTCACTCTGGATGTTCAGATGATCTTTAAGGGAAACTGTCGTTTAGGTCGGTAATGCAAGGATGCGACACTAATATGTAATGTGTAATATTGAGGTATAACAGATGCCCCCTAAAGTGTGAGGTCAGAAGAGACTGATGGCCGAAAGACTTTACAAATATGGTTCGGAGATAGCATCGAGGAGAGCAACAAGGAGCTGAAAAATAAACAAAATGTCAGATATACCACCGAGGCGGGCATTCCCATGCTCGGAAACAAACGACTCAAAGCATGGCTGCCGACCAATACATTGCAGATCCATGAGTACTGAGATGATATAGACTGTAGACAAATCATGGCTACTATGAACAAGCGTAGATCCATGAGACAATAATGACACAGCCACGACCAATACAAAAGTGGATCTGTGTGACAATACAGAGGAAATTTCCATTGCAACCTGGACGTAATCAAAATACAAAAGGGTGTCCAGGGTCTTCCACCCGATCGCAAACGATACGAATCTAGCCATGTGATTACAAGGTGTTGAAGTCGAACATGGTAGAAACCATTTGATTACCGGTCAATGATGTGAACCGTTAACAAATGCGAGGGAAATCACCAATGATGACGATGATCCCCAAGGTATCTATAGTACATCTCAACGAAATGCGAATAAACGAGTTGATGTCGAGCATTCGAGAGATCATTCAATCAGAGGTCATTGATGAAAACCTACTGTTGAATACGAGGAAACCTGCCATTGAGGCATGCAGGTACCAAGGTACTAGTGGTTGACTCCTAAGCCTAATTCCTGGATAGTGATTTGGTGTCGACAGGAATAGACTCGTCGAAGGTGGGCCATAATGATTCCCACATCATCGACACGAAATCAGAACGAGAGATAGTATGGACCGATGAAACAATAGAATATGTACTGACACAAAGGGAAGGTTTGACATGAAGTGGAGGTGGACTCAAGGTAATAACCCTTTGAACATATAACGGCATGAAACAGAGCTTGGCAGCAGGGATTACTTGAACAGACAGAACCACAGAAAGTGTGAACTCATAGCAATAATGAGGACGCATGATCATAATGATGACACTATCAGCAAGACTGACTACCCAAAATAGACAAGGTGAGGATGCATGCCATGTTCAAAGGTGATGACTCACAAGCTGCCAACAAGGTAAACTTGACTCATTTTCCCATTTTCCCCCGACATGATGGACGAGTACCTCTTTGTTTTTTAACGAGCTTGAGGAGGATAACAGATGCTCGATATAGCTCATCTCATAGATGAGTCCAATCTCACATGTTTTTCGAACCTGAGAAAGGAGGGGTTCGTCCCAAAGTGGGCCCTTCGATGTTTGATTTTACGAGTCCAAGGAAGGAAAACTCGACAGTTTTTCATGTTTAGAGAGTCTGAAAAGAACTAAAGAAGACTCCAATGGTCCTTTTTCGTAAGGTTAGCCTCATCGCCCGAAAAAGGGTAAAACAACGCGGAAGAGGACTCTTCCAGTCATGATTGGCTGGAGTATTCCTTTTTCGTAAGTAGTGCCCCCTAGTCCGAAAAAGGGGTAAACTACCACTAGGGAGACGATCATTCAAATCCTTTTACAAGCGTGAACGAATCAATTTCGCTTGGCAATCTTTTCAATTTTAGGGAGTCTGAAAAGAGCTTAACTATGGACTCCATGTACAACTTTGTCATGGTTGATGACCGAGTACGACAAAGGGAAAGTAAACTCGGCACAGTTCCTTTTCCGTAAATAGTCTAGCGAGGCCGGATAAAGTGATAAACCTATACTCGTTAGACACACCTTTTTACTCCAATTTGTTTAACGAGCACGATAATGGTATCAAAAGCACTCGAAATCTTTTTCATGTTTGGATCCAGAGCACAAAAAAGGAAAAAGTAAGCTCAAACCACTTTTCATGTTTTAACCAGAGCACGAAAAAAGTGAAAAGTAAGCTCAAACACCATCTTACTGTTTTTAACGAGCTCGAAGATAGGTTGGAAGAATGCTCATGATGTCTGCTTCATTTTTTAACGAGCTTGTAACAGAAAATGAACTATGCTCAAGATAATTTTCATGGTTTAATGAGCTCGAAACCTAAAAAGGAAAGTATGCTCGAAAATGTTCCCAATGGTGAACTTCTTCCCGTCATGAAATCCAAAGGTTGGTACATGCCCCCCAGCATGATTGCTGGAAGTAAGTGACTTAGCTCCAACGTGGTGTGGAGAGGCGATCGAGTTGACTTCAACGTAACTTCCAGAGGTTGAAGACATGCCCCCAAGCTTCCTTTCATTCTCCTAAAGTATAGGCGGGTGAAAAGAAGGTCCAGGTACTAAGTCTACGAGGAGACTCGACTCAAAGGGAAAAGATATGTTTCATTTTTTAACGAGCTTGACACAGGAGTAGAACTTTGCTCAGACTACTGATTTCATTTTTTAACGAGCTTGAAGCCAAAGGTAAACTCTGCTCACGATTAAGGCCCATTGATGGGTTCCCTCCCAACATGATGATCAGAGGTTGGTAAATGCCCCCAGCATGATTGCTAACGGCTAAACATGCCCCCCAAGCTTCGTTTCGTCTGACTACTCTTCTTCCTTACCCAAAAAATCCTGGCTACTAATCTGAATGTGTTCACCAGGGGGGTAGGGAGAACCAGGACCAAGTGACCCAGGCAGATGAAATGAAGGTTCCAATCCTAACTCACGCGAGAGACTCGAACAAATGGAAGGGAGATCTATTTCATTTTTACACAAGCTTGAAATAGATAATAACAATGCTTGAAAGGGTCCTTTTTATTTTTTAATGAGCTTAAAACAGAAAGAAATTATGCTCGAAGGTAATTTCATTTTTACGCAAGCTTGAAACCGAACGTAAACTATGCTTGGGATTTGGTTTCGTTTTTACACAAGCTTAAAACCAAAAGTAAACTGTGCTTGAGGGTAGTTTCATTTTTATGCAAGCTTGAAACCGAACGTAAACTATGCTTGGGATTGGTTTCGTTTTTACACAAGCTCAAAACCAACGGTAAACTGTGCTTGAGGGTCGGTTTCATTTTTTAACGAGCTTGAAACAAAGAATAAACTATGCTCGTGGGAATCTATTTCATTTTTTAACGAGCTTGACATAGAAAGGGAACTATGCTCAAAGTGATGGTTGGTTTCATTTTTACACAAGCTTAAAACCAAAAGTAAACTATGCTTGGGATGATGGTTTCATTTTTTTAACGAGCTTGACACCAGAATAGAACTTTGCTCCAAGTGATGGTTGGTTTCATTTTTACACAAGCTTAAAACCAAAAGTAAACTATGCTTGGGATGATGGTTGGTTTCATTTTTACACAAGCTTAAAACCAAAGGTAAACTATGCTTGAGAAAATGGTTTCATTTTTTAACGAGCTTGACACCAGAAATAGAACTTTGCTCCAAGTGATCCCCCCCCCTAGGGGGAAGAAACCACTAAAACATGTGGAACATTTAGGGAAGTCTGGTGACTAGGAGTCATGCGATGAGTGGGCGTCACAAAGGAAAGCTGATCGATGGTCACAACATTCCCATGATGGGGAAAATACATCACTCGGAAGAGTGAGGACACTACAGCCTTCATGGCATGGACGTAATCGCGTCCAAGGAGTAGATTAAAATCTAAGGGACCTTGGACGACCATAACATCAATACAGACAGTTTTCCCTCCCAAAGTGATAGGTAACTGAGGAAGGGACCCTAAAGGTCCCGTAGGCCTTCTATTGAAAGCCAGTATCTGGTCAGTGACGGGCACAAGCCGAGGAGAACCTAAGGCTTGCCAAGCAGTTGAGGATAGAATACTAACAGAAGCTCCTTCATCAACTATCGTACGAAAAATTTCTTTATCGGAAACTCCTACAGATATTTGAAAAGGAACACTCGAAGAAAGACGAGATTCTGTTAGACCATTCCAATCAAAGGAAATAACCTCAGTACTTGGAGGGGGTCTCGTAGAAACGGACAGGGTTTCCCCTTGCCGAGGACATTCTGAACCAATAATGAAAACATCAGTGGTTTCCAATTCACTCTCTCTTGGAAGATAAGAATGAGACGAAGGTTGTGTCAAGGTGACTGCTTCAGTCTGGACTTTCTCCAATGAAAGAGCGAGATCGAGTGGGGATGACAGCGACTCAATCACTTCACTCTCGGAAGGGAGAGTGGGATCAATTGCAGATGAAACTGAATTGATCACTTGGTCAACCAGCGGGGGGTCGAGGGACAGTTTACCATGGTCTGTTGGAGGTACCAGTTGAGAACTAGTAATATCTTCCAACCACCGCGAGGCTTCATCCATGCTCGGACAACGGAAAGTACGGTGCATACCCTTGCATATCAAACAGGGATATAGGACTTTACCCTTACGACCCTTCACCAAGGGGTCACTGGTCGAAGGAGTGTCATCGACATGATGGTCAGAGGTCGACGATACAATTGGTTTGGGGTTTTTAGACCACACTTCTGACACACGGGAAAGATCAGGACAATCCTTGAGAAGGTGATCACCCTTACAAAGTTTGCAAGGGAACTTGGGCTTACGGGGTGTTTTCGTAGAACGAGTGCCATTAGGGGCAACTGGTTTACGCTTGGTCTCTTCTTTATCCTTCTTCTTCTTAACTTTCCTTTTCTTCTTCTTCTTATCCACCTGATTACTAACACTATTGCTTTGGTCAGGCGAGGAAGAAGGAACGGAAGAAGATTCATCCGACGAAGAAGGGGAAGGGTTAGTTTGGGATTGACTCTCTCATGGTGGAGAGTTAACATTCGAAACATTGGGCGCAATCGGAATTACCGGATTGAACAACCATACCGGTAATCCTATGGTTAATCCAGGAAGATTTAACGTGGCAATAAAGGGAGGACCAATATCTCCAACTGGAGGAAAAGTAAAAGGTACCCCTTGAAAAGGGGTCTCCAGATTGGTAGTCCCAGAAGGAGCATGGGCGCATGGAGGTGGATTCTCCATGGAACAAAACTAAGTGATGTAGACAAAGTTTTGTTAAAAAGAACTCAAAAACCCTCAGGCAACCGAGCGTGCGAAAGGGGAGCTAGGAAAAGACAAGGCTCACAGGCCAAAAGAGCAAGCTCAAAAAACTATACTGAGGCCACTGCCAAAGTAAGCGAGCTGTACAACAAAACGGCCAGAATGCCAACAAGCAGCCCTACAAAGAAAAAGACCCTCTACAAGATAGCAAGCAAAACCTCCTAACTAAGAGCTGGAGACCTCAACAAATTGTATCCTTCGCAAGGTGATGAAATCCAAGTCGAACAATACAACATGAGAGACCGATATAAGAAGGATATCCCTCTACCGAAAGGGATCCTGGGTAAAAGAGCCCTAGTAGAATAGATACTAAGCTACCTCGTTCATGACACGTCGGAAAAGGTTTTGGGCACTTCAGCCTTCCGAAGAAGACAACGATCGATGTTGCCTTAGGGCTAAGTGGAGTGCGGTATTCCACAGAGTCCGTCCGGTTCTCAATCTCGCGGCCGTTTAACCCCTGAAAGTTGGAAACAGTCAGGAGGCCCCTCCACAAACTAGCTGTGACTGTGTCAATAAGTACTAGAGGATTTTAGTTCCCTAAAGACAACGACTATGTCTCAGATGAAAGTGACAAGGGGGAATTATTTTGATGCCTATCCCCGGTGTCCTACCTAACTACCAAATTCTTTTGATTTCCTCAAGTGAGGTTAAAGTTGGTTTAATTAGGGAGATTAATTTTAGTGGCTGTCTTACTCAATCGGGTTATGGAAGTGCAACTTGATGGTGTTATGACGACCCAAACCATGCAAATGAAGATGAATCGAAATGAGCCTTTCTCTTCGATGAACACTAGCTAAAGTAAGGAAGAATTCTTTCCGTTCCCAATATGCACAACCCAATGCACATGCAATTTTATTTCTTTTCAAAATGATAGAAAGAAGTAAAATATGTACCCAAAACTAACCCAAAGTAATGAAAAATTTCTTCATATGAACACCAAACGTAATGATTCTAATTCATTTCCCATCTTTTTACACTTGAAAAAGACACATCCAAGCTATGGAAAGAAAGATTCTACAAATGCTTCCAATCAAATGCAAGACAAAGAGAAGAATCTAATAATTTTGTCTAACTCAAATGCAAATAAATATGAAACAAGTATTTCTTCTTTTCATGAATGTAATACCAAGAATATCAAATGATTAAATTAAAGCAAGAAGAATATCTATGTGTTTCAATTTCATGAATATGCTAAAAGAACGACAAAATCAAGCTTCTTTTTGAACTAAAGTGGAGGCAAGGAATCAATCTTTTCAAACAATCATTAGATAGGATGCAAAGGAAATAAGATGCCAAGCAATCCAATCATGCCAAAACACACCAAACCAAAAATGATCTCAAAACCTTAATATGGGTCAAAACGACTAAAGGATGCACGATTCATGGCCAACATGGATCCAAATCTCGAAAAGACCCAAAAATAACCAAACAAACCAAATAAATACACTTTCCAGGAACTGCCGCGGGCCCGTGGGCCACCTGGGCGCGGTACTGCAATACTACCGCGCTCTGGAAGTGGTGAAGGCGCGGTACTGCAAGACTACCGCGCTCTGGAAGTGGTGAAGGCGCGGTACTGCAAGACTACCGCGCTGTAGGCAGTTACGGGGGCGCGGCACTGTGTGAACAGGGAAAGAGGCGGAAATTTGAGAAAAGATCTTGACTTTTCAAGGGTTCGCCAACCCAGAGGACTTACTGATCTGTAACAGAAGTCTAATGCAGAGAACAGGGAAGTGAATGAAGGTGAAAGAACCCAATTATTACAATCAATGAGTCAAATTGAAAGCAAACTTCACAAGCAAAGAAAATGGATTCAATGTCCCCAGCGGAGTCGCCATTCTTGTTATGTGGAATTCTGCCCTACGGATAAGTCAAAATTCCCTTAGGCTAAAGTAGACTTTAACTAACTCTAGGCTAAGAACAGACAAAACAAATGCAACCTTGAATCCCTAGATCTAACAAACATCTCAGAATTAAAATGTTGGAGAGAATAGAAGGAGTTTAACTGACCTTATGTCCAAATGCTTGTCTTTGATATTTGCTCCAAGTTCCAAGTCCTCACAAGTAAACCTGCTAACAATGGAACCAAAACACAAGCATGTACTATTCTCTAGCAATCTGAAAACATGAGTTAGGATCTAAATCTATGAAAGATACAAATCATATCATTAAAACAGAATTAACACAAATGATTTGGGAAAACAAGACAAGTTATCTTTATTATCAACTTGAAGAGTGCTTACAAAGGTTGCTTGATGTCCAAGCTAATCCTCCATCTCCAAGTGCTTCCTCTAGCTATCTCCACAAGGCTGCAATATCATAGGTTTGATGCCCAAAAAGTCCTCCCTTTGGCTCATGGAAAGCTTCTCTCTTATAGCACATGGGAAGGCTAACCAACAAGAGAGAAGTGTGGATCTATGGAGGGTTTAGTGGATCAGGCCAGCTAAACAAAGAAGGAGTTAGGATCGAACCAAAGGTAGTAATCCCAACAAAATCTCCTCGAAGGTCGAAATCCCAAAATCCAAGGCAAAAAGGCTAATTTCAGACTACCGCGCCCCTATAACTGAGCATAACGCGGTAGTACCCGCGCCCCAGAGAAGGAGCAATGCGTGGTAGTGCTAACTACCGCGCCCTTGTAGATGTGCAAGGAGCGGCAGTGCTCACAAACAGGGCTAAGTTGGGCTGGAAGATGGCAGAAAAAGGTTTTGCTTTCAGTATTCAGTCAATGGTTTTCACTCTGGATGTTCAGATGATCTTTAAGGGAAACTGTCGTTTAGGTCGGTAATGCAAGGATGCGACACTAATATGTAATGTGTAATATTGAGGTATAACAATCTCCTTTCTTCTTTAGAGATTTGCAGTCTTTCTTCAGATGTCCTTTCTTTCCACAGTTTCAGCACTCTATCTTTCCCAATTTGGACTTGGATCTTCCCGTTTTAGACTTTCCACGATTACCTTGGCTCTTTCCTCTCTCCTTTTGTCTTCCCCTGCTCTCCATGCTCAACGCATTACCTAATGTCTCACCTGTGCTTTTTCTTCGCATTTCCTCGCTAAGAATAACACCAATAACATCATCAAATTTCAAGGTGTTTGAACCAGAGATAGAGTTACTTACAGCCATGACCAAGCTATTCCAACTTTCTAGCAATGAACACAAGATTAGAAGAGCCCTAACCTCATCATCAAAGTTCACACTTACAGAAATTAGCTGATTTGTAACCGTATTAAACTCATTTAAATGATCAGTAACAAATCCACCTTCAGACATCTTCATATTAAATAAACGCTTCATTAGAAATACCTTGTTGGAGGCCGAGGTTTTTTCATACAGCTTACCCAATGCGCTCATCAAACCCTCTGTTGTCATTTATTTTGAGATATTGAAAGCCACCGACGAAGCCAGGCTCAACCGTATTGTTCCCAGAGCCTTTCTGTCAAGAACCTCCCATTCTTCGTCCTTCATAGCCATCGGCTGCTTTGCTTTTCCTCCCAATGGTAGGAATAGATCCTTCTAGTACAGATAGTCCTCCATTTGCATCTTCCATAACCTGAAGTTTTGGCCGTTAAACTTCTCGACCTTAAACTTTCCTTCTTCTGCCATTGCTCCCACTCGAACCAGAAACCCTAGCTTCCTGCGGGTTTAACTGCCAAATAGACCTTTGGCTGTGATACCAATTGTTAGAAAAACAGGATCGCAGAGCAATAACAATAAACAGAAATGCAAATATAATCACACATACACATTACAAGAGAGACACAGATATATCGTGGTTCACCCAACTTGGGATACGTCCACATTGAATTTTCCAGTCCTTATTATTATTACCGTCCAGCAAGGTGAAGGGCTACAACCTGCAGCACAACCGCTGCACTTCCTCTTCTCTGTTTCACAGTCTCTCTCCTGATCTCAGATATCTTTACAATGCATAAAACCTAATATATCATCCACCCTAGCTGTATTACAATGTCTTTATTTTATAAGGGAAATACAATGGGAAAATACCACGGGATACCCAAAACCATGGGCCCGCAAAACAGTTGGCGAAAACAGCCCCAAAAAGTTTCTTTGGGGGCGTTTCCCCCGAACCCCCATTTCTCAGGGGCGCTTCCCCCGAACCCCCGCCGGGGGACCGCTGGCCCCCGGACCCCCCAGCCAGGGGGGATGGTCCCCCCTGGAACCCCATGGGGGGGCGATGCCCCCCCACACCCCCCTGCTGGGGTGACTGTACAGTCCACCTACATATCATATAAAACTGGGGTACAAACACGGCTGATACAATATCATCTATGAGACTAGAAGATCTGGCTCCACAACCAACAACCCTTTCTTTCTAGGTCCCGTGAGTTTTTTATACATACCATCAGTCACAGTTTGGAATGAAATTTCCTGCAAATCCAATCTGTCAGGAACAATTTTGGGCAATAGATGAACAATATTACTGCCCTAGACTCTGATATATGAGAAATATTCACACACATACCAATCACCGATAGTATTGATGAGTGTCTTGGCATCATCTGAAAATGCTGGTGCTTCTTGTTTGAAAATTTTGAAGTAAACAGTGCCCAGGAACTGATCACATATATCATATAGTAAAGGGATAAAGTTTTCTTCCCATAGGATTGAATGATAGATATGCATAGGTGGGTCTGCTGGAGTCCAATTCCAATTCAAGTTGGGGTATTGAAATTCTAAGCATAAAACATCAATTACATAGGCAGATAAAAAGAAATGTGGTTTTCTGAAAGCTAGAGCCTTCTGATAATCTTCAATAGCGTTTTTTAGTTCCAAGGACAAGATGGAAGCCCATGGGAAGGATTCACTGGTAGTCAAGACATGATGCGCTATAGGTGCCCATTCATCTTTCAACAATGAACAATTAGGGAGTCCGAACAGTCGACACAACATAACCGCTAGCAAAGAGTAGGGTTCCTTGAACCAGGCAATTGGGTATAAATTATCAGGCTTAAGCACGAAAGCGTTAGGTTTTATCATCCAAGACTTCATCATTTCGACAAAATTGTAACGGGACTTGGAGGATTGGATGAAGTCAGGAGATAGGGTCTGCTTATGCGTCCTGAGAGCAAACGCTCGGGTAAAAACCTCAAGGCGGAAATGAGTCAATTGATTCCCCAGAGCATCATTGAAAGACTGATCTTTGACACTAGCATTCTCTATTATCCACTTCACTGCATCTGTATAGGGTAATATAGCGGGCCATGCAGCGATAGCATGAATCTGAGAAGCCCTAATATTCGCATAAGCAGGCCTATCAAATTCTATCTACGAGAGGTCATCGTTGTCAAAAATAGCATAAATCCGAGACCAATCCATTTGATAAGTCTCGGTGACCTTTCCAATGGTATCAGAGAAGATACCAAAGTTGGGGTCTTTGGTTGAGGTACCCCCAAGAGCGGCCCTGGACCGGGTGCTTCGTGACATAGTGGCAAACTTCGTAATTTCTGACGAAATAGAGAAAACAAAAATAAAAAACAACTATCATAGACAGCCAAAAGACCAACCAAAAAATGGGATGATGGAAATCCTACCTGTGATAACTGAAAAATCGACAGTCAACCTAAGGCGAGAAAACCACGGTAAAAATCATCTCAACGGAGTAATTCAGCGAGTAAAAAATGATAAAGAAAAGTAAATAAAACCTATATTAATCAAATTACCCAGATTAAATCACGACCGTAGGATTAAGAGAAATGGACGGCTGAGATTGATCGATGTGAAGTGCGGGATTGGGTTCAGACATAATGAAAATTTTTCTTTACCACTCTCGAAATCCAAAACCCGAAACTGACGAGTTTCGGGTTTCTAAAATACGACCAAATCAAAACCAAGTTTCTGAAAGCCGCAACCTGAAAGTTGCGGGTTGCGGGTTTCGGAACGCAATTTGAACGCAATGTCAAAAATGGATTCCCGAATCCCAAAATGCGACATGGTTGGGTTTCGGGTTTCGGGTTTATTAAAAACTTGCAAACACAAATCCCGAATCTCGAAATGCAACATCGTCGGGTTTTATTTAAAACAAACTTCAAAGGAATGAAATCCCACACTCGAAACTTTCGGGTTTCGGGTTTCGGGATGATGAAAATCCCAAAATGAAAACAACAACTTCCCACACCCAAAAATTTGGGGTTTCAGGTTTTGGGCTCTCCAAATTTTGGGTTTCGGGTTTGCCAAGAGAAATGACAAAATAGTCAAACTTTAAGGATTTTGCAAACCAAACACTTAAAGAAACCTAGACCAAGTAGCAAAAATGAAGTACAGGTACATGGGTAGTAATGTTTAAAGACGTCTAAACCGAAAATCGTATTTTCAAAAAAAGAAACTTACCCATATACCTTCAAATTAATTAAAATGGGGTTCCTGTGCTTTAGCTAAGCATGGGATCTGTTGTGGCCACAACATGACTGAGACCAAAGGTCACCTTGTACAATAAATCTAAATAAACTAAGTGAGGAAAGAGGGAAAAACCAGTGGGAAGAAATCCCTTCCTCAAAATAGACTGAAGGATACTAAAGTAGCATGTCATCACTCACCCCTGATGGAGGTAAGTGTCCTTCTTTTCCAAAGAAGGTTCGATCGATCTGAGAGGGATCAACAATGTGAGAAGGATGAAACCTTCCACTCTGAAAATATGAATTGGTTCTTCTATGATCATGTGGATCACCAACCAAATCACCAACAAATTGAAGTGTAGTGGCTGCCCATCGAGGAAGAGGAGGAATATCAGGTGAGAGATCTTCAGGTTCTTGTGGATCTGGATCTCCCATTCATTCATCTTCATCACCAGTTGCTAGACCTTCAGGTTCTTGTGGATCTGGATCTAGCATTCTATAATCATCATCACCATCTTTTGAATCCACAATATAGTGTGAAGATGCATCATCACATCCAAACTCTAAATATGAAATCTCATGAGTGGGAGCAAGTAAAACTGGATCATCATATGCAAATTCTGAAATACCAAGAGGAGGAGTAAGTAAAACTGACTCACCATTACTTGAAGGAGGATCATATCCAAAAGAGTTGATTTCATGAAACTAGTCCAAAATATGCATGTAGTCCTCATGTGAACCAATATGACTGTAATCAATAGAATAACAAGGAGTAGATGATGATGGATCTTCATTAAGATCAAAAGAGGAAGTAGTAGTGGAGGTCCACTTTGATGTAGGAGTTGGACAAATAGGTGTTGGATCTTGCATTCGCACTTCTTCAAGAGTCCTCTCAATCTTGTGGTTGAGATGAGACAATCTACTCTCTTCATGAGAGTGAAGAGCATACTTCTTTGAGAGGGGCAATAAGTGTGAAAACTCATAGAGTCTTGTCCCATGATTTGCAACTCCTTTTGCAATGATTTCCCCTGAAACCATGTATTGAACTTCGACTTCATATGGAGTAAATATCACCTTTTTGGGCTCCCTAGTATGAGTCATTTGATATACCGAAGGGACATTTGGTGCAAGAGAAGGAACATAAAGCACATAAAAAAAGTGACCATGATCAAGATCGATTCTTCCAATCCCATGAGAGGAGACTTCTGCATCATTTCCCAAACTGATTGAAGGACCAATGGAGCTTTCGAAACTAGATAAAATATCTTTGGAGGAATCCATGTGGCATGATGCTCCTGAATCTATGATGAAAGAAGAATCATTTGATGCACTTGCTATGAGAGCATTACATCTTTCTTTGCCTTCGGATCTAGAAGATTCGGTATTAGTATCTTTCTTACTTGCACATGCTGGTACAGGAAGATTGTTCTTCTCAAGTAAATGAGCCATTAAATATATAGTCTTCCTCATGCAAGAACTCTCAGGATGAAAACCTCTAGAACAATAGGTGCACATGGTATTTCCCTTCTGAGAATGCTTAGTCTTCCTTGAGTTGGAAGCTCCATCTGACTGGTATAAACTATCTGTAGGCCTTGTATCATTTGATCTCTTGTCAAAAATATTTTTCTTGCCTTTACCATTCGCTCTCTCTGCAACTGTAAGGGATGAATCCAATTTGGGTTTGATCATTCCCATAGAGATCAAATTCTCTTCCTCTTGAGTAAGAGATTGGGTGAAATCATCAAATGAGGGGAACTTCCATCTTGGAATGGACAACCTAGCTGATTGGAAAGTAGAGACAAAAAATGAGAAGTTTGCCCCCAACTTTGAGAGAATGGCAAGTATAAGCTGCTGGTCTTCTTTCACTATCTCATATCTTTTCAACTGTGATATCAAGCTTTTGAACTTGGTGAGGAAGGCATTGATAGATTCGAAGCTGTCTAAACTCAAACATATGAGATCATTCTCCAATTTGTGTCCTTGCATATTATATTTCGGTCCAAAAAGTGATTTGAGCTTGTCCCAAACCTCTTTAGGAGATGTAAGATCGATGACATGGAAGTGAAGATCTTCATAAATTGAGACAAGGAGTAGGCCAATTGCTTCATCAAGCCTATCCCAGTACTTGGGCTTTTCAACTACACTGAGAGGTTCTACCATCATTCCGTTGAGTATTCGGGTGAAGCTCTTTGATCTCATGAAGAGAGTCATCTTGGCTTTCCACTCAACATAGTTGGAAGATGTAATCTTTATATCCATCTAAAACAGAGAAAGTCAAATAGTTGAAGAAGATTTTGAACGGGTGAATAAACTTGCAAAACAAGAGAATTTTTGCTGATGGAGAATGCTACACTTCGACCGAACACTACCTTAAGGACACATGGCACATAGACTAAGTCCTTCACACCTGGATAGACCTCACTAGATTTCTCCAATGAATTCAAGTAGTAGCACCAGGATTTTCTATGGAAACTCAGAGGCTTTAGTGCACAAATGAAAAGATAGATGCTCAAAGAAATGCTGCAACTGCTGCAATGGCTGCAATTCGAATAGCTGCTTACTGCTCTGATACCATGTGATAATATGCATGGGTCTAGCAACTGTAACAAAATCACAATATAACTCTCAAGATTATTTGCAAAGAAGAAGAAGCATGCATTCAATAATCACTCATAAACACAGAATAACAGACAATGTCAATATCATACAATGAATAATGAATGTAGAGAATGTGTTACAATAATTAATGATGAGGCATCATATAGGATTTGAATTATCCAAGTAGAGAATTCGAATTATGAGCTCAAAGTCTAGAATGAATAACTACGGAGACATCAACTAGTCAGCAGTATCAGTCATGAGTGGTAAGAGTCAGTCAAGTGTGTCTAATTGAGTCTAACAGAACTAACTATCCATAAATCAAGGAATAGAGACTCTAAGTGGATTGCATGAGGTTGTCTAACTCAAAGTCTAGCTTGGATAACAATAGAGACATCATCTAGTCAATAGTATCAGTCATAAATGATAATAGGCAGTCAAGTGTGTTTAACTGAGTCTAACAGAACCATCTAGGCATAAATCAGGGAATGGAGACTCCAAGGGGGGCGCATGAGGCTATCAAATAGTCAAGTGGAACTCCAGAACTAGCTAACTAGGAGCTACAAGCAGCTAGTATGAGCAATCAGTGGAAGAACTACTCAATCAAAGCACTAATTGAATGATAACTCCCTATAGGTGAGATAAGGCGCCCTAACTGAGTGATAACTGATGGTAGGTGAGTAAGAGCGCTCTAACTGACAGTGGTAGGTGAGAAAGGTGCACTTGCTAAGCATATAAGTCAAGGAGGGCGCATTAGGTAGGTAGGAGGCCAAATGAGGGCTAAAGACAGGCTCTAGAGAGATAGAAACAAGCTCTAGGTGTTGGGGAGACAACCATGATGATGACTGGATGCATGCAGTTGCATGCAAATGCATGTAGCATGCAGTTTTGCATGCAAGCATGCAAAATAAAAAAAATGATGGTGTGTAATACCCCAATTTCAACCCTTATGAAATATTGGCTTTTAATGTAAATATTGTATACATGCGATGTATGTTTCCCTAGCGTGGAGCTCAAGGCCAAGGCCCCTCTAGTGTATGTTCGGATTTTATTTAAAATTGACAAGCATTTGACATTTTGTTACCCATGTGCTATTAAGCCATGGAATATTGTAAATAATGTAAATATTTGATATTGCAATAAAATACCAAAACTGACTATGGAAGCAACGAATGAGAAGGGGCCATGTGTATCCACTAGGGAGTGGAGAGGGGGTTGTGGGGATGAACCATATGCTACCAAATGTCATTGTGAGAACCCATTTGACCTTCCTTGATGACATTTATTTATGTTGTAAGGAAGTAGTTGAAGATTTCAGTCCATGGCTTCAATGGAGCATGGGTAGCCCAGAAATTCGTATGGCAGAGTATGGGCTTTGTTTTCTTATACCACAAGTCACTCTACCCCATGGGAATGGGTTCTTCCTCATTCCCATTCCATTGTGGAAGATCCCAGCATCAATCTTCATCCAAAAACGAATTCCTAGCAGTGAGAAAAACCAGAAATCTCAACCTTGCAAGAACCCACATTTTGAAGAGCCATAAACACCCAAAATTGGTATTTGACAGTGAAATCCAATGGGGGATTCATAGATATGAACCTTGGGGCGAAATTGAGAGTATTAGATACCCCGAAATCCATTGGAAAACCTAGTTTTTACAGCCTAGAAATCAAGTGACGGCATTGAGTTATTGGATAACAAAACTGTGAGAAATCCAAGTATGAATGACTGAGCAGAGGTTGGGTTTGCTTGATAAACCCAGTGAAGGCTAGAATCTCAAGGAATTAGCAGCTGGACCTTTCTATGCCCACCCTGAAGAGCACTGGAGGGAAGGGACGCCTGAGGGACTGTGCAGCAGAGAAGGGGACCTTCCTTGTGTTGGGTGTGGTAGGTATTGTGGGTGCCATAACTGTTGAGTTTAATTGAGATGTCGGTCGCTCTGTGTATGAGCTCATTGGCTTAGCATTTCCCTCCTCTATCTTCTTGTATGCTTGATAAACCCAATTGTGTGTTGGCTTAGCATAGCTGTTGAGTGAAACCATGGTTGTGAGTGAGCCCATCTAGTTCCTCCTTAGTGGATACACAATCCAGCTCGGGGGTGATCTCTCAGCTGAAAGACTACAGGATGGACAGAGATCTATGTTTGGGTGGAATGTTGCTCTCACATAGCCAGTTGTTGGATAGCTTCTTCTCAAAGATAAGTAGTCTATGTGGTTTGAATTGTGATCGTTATGTGTTCTGTTCTGAAATAATTATCTTAATGACATTGATATGAAATATGTGAATAGCATGAGAATGGGATTGATTCTACATGTGATTGATTCATCATCTACCTAGGTTAAACATGTTGATGCATTCCATTCTATCTAAGTGTTAATATGTTTAATTCTGCTATATAATTTAATTGTGCATTTTATTTTAATTAAGAATTTTAGTCTTATGACTTTGGGAAAGAATCAGACACCCTCGTGTTATAGTCATGTTCCCTCCGTGGTTTGGAATGATGGGAGGGGACGTGACATGGTGTGAATATTCCAACAAACATGATTAACATTAAATTCATCGGTACCTTTGTTGTTGATGCCAATACATATCTATCATGGCCTTTGTCGAATCTATGGGTACTGACAACTATTGATACTTCCATCATGAACATTTGTGGTAAGTCAAATCAGGTACGATTCTCCATTAATTTCCCATTATTTCATAAAAGTGATTATGGTGTATAGATTAAGATGTCACCTTTCCACTTTATTTGTTTGCGATATTCCAACCAACCAGTTTGAGGGAGGTCAGTTTCATGACCTGTACTTTATGATTATCTACGCATACTCATCCTAGTACATTATTACTTGATTAAAACCATGAAACTTTCCTGAAACTTTTGTAATTTAAATCCAATTCAAAATTCAAAACTGCTGTTACTATTGTTACTCGCATGCACAAAATATGGACTTACTACCTGTCCATTTCTATATCCTTTTGAGTCTCAGAAAGTGTACACGCTTGGTAGTAATCCAAAAAAATGGGGGGGATCAATAGTTTGACACGAACTATAATCAGTAGAGAAGCTCCACAAGAATGTAGTAGCACACCAAGAATTCCAAAATGCAGGGTCAATAATATATTTTGAAATATTTTAGGGTTTTGAAAAAGGTGTAGTACTTGAATTTGTACATAACTTGGATGAAGAGGTTTCTACAATTATAGATCTGCAAATTCCAATAATAGAGGATGTCATAGCTAAGGTAACAGGGCTCCCGCAAGAGGGAGAATGTTGGTTTTCTCGGATAACCCCTATTCCACATGGAGCAGAAGAATTCTTAAGAGGGGGGGAATTCATACAGTGAATGGGAAAAGGGTATGCATGGGAATCCTTACTTGCACCATGGAAGGATGCTACAAGGTAATTTTCACATATCATTTTAAGTTGTTTTCTCATCTGAGGCATCAAATTTTGTTAAATATATTGTATTACCTATTAAGTACCCTCAAGCTCATGGATCAATCCGCAAGAGGCATTGAGAACACTATAGAAGCAATAATAAATCATGGCTTGATCAAGCTACTAGTCCTCAATGATGTGACAAATACCTAGGAGACACAGAGACAATTTATGGGTTTACTAGAAGAATTCAAAGAAGAATTCGAGGAAGAAGAAACACATGAAGAAGTAGACTAAGAAGAATCAAAAGAAGAGGAATAATTGAGAGAAAAAAGGGTAGTGTAGAAGAAGGGGAAGCATCGGAAGTGAAGGGAACTTCATGTGAAGTTAATAGGAAGACGATCCAAAGGAGGAAAATGAAAAAATAGAGGAAGGGAGAGTGTTGGAAGAAGGAGAAGCTTCATATGAAATTGACTAGGAACATGATCCAGAAGAGGAAGATGAAAACATGGGCCAAAATATAGAATAACAACCATGGCCTAGTCACTAGTACAAAATGAGAGATAAGTGACCAAAAAATGACCAAAATCTGCATATAAATGACCACTTTTGAGTTGGTGACCACTGGTAGCAAATTAGCGGTCATATATCACGCGACCAAAAATGTGGTCATATTTAGCTTGGTCATTTATAGCTTATCTTGTGGTCATATATTTGGTCATATATTTGGTAATATATTTGGTCATTAATTGTCACAATTAATGACCACATTTTTTGTCACGTGATAAATGACCTCTAATTTGCTACCAGTGGTCACCAACTCAAAAGTGGTCATTTATATGCGTATTTTGGTCGTTTTTTTGGTCACTTATCTCTCATGTTGTACTGGTAGTCGTTAATATGCAAATTTTGGTCATTTTTTTAGTCATTTATCTCTTTTTAGTGGTTTCATAATATAAATAAGGCACAGTGGAATTGAACCACCAAACTCCTCCCTATAAGGCAGGTGCTCTACCATTGAGCTAGCACCCTTAAATAGAATTCCTTATGGATTGATATGAGAATATGATTTCCAACAGTTAACATCATCTTGCCAAATTATAGAAAATGGTCACATACCTAGGTAAGAAACAAAGATTTCCCAATAGTCACCAAAAAGGGTAACGTTAATGATAACCTTCTTTTGCCAAAATCTCTCAAAAATCAAGAATGCAGTTGTATTGTCAATTTTTTCACCGAGTGATACCAAATCAAGAATCACAATTGTATTTTCCTGATCTTTGGTCATCTGCATTTTCTCCCATTATCCTTACTTGGATTTGTTTCAAGAAAGTTCTTGCTACTATCTATGCAGTGAGCACTGAAACCAATGGGAAAAAAACATAAAGTGCCACCCCAAGCTCAAGCTCCACTTGCATTGGATATACACAGCCACATATAAAACACTTCGCGGGATTCCCCCTCTTCCTCTATATATCTATATAGAGGATGTTTTCAACCGCTAGTCACAAAAGTGGTTGGTAACCTTGAGTTATTCAACTTGATTTGAACCTTTGACCTATTTCCTTGCAATTGGCAACACACCATTCGTGGATGGTTCAACTGATAGAGCTAACCTTGGGAGCAAAATTTAGACACAAATGTATTTATAATAATTGATAAATAATCCTTATACAAAGGTTTTTTCTCTTGTGGAATCCTTAGTTATCTATACAAGTAATCTACTTCCGGGCCATTAAGAAAATCCATTGTATGGGTGTGATTGGCCTAGTTGATCATCCATTGCATAAACTTCTTCCAAGGTACACTTTCATGAGATTTTCTATTTGATATAAAGAATGTAAATTATGGGTAAAAAATCAAGACATGAGGTGGATAAATTGTAGAAGGAACTAACCTATATTTTATAATGAGAAAAGGTGAGAAATTATGAGATGAAGGAAACATGGTCTTATTCAATATCTCAGTCATATATATTCTTAGAAGAGGGTTGGTGATCACATTCTTGTATGATTGACATTTGAATTGAAATGAAAGTGTGTATGTAGGATCATGTGATAGTAAAATCCAATACCAATTGCTATATGATGATGACATAACATTAAGAAAGGTAACCTATTAACATGTTCCAAAAAATAATAATACGCATGTTTCCTTAAAAATATTTACTTGATGTTTTTACTAGCTCAATTTAGACACTAGCTCTTACTAATTGAGTGCTCTAGTCCAATTGTCAGGGAAACTTTGGCCATAGAAACAAAGCAATTTTTTCAAATGACTTATAAAAATAGTTTGTTTCTAGAACACTACCAAAAATTGCACCAGATCTTCTATAACATTACCTTGACTTGCTGATGTCTTTGAAGCAATATACGACGATATTGATGATGTGCATTTGGAGAATCGATCATGTGCACTAAATGGCCAATTACTTCTTCAAGTGCCAAATTCACCTTCTATTTCCTGAAAACCTTCAAAATATCATCATCAATTTAAACATTATGATTCATTATCAAAATTAGAAAAATTATCAATTAAAAATACATAAGCTAAATATGCTTGTGCTAAAAATACTCTATAACATAACCTGTAATGACTAAAAATAGATAATCAATCATGGTCGATTAATTATTTCAATTCACAAACTTTAATAGAAGTCCATTCTTTAATGGATAAATAAATAATCAACATCGTTTTCTATTAACCAAATCATCCACTCAATTTGTCATCTTACCCCTCCCTTAGCATTATTGTCCTAACTATTTCGAGCATTGCCATGTCATTGAGTTCAAACACGGTCACATAAAATAAAATAAAAATCTATTATAAGGACCTTCACTTCATGCTTTTAACTAATTAACATCGCTGACCCTCTTACCTTCTTAAAGTCAAAAGCTCAAGTAATACATAACTCCATTTGTGTGCTCAAAATGTTTCTCAAGGCAAATGCGTATTCACAGGAATGAAAAATTATAAATAACACATGGCAAATTACACTTAGCAAAACGAGGAGAGACCAAGCCTTTTTTAATGTGAAGGGCCATGAAGGTAATAAGAAACATTGATTCCACCATTCTTTTATTGGTTCCTTTTAATGGAGACATGTGTCAATGCGAGGTGCGCAACTGCATTACATTCTGGACACGGAAAGAGATGACCAGCGTGATTGCTCATCGGATGCTTCAAACATTGAAATCATTGTCAGCGTGTTCGGATGCCTACTCCCTTGTTTCCAGTGCCTGAGAAATCATTTCCATGGGTGCAAGTTTGCGACCAGGAAATCCCGTTGCCTAGGGATGACCAGTCTCACGAAGGGCAGAGAGTGGTACCAGGTATTCTTGATGAATTCAGTGCCATATCAATCCACGGCGCAGAGCGGCGTACTTGCATCTGCATTCCACTGCATGATGCCAAAAGTGATAAGTGGACAGAGAAATTGGTAACAAATTTGAGGTCTAAAGATGAGGAAAGCATAGGAGTCAGAGTCAAGGCTTCAGAAGCTTTGGAAGGCTACTTGGATGGAAACATCGGGCATAGAGTATCCGAAGATTGAGTACATTACAACATTGGTTATTTCATATAGCCAAGGCTGTCCGAAATAATAAAAAACCTTGCATTAACTTTCTAGTTTATAGTGTATGGATTCTCCATCTCTTTGGCAGCCAGAAGGACAGTTTGAGATTATGTTGTGGACAGCCAAGGAAGTGGGTTGGTTGCTAATGCATTTCTAATGGAAGTTGCTGTCATGTTTGATGGAAATAACAACCATGTAGCTACTGTCAAGTTTGATGCCAACGAGCATGAAGAAACTGTGAAGTTTGATGCCAAAAAGAATCATGTTTTCCAAGTGCGCACTTTTAGAGGTAATGGTATCCGCTTCCAAACCTTATCATTCACAATTACAATTACAAATTGATGAGCAGAAAATTGTTTGTATCAACTTTTGCATTTCTAAAAAGAAACCAAAACCTGATATGCTCTACAGCAACATAACACAAAAATCAACAATGAAGATCAAGAGAATGTCTATTCTAATGCCAGAGAAGTACCAATAGGATAAGCGACAAAAGATGGATGTACACATTCAAAATATGTATTACTTGATGTAGTTTTGCTCTTTGGAAAACTTGAAACAGAAGATGAACTATGAGACACCATTGACCACCGCCCATCTACTAATTTCTACTATAACCATAAGTTCCTGGTTTCTTACCAATAACTAATACCTCTCAAGATTCATTGAAGGCTTCTAACTATCACAAATACAAAACTGAACAATCTAAATACAAAATTAAGTCCAGTCATAGTATTGATGAGTCGAGAAAGATCTCAATGGCAAAGATTAGATGTTTAGCATTATTTAATTTAAGATCAAATACCATTTAAACGTAGCTACAGTACAGAAGAATGGAAAGTGAAAATAAAACAAGCTTCTAACCAAACCAATACAACATGAAAGTGCCATTTTTTTCAGTTGTATATACTTGTTTTAACTTTTATACGATTATGGTATTTCATGGCAAAAGATAATTTAATTTTTATATAGTTGTAAGGTGTCATAGCTAAAATGGTTAGGCTATTGCAATAAAGGATTTCAGATTTGCCAAAAGTTTAGCAAAAAGGTGAGACAATGGTTTAACAAAATGGGGACACCTACATTTTATCATGACTACAAATAATCTAACCATCGGCCATACCCCACAAATTTTAATGAACTAAAACAATAAAATATAATCAGATGCAGAAAAAGGAAAAGATCTCGAAAGTCTGAAAAAGAGGAAAGCAAAAGACAAATTGAAAGGAAAGTCTACTAAATAATCAAATATATCTCCAGGATCTAGATATGTGTAGCAAAATTTTTGCATTGGGACAATTATTATGATGTGAAAGCACCACATAACCAATGAAATCTCACCTCTCCTTTGGCTATCTTTTGATTGCAGCTTTACAAGTTGCACGAGAAACCTTGGATTTTTCAATGGCAGATTCATCGAGACCCTCCACAAGCTTGTATGCATTGGTTGGAGCATGCTTATGTCTGTAACCACAGTGCTATCTTTAAATTGACATCTCAGCTAACATCAAAGCTTCACATTTTTCAGATTTTAACAATATAGCATGTTTATATTTAATATGATCCATTTAAGTTTTGAAAATTTATATTTCATACTTGACTAAATATGAACTAGGTCATCATATCAATTGCATGAATTTACATACAAAATGCATACAAAAGGAACTGCGTCCATTAGGAAAATGAACATCCACCATATACTATGTGCTGACATATGAGGGATAAACCTTAGATTTAATAATAAAAAAACAAAAAAACAAGTAATAAAGATTGCAGACAACATTTGAAAAGATAATGATACGAATATCAAGCTCAAAACAATTGAAAAATCAAATTGGAGTGAGATATGCAAAACGAGAGACAACACTATACTACATCTACAGGTTGATTTGTGGGGGAGAGCGGGGAGAGCAGGAATATAGTATTGCCATAAAATAAATCGAAGGCCTTAAGGATTAGGTTACTATGCTTGTTGGGCGGGATAGCAGGGTGTTGCTCCTACCTCCTTTGTATTAATGTCTATTATAAAAGCTTTCACTAACCATATTCTATCTATAGAAAGAAAAGCGAAGGTTCTCCTGCAAGGGCATGCTTAAGCGCTCTACGAGAGGGAAGTGACATGTAGGAAAGTCCTGTAATATAGGCTTAAGACTTACACAATGGAAATATGCGGGAATATAGTATTTCCATAAAATAAATCGAAGACCTTCACGATTAGGTTACTATGCTTGTTGGGAAGGATATCAGGGTATTTCTCCTACCTCCTTTGTATTAATGTCTATTAGAAAAGCTTTCACTAACCATATCCTATCTATAGAAAGAAAAGCAAAGGCTCGCCTGCAAGGGCATGCTTAAGCACTCTGCGAGAGGGAAGTGACAGTAAGGGAAGTCCTATAATATAGGATTAAGACTTACACAATGGCAATCTGTATTTGACGGTCCCCAACCAAAAGAAGACCCTCAAAATATTTCTTGATCTTCTTTTGATCTTCGCCTTCAAGATCATCAAGCCCCTCCCCATCATCTATTGTGCAAAATTGGCCTGGGTACTTGAATCCATCGAACTGCCTGGCGGCGACCATCTTGGCAATAAAAATATGTTCTGGAGATTTTAGGGTTTGGAAGGATAAAAATACAAATCCTGAAATCCTTACCTATATTGTTGATTAATCAATTCATGAGCTCTGGCGGTCGTGGGCAATGCCTCTGAGCTCCTCAATTTTTCTTGCGAGTTTCTTCTTTACAGATTCCCTTAAACCAGTACCTACAAAATTTAGGGCATTGACATTAATTGGTAGGGTTTGATAATATATGCAAACCCTATAGAATATCCAAAAAACTAACATGAAGATCCAAAAAAGAAATAAAATGAAAAGAATTATATGGATTTAACGTATATTAGAAGGAAACTGCTATACAATACCTCTCAAACACACAGAAAACCCTTCCCTTCCAGCCAAAACCATAATTTTGACGCCAATTAGAGCTCTTATCACATTGTCCAGACTTGACAATGAATTTGTCTAATCTTCTTCTTCGTTGAATGTTTCTTTTCCCCAATTTCTTTCCCTCCATTTTTATTTTCTTTCCCTCCATCCGAGTTTTTAAAATTGGTTAATATAATAATATAATATATTATAAATATATTTAAAACATATTATATACTATAATACTTTAGGATTATATATATTATATAATATGTTTTTAATATATTATATTATAATTTATTAACCAATTTTATAATACTTTAGGATTATATATATTATATATTATGTTTTTAATATATTTATAATATATTTTATAATATATTATATTATAATATTAACTAATTTTATATGTGTTTTTAGGATTATATATAATATATAATACATGTTTATAATATATTATATTATAATATTAACCAATTTTAGAAACTCAAATTAAGATGGAGGGAAAGAAAATCAGGGAAAAGAATTAATACATAAACCTAGGTAGAAACCTCATCATTTGCTAATGATAAGGAGATCGAGGGTTGACATTGTGGGTTAACAATTATATTTATAAGGACATAGGGGTCACATCATATTGAGATGGTTGGTCACTCAAGTAATCATTTTTTCATTAGGAGAATAGTTTCAATGGTAGAATACGGGTCTAAAAAGACATAGGTTAAGGGTTCAAATACATTTCTCTTTATCAACATTTCATATGGTTGGTAGAGGTAGCAATCAGAGTTCAATATTTAAAAGGATTAGAAAGGTTCTTGTAGGTTTTCCCCAAGTAGTAGCTTAACCAATGTATTGACTTGTCAAACTTAGGGAGAGCATATAGAGAATATGTAACACCATAGACTATTTCTCATTATGCTGATATCCCTGGTTATCTAATTGTGATGTCAATTAAGTAAGTAACTTTGTAAGTCATACCACCATAGAAAATTTAGCTCATATGATTTCAATACGAAGAGAGATAATAAATCCAACCAAGAATATATCAAGAAATAATTGTTTTAATACATATGATAGATCTATTTGTAAGGCAAGAAACAATAAGGAGTTCATGTCATGCTAGTAGCTACAAGTAACATAAAGAGAAAAGATCTCTTGTAGAATCATGAGAGAGTCTATCGAAGTAGACTTTTGTGGAGTTATTTTCTCCTTATGGCACTATCCTTAGTTATTGACATGCAACCTTGAATGATATGATCACCAATGAATTTCTAATAAAAACCTTATTAGTGATTCTTATCATCCAATAAACAACAACACAATGGGCACCACAATAAGATGTCGAAGCATGGGTTTACTAAGATTTGTGTTGTCGACAAGGAAGAATCAGATGAGCATATACCATCACTGCTATGGGAATACCAAACTAACATTAAGAATCTCACCAAGCATACTTATTTAAATTTGGTGTATGACAAAGAGGTAGTGGTACCTACAAAATTCCAATTCTTGAGCTTTCTCGTAGTGGATGCAACTTGTGTGTCAAATGATGAATCTCTACCAAAATGACTATAAGAACTACTAGAATTAGAAAACAACAAATATTTGGCTCAAATACAACAAAAAATGAGGAGGAACATAATGGTACCTAGGGTTGTTGACTTTAAAGAAGTGATTTCCCATTTTGTTGAAGATGGAGATCATCATATGGGGCACTCAAGTTCACATTCATTGTCACAACAGAAATCCCAACGGGGTGAAATGTGACATTTCCGGCAGATGAATACTCAACACCTCCCATTTAGGGTAGTGTTGGAACTCCCCCCCAACCAATCAAATAATTGTCTGAAATTGCAGCTGAAACCAGGCATATCAAGGATGCAAAATAACATGTAAAAATAAATACCCCAAAGATGCTCATTTTAAATATCTCAAAATAGGCTAATGGAGTCAGGCCTTTTAACAAAATTAAAAACATATCTGAAAGATACCCTAGATACCCCACTTCATCTGAAACCCATGAAATCAAAACCCCCACATATTTCGTCTTTCTTGGGTTCTCATCAGTTCAAACCCCATAAAAATTTTCTTGTGCCCACTCCCAGGCTCCATGACTTCAAATACCATTGGATTTCAAAGCTCAAGAGACTCCTAAGGCCGACAACAATCAAATATCCAAACTCCAAAATAGGTTTCCCCGAGGTTTAAAAAATATAACCTTTAACCAATGACTATACAATAATTTTCCCGACTTCCAATCCGTGTACAAAATATTTTGGTGGAGAAGGGGGAAACATAGCTTAAAACCCTAAATCGAATATCCAAATCTCAAAACTATGCATTTAGTTTCAATAATTTTTTAAGTTTTCATGCCATAACCCACAAAATATTCTCCATAACCTATGCAATTATTTTTATGTATCATCTCATGCACAAAATTTTCACATACTCAAATCCCAAAATCCCAAATTATAACTATTCAGAGCCTCCCTACCAAATCCCTACCTGAACTGTTAGAGAGGTGCATATGGAAATCAACAACCCTAGTAGGTGACAATAGCGGGTAGTCATTTTAGGATTTATAACTGCCTAAAGAAATACTAAGCCATTATAAAGTGCACAGATTTTCAGCATTAGCATGGCTCAAGAAGTCATAAGACAATTTCCTCCAATTTTGGCTGAATTTGATAGCTCAAACTCTTGATGTTGATAGAAATTTGGTTAAGGATGGGATTTGAACTCTATTGTACCAATGTTTAGCATTCAAAAGGAAGCTCGAAGCCGAGTAGGGTGAGATTAAGCCAGGAAATGAATAGTACATGTATGGAAATTGCTAATTCAATATTTGCATCTGGTGTTGGAATTGATCTTGACTCTCATGATGCGCATCTAGATGCTTCACACCCTCTTCATGCCCTATGCATCACACAATTTGCATGGCGCCCTCTTTTATTGAAAGAAATATGAAATTGAGAAATCTATGTTGTGGAACGACAAGAACATAAGAAAACCCCAGAGAAAATTTAGACTTTTCATTGGTGAGAAAATCGAGCCATGGGAAAAATATTGGCGCCAATGGATCCAAATCTTTATGTAGTAGAGTAGATTGAGCCATATTATTATGGGTTTCACGACCATCATAAAACAAATTGGTGTCAATGGAGCCTATTTGTGTAGTGGAGTAGAATGGGCCATATTGTTATAGGTTTCACGACCATCATCAAACCATCATGCGGTCACATACTCTAGAATCGTGGCGGGCGACCAAATTATTGGGGTTTCTAGTATAGCTTGAACACGTGTCTTAACATTTTTTAATGTTTTTTTCTTTTTATTTACAATATTATATCATAAATGTGTTTTAATAACATAAACTTTGGTTTGAATTTATATATTAATGTTTTGTTTATATATGAATTTTTATATTTATATATTAATGTTTTTGTTTTTATATTTACAATATTATATCATAAATGTATTTTAATAACATTGACTTTGGTTTGGAAAATCTGAAAGATGAGGGCTCCATGAAACCCTGGACTTGGCAGAATTAGGGCAGAGTAAGGGCGACGGACTGCGTTTCTAGAGGACCGGCTATTACACTGTGTCGTGGCTGGACCAGGAGCAGACTGAAGCGGGTGGCCTTGGTAGGAATGGTTTGAACACTGTTCGAATTGAGACTTCGGGGGCTCCATGAAACCCTGGGGACCGCTTGAGTTCTGTTAATTGGGCTTTGGTGGTGTGGACTATGTCATTGGGGTCTGGATGTCCCAGCTGAATTATCCTGAATCGTTGTGGATATTGACGGTGTGAGCAGGTGGTCCTAGCACCTGGAGAACGCGTGAAGAGATACTTGCCAGAGCGGTACAGTGTTTTGTGTGGGGTCTTCTTGACCGGTGGATTGGGGTTTGGGCCCTATCTGGGGATCCATCCGGCTCTCTAGCAGATTGCTTGGTCGGGGATCATTTTTGCCTGCTGTGAAGGAACCACTGAAGCGGTATGGAGAGTGGATATGTGCAAGAGGTGGACTACAGCTCGGATGGGGAAGGGAATATGGGGATTTTTGATCTTGGAGCGATCAATTCGGCGGAGATTGGGTCGACTGTCCATTTCTTGTCAGGCCGGGGGACTGGGGATGCATCTAGGCCCGTGGGAGAGCTGGATTTGGATGGACACCTCTTTACCCCACCAACATCTGCCAGAGTTACCTCGCTGGTCATCTCACTGGGGTTGGAGGGTTTAGAGGCAGAATTAGCAAGCTTCCGGTCATCTGCAGGCGTTAGAGATAGGCCAGACTTGGCCGGTCTTCTGGGGAGGACGCTGCAACCCCAATTGGGGTCTTACTCAAACTTTCCAATTCCTTCGGCAGACGCTCGTGAGGATAGGAACGAAACTCAGGTTGGATGTGACAACAAGCTGCTGGGAGGTGGACTGGCATCATTATTTGTTGGAAATTTGCTCAAGTCGGTGGAGTGCCGTGATGTAGAGGACCGGGGACAGGCCAGTGGTGGACAGGGCTCCTCAACTTGTGGACAAGCAGCGTTGGATCCTGGGGTTGGGGAATTACCTCCTGATGATGAACCCCGGTTAAGCACAAGAGCAGGGGTTCCTGCACAGGCTGTTAATCATAAAAAATTTGCCAGAAAGGTGAAGGAAAGGCGTCGGAAGGACAAACTTGTGTTGGGTGTGGATGTCTCTATGGAGGAGGCGGTGGACTTCTCTCATATCGCGGTGGTTGGACATGTTCGTGGTAAGAGGATTGGGCGGATTTTTCTCCAGAGATGGGCGGCTGAGCACTGGAAGGATTTGATAGTTCCTGCACCAGAGATTAGGATCTTGACGAAAGGCTGGTTCTCCTTTATACTGTCGAGCCCTGGAGAGGTAGCAGCTATATTAGGCCGTCATTGGACGATGATGGGCGTCCCCATTGTGCTGAAAAGATGGCCACCTTTCTTTGACTCAAAGACAGAAAAAATAGACAGAGAACCTATATGGGTGAAGCTACTAGGGCTCCCCATGCATCTCTGGAATGAATCACGATTTGCAGCAATTGGGAATTTCCTTGGCGACTATATATGTGCGGATTATTCTCATACGGTAACTGGTATTTACTCGGTGGCTAAGATTTTGGTCAAGATCGACCTTAGGCAGGGGCTATCGGCTGAGATCATGGTTCAGACGAAGGATGGGGACTTCACACAGATTTTAGACTATGTGGGGGTGCCGTTCCGATGCCATCGCTGCCACGCTCACGGACACCTGGTCGCTGATTGCACGTTACCGTTTCGGGGCAGCCGACTGATGGATATTCCTGTGATAGATGTTTGCACTAATCCTGCGAAGATGGGGAACCCACTGGTGGTGGGAGTTGATGGATTAGCGACTGATTTAGACACCGGGGCGGACCAGGTTTCGGTGCTACCAGTAGCCCCATGCGGGAAGCAGGGAACTGGGAGAACTATGGCAACATTGGTGAACGAGGACCTGGATCTAATTGGGAGCAAGGAGACGGCTGTAGTGGGGACTTCATTAGGTACCACGACACCTTTGACGCGGGCAGCTTCCAGAAAGCTACAAGAGCAGGCAATCTTACGTCGGGGTTCATCCTCCAACCCCCCGGGTATGTCTCACAAGATCTCTTCTGATATTCCTTTATATGCTGTCTCTAATGATTTGGGGGGGGTTTGTTTCGAGCCTCACTCTCCCGTCAGCTCTGTTTCACTATGCCCTGCTCCTTGTCTATTACCTGTAACTAATTGTGCATACACGCCACCGTTAGTAGCAACTTTACCCTCTCCCAATTCTGTGGGTTGTAGTATCCGATATGCCCTTAGAAATAGGGTGATCTCTGATGGACCGGGGGGTAGGGGACTTCCTGAATTGACTGGTTGTACTGTGGGGAAAGGTCGGGGACGAAAATCTCATCTGTCAAAAGCACAAGACCGGGCAAAAGTTGATTTGGTAATGGGCACACAATCCTCTATTGAATGGGCACTTAGAGCAGCGAAAGCCCTGGAAGGGGGTTACATATGAAAATTATGTCATTCAACTGTCGTGGGTTGGCGAGTCCCATTAAAAAATCGTCACTTCGGAGGTTGGTGGATCTAAATCAACCTGATATCTTACTATTACAAGAAACACTGGGTGGCAGTGTGGAGGTTGTTAGGGTTTTGGAAACTTTGCTACCTGGCTGGAAGTTCGTGGGTGTGGATGCTCGTGGACGCTCTGGAGGGCTGGCTACAGGGTGGAAGGTGAAGAGCTGCAGAGCTGATAGCTCTTGGGGGATCACTTCTGGTATTGGGCTGGAAGTATGGGATGCAGAGATTGGTAGGATGATAACGATTCTCAATGTTTAGGACCCTATTTAAATAGGGCTGGATTCTGGGACTCCCTGCTAAGCATGGATCTCTTTGAAGGAAGGGATGTGATCTTGGGTGGGGATCTAAACCTTTCTCTGGGATCTTCTGAAGTCTGGGGGCCTAGGGCTGCACCGGATCCATTAGCTAACTTTTTCATACAAGCTTTCGCTGGGAAGGACCTACTTGACATAATGCCAAACAAGTTAACCCCTACCTGGAGGAATAAGAGAACAGGGGATCAAAGGGTGGCCAAAAGACTGGATCGGTTCCTGGTAGCTGATGTGTTGGTACTGGGGGTTGATGTAGTCAATCAATGGGTGGGGTCTGGGGGGGTTTCCGACCACAGTCCCATTCTACTGGAGATAAGAGGTAGCAGAAACAAACCCCCTAGTCCTTTCAAGTTCAATCCTAACTGGTTGAAGGAGGAGGATTATATCAAATTAGTTCAGAATCTGTGGGTTCATCGACCTTTGGAGTCACTAGAGCATGCGGGCGCACACTTTCAACTCAATCTCAAGCGTATAAAAGAGGCCACTATACTCTGGGCCACTAAGAAAAGGGTCAAAGATGACCAGAACCTGAGGGCTGCTGAGATGAATATCGATAGACTTCTACATTGTCAGGGTATGGGATATCTGGACGAACAGCAGAAAGGTGAGCTGCTGGACTGGGAAAGTAGCAGGAATGTGTTACTGTGTGAGCGTGAAGAGATGTGGAGAATGAAAAGCAGGGCAATTTGGTTACAATGTGGGGATGAGAACACTAAATTTTTTCAAGCATATGCAAAGGGGAGAAAATGCACAAACTCCATCTGGGAACTATCTTCACCTGAAGGGGATCGGGTCTCCAGCTTTGATGGCTTGGCTGAGATGGGTGTTCGACACTTCGAAGACTTATTCACAGCACAACCCGGGGCCTCTATAGCTGAGGTTATCAGGATGGCTCAGCTCTTTCCACGTTTTGTGGGGGAGGAAGAGAACAAACTTTTGATGGAGGAGGTGCTGCCATTTGAGCTCTCGCAGGTAATGCAATCCTTCCAGAAAGACAAAAGCCCAGGGCCGGATGGCTGGCCTATTGAATTTTTCTTGGGCTTCTCTGATTTCTTTGGGGAGGAACTGTTGGCTGTGGTGGAAGAATCACGAAAGGCTGGTTTTGTTCATGGTCCTTTTAACTCGACCTTTATTGCTCTCATACCCAAATCGGACAAGCCTGAGAGTTTTGATGAATTCAGACCAATTTCACTCTGCAATTGCATATATAAGATCATCTCAAAGGTGATGGCGAGGAGACTGAAGAATATCCTGTCTCAGCACATTTCAGGTGAACAGTTTGGATTCTTGGAAGGTCGTCAAATTCATGAGGCCATTGGAGTTGCACAAGAAGGTATACACACTCTGAAGGTGCAGAAGCAGAAGGGTGCAGTTATTAAGATTGACCTCTCTAAAGCATTTGACCGGGTTAGCTGGCTCTATATCCGGATGCTTCTCACACACCTGGGCTTCTGCTATGAATTATTCGATGGATTATGGCCTGCATCACCACAGTGAGTTTTGCTGTCCTGATTAATGGCTCTGCTAGTCCATTCTTCCATGCAGGCAGGGGGCTACGACAAGGTTGCCCACTTTCACCACTATTATTTCTCCTTGTTGCTGAAGGCCTCAGTCGTTTTATCCTGAAAGCAAAAGCTGATGGCTCATTTCGTGGCATCTCCATATCTCAGGTATTGTATATTACCCATCTCCTATTTGTTGACGATATCCTCATATTTTGTGATGGCTCGAGACAGGATATTGATAAGGTGGTCGAAGGACTCATTTTACTGCAAGAAGCCGCGGGTATGCCAGTGAATATTGAAAAATCAACAATCACATGCTCGCATTTAAATGAGCAGGAGATTCACAGAATAGCAATCAGACTTCCCTATCGGACTCTGGATATTGATGATGGCTTAAAGTACCTTGGATTTCACTTAAAACCCAATGCATATTTGAAGGCAGATTGGCATTGGTTAACTGCAAAACTGGAGCAGAGACTACATGGCTGGAGCCATAAATGGCTCTCGCGGGCTGGGAGACTGGTGCTGGTCAAATCAGTATTGGAAGCAATACCTGTTTATTGGATGTCACTTGCCTGGATTCCCAAAGGAGTCTTGGAGCAGATTCGTCGTTTGGTTTTTGCCTTCCTCTGGAAGGGTAAGGGAGTGAACCGTGCCTTGGTGTGGGTTAGATGGGAATTGATCGCAATCCCCAAAGCACTGGGAGGGTGGGGATTAAAGAATATCTTTCTATTTGCCAAAGCGTTGGGAGCAAAGGTTGCATGGCGAATTATACATACACAGAGCCTCTGGACTAGTGTGGTCTATCACAAATACATTGCTCCCTTAACCCTACTTGATTGGATTAGGCAGGGCAATAATACGAGGGCAAATTGCTCTGTGGTTTGGAAAGCGGTGGTTCAGCATTTTCATCTGGTGGGATCAGGATTAGTCTGGAGAATTGGAAATGGGCATTTACTTCGTATTGGCCTGGATCCTTGGGTAGGTAGTAGAGGGGGACATACACTACCGGTGGACTTAAGGACATTTCTGGCAGCTAGAGGCTGTCTTTTCCTGGCTGATATTGCACAACCGGGTTTATCCACTCTCTCGCACCAGGGATGGCTCTCTGCCCAGCGTCTTGAGGTACCTGAGGAATTGATCGGAGATTGGGAGGATTATATCCGAAACTTAAGATTCACAAATATACGACTGACAGATAGGCCTGATGAACTACTCTGGGATCACCATCCCTCAGGGAAATACACGCCCAAACTTGGATATATTCAGCTTAATGTGGAGTTGCATAACAGGGCATTGGTGTGGTGGTGGAAAACGCTGTGGAAGTTTAAATGCCCGGGTAAAGAAAAAATACTTTTATGGGCGATATTGGAACAAAAGGCACCCACCTGGGACATCCTGAAGAGACGATTTATACAGGGCCCGGGTTTTTGTCCACTTTGTAGGGAGGCGGACGAAACTATCACACATCTTTTTGTTCACTGCCGGTTCACTCAGGCGGTTTGGACAAATATATGCAATTCTTTGAAACTTAACGCGCGCTGGTGGGGAGAGAGTGTTATTGACGCATTCCATGATTGGTGGAATGATCAACAGAAATCAGACATATGTGCGGCCCCATGTATTTTTGCATGGGGAATATGGATCACTCGTAACAGGATCATCTTTCAGGACTGTCGAGTCCCGATGGAGCAAGTTGTGGCTCAAGCTGTGGCTATCATTTTACATTACAAAACTACACCCAAAGCGATTAGAATTCGTCCTGTGATAGCTGAAACCATTGATAAATCTATACCGTGGGCTTTTTTCGATGGTTCTTCACTTGACCATCAATCGGTGTGCGGTGGAGGGATCGTTCTTCACAAATCTGATTCACATTATTTCCACATCACGGCTGGATTGGGCAGTGGTACAAACAACTATGCTGAAATCCTGTCACTTAGACTATTGCTGTTATTTGCACTAGAACAGAGATGTTTTTCACTACAGACTTTTGGAGACTCACTGATTGTTATTGATTGGGTCAATGAGAATACTCAATGTAATGTGATGGTTCTCTCACCTATACTGGAAGATGTTTTACGGTTAAAAAGGCATTTTAATCTTATAACATTCACACATGTCTACAGGGAGAGAAATGGCATGGCTGACCTTCTTTCCAAAGAAGCGTCGCAGCAACGTCTGAATTTCGGAACCTGGAGGATCACATCACACTCTACTGCTGGATCATACAGTTATTATCACAGGCCTTTCAACGAGGCGGTGGAGGATCGGGAGGGAGCTTACGGCTCCTGACAGATCTGTCTTCATAACAGTTCGAATACTGGGTTTTTGTATTTTGTTTTTTGGTAATATCACAGACCTGTAAAAGGCTCTGGAGGACCGGGAGGAAGCATTTGGCTTCGGACAGAACAGTCTTCATAATCGATCTTTTTTGGTTTTGGTTTTTTGGTATCATTACTGGCCTGTTAAAGAGGCTTTGGTGGATCGGGATGGAGCATTGGCTCCTGCTGATTCTATATTTTTCTGTTTGGTGCTCTGTTTGGACAGAATCTTCTGAAAGGAACTATTTCTTATGGATAATATATTGATATATGTAACTGGATATATGAGGGCTGTATGGACAGCAAAGGGAATTTGTATGAGACATTAGATTAGCCAGAAACTTGAATTGATGATATGCGATAATGTAGGAATCCCTGTGATTCTAATACATGTGCAGAATGTAATTTTGTTCAATACATTTGAAATAAAATTACGACTTTTTCCAAGGAAAAAAAAACATTGACTTTGGTTTCAATTTATATTTTTGAATTTATATATTAATGCTTTTTTATATATGAATTTTTATATTTATATATTAATGTTTTATATGTTAATGGTGATAGTTCATTTTCTTAAGAAATAAAATAAAATCATGTACATGACACAAAATACATGGACTTGTCGAAACTTTAACAGACTGTTGAGATGTTCAAACGACGATGCTTTTGTTCAAACAAAATATGAACATAACCAATACAACAAGCTGAACGGAGTGACACTAACTTCAGGACATGAAAATTCCAAAAGGGAGAGACGACAAATATCTAAGACTCAACTCAAACACATGTAGAAGAACTCATCTATCACTTGATAAACTATATACAAGACATGATGTATTATCTAGATATCAACTCACCACACCCAAGGCACTAATTAGTAGAGAAACCCCTAAATGAGCATCTCAATGATTCTCCTATCATCTAACACAATAGGTATCAGGATGGCCTCAAAGAAATGATCCCTTAGAAGACATGTATTGAAAAATAATCCAAGTTGTATACTATTAATGTTACAATTTACTAAATTTTATTCGAATCCATCTGCAGAGTTAAAATTTAGTAAATTGTACAAATTCATTATCAAAATTATAATTTTCCATTGTTGGAATGACACAACTAAAAATGACTACATAAATGACCAATTGTTATGTGGTCATTTTTAGTTTAGTTCTTATCTTGTGACCAAATTGGTCATTTATCTTGGTCATTTTTATTTTAGTTCTTATCTCGTGACCAAATTGATCATTTTTAGTCAGTTCACTTAAAATTTCCCAATTTTGGTCATTTATCCCTTGAAAAAGTTGTGGTGACCAAATTGTTTGGTTGCCTGGTCACTCATCTCTCATTTTGTACTAGTGAGTCATTCCATGCCACCTTTATCAAACAATGACATAGAAGTTATTGAATAAAACCACTCAAAATATGAGTATTGACCTTGTATTATAGAAGAGGAGCAACCCTCAATGCCTACTACACCAAATAGTAGGAAAATACTAGTTGCAGAACTCATGGCATTTTTTCCAAGGAGGAGGATGAGGTCAATGGGTCTTGCATTGGTTGAAGTAGAACCACCCATTATTACCCATTTTGTCTCCACACAAGAACAATCCATAGAGGAGACAACTAATTATGCTAAATCCATTATGCAAGAACCCAAGCAGGAGGAAAACCCTACTATTGTTCCTCCATCAGAACTAGAGGAAGTAGTTGATGTTCAGGATGCTACACAAGAACCAAACACAAAGGAAGCAGTTGGCATTAAGGCTGTCACACGAGAACAAGCCACAATCAAAAGGAAAGAAGGTGGAACTGCTGCTACTCCTCCACAGTGCAAGAAGGAGTTGAATCAATGGAAGCTATGAAGAATGTGGACATAAAAGGAGAAACAAGCACTCTAGGTACCATACGAGGTAATAGAAAACTACCTTTTCGGGTTAAACAAGTCACAAGATTAAAACATAAAAAATTGAAATTGAGATAGAAAATTTGGGCATTGAAAAAATAGACAAATGAACTATCTAGGTCCTTAAGCCTAGATACTCTGTTATGGTGTACACTGCAGTTATCCATGTATTGGTTAGGTCCCCTTCAGGCCTAGTTCTTATTTGTACATTGAGACATTGATACAAGAATGGGTATGCTCGCCTCATCTATATATTTGAGATTATATGTACCTCATCCACTTTGAGTTTTGCATCTACATATTTGGCCCCTGTAGTTCAAACGAAGAGATTTTTTAACCCTCCAGTGCAACCTCTATTATCTATACCACAGTCACACATATTATCCTGGAAAAGAAAGAACCTATGATGTCTATCGGTTGGCCTCACACATCAAGGGGCAATCTGTTAACACCAAAAAGTTGCACACCATGCTCACCCCCTAGCCATATCATCACATTCCTCATTTTTCCTACATAAAACCTTCACTTCCCCAAAATCCTAAAGTTAAAAACCCCAAATTGGCCCTCAATTATGATTTCTAAATATTTCCCTCTCCAAAAGTAGGGAAATTTGGCATATTTCCTCCAAAAAAGAAGAAAATTCCATAAAATAGGGATAAAGTCCCAAAAAATACAAAAAATAAAATAAAAAGGGGAAAAACATTCAAAACGGTAAAAAAGAGAGGGAAACCCCTAAATGCCATAAAATACCTAGGGCTAATACCACAGTTCACTCAAATACCATAGGCTATTACTTAGGGTCATTTTCCTATATAATAGTGGTGAAGGTCCCTCATTCTATTATAATTTCTCCATTTGATACCTTATTGTCACTTTGCTGAATTTTTTACCGAAACCCTTGAAGCCCCTTGTGTACCTTCTTGTTTCACCTATTGTAAAGATTTCACTACCTTGTGACGTGTGATTGGAGAACAACCGAATCTACTTGGAGACCAAGGACCTGCTTCTTTGGACAACTGCAAGGGTCCCTTCTACATTATTTCGAGGAAACTCTTGGTATATAAAAACCCATTTTTTATAATAAAATAAAAACATTATTTCTCTTCCCCTTTTGTTTGATGAAGAATCCAAAAACAAATGTTAGACTAGATTTACTTTCCACGTATTTACTTCACGTAGTTTAGATTTCCGCTTACTGTTATTTACTGGTTTTTACTAAGTGCATGAATTTTCATTTTTAATTGTTATTTAGACTTACTTAAGTCTTAGTAGGTGTTCTTTAGCACAAGCTAGTGTGAAAACACTAACTACACACACAATAAAGGTTTTTTCAACTTAATATTTTGATCACACTATGAATATCTTGAAACTGATGTTTTATAAACACTAATTCATTACATCATCTTTCTTTTATTTTTTATTATTTGTGTCAGTTACCAGATCATATAGTAGTGTTGATGAAAGCAACCACAACTATTAACGAGCCTAATTATATTTATGGAATTCACTCACGTAAGGTACAATTCATTTTCTGAACATGTAATGACATATAATTATTTGTTGTTTTTGTCATGAATTTACCATATTCTAAGGGTTTGAATGTTTACAACTTGCTCACAAAATATTTACATGCTTCGCTATTACAAGTCCAACATTTCCCTTCTTTGGCATATATTCATGCACTTGGCAATTTTGAATTTCAACTAATTCAAGAAATTGCATTTGAGATTTTATTAATTGTCTTATAAAGGTGAGTGATGCACTCAAGCACAGATCAAAATAAAGGACATCCAATGATGAATTATAACTTTATCCTATATGGTATAACTCGAAAAATCAACTTTTTTCACAAGGGGATTTCCCCAATTTATGCTATAGATGGGGAAAATTTACCAAAACATAGACTTTCCCAATACCTAATTTTTGTGTGTGTGCATGTGATCTTGTGAATTACAAAAGCACATTGGTAGAGGATACAAAAGTATAAGAAAAATTAAAAGAATTAATGGTTAACCTATCTTCAGGAAAGCTACGAACAAGAACCATCTTCCTGGTGAAGCTAACATTTTAGTTTGAAGGGTTCGATGATGTTAGTGATTGCTTACTAAGCATGATGTGAATGTATCCTAATTTTATCAATATAGTTGAGTAAGCAGTGATGAATGCACACATCTTAAATATTTCCCCAATTTTTTGCTAATCTCACCATCTGTTGGTCACCCTATATGATAATCAATTACAACTAACACATAGGATGCTCAATAAAAATTGTCAACCTAGGAAGGTCTTGTTATTTCAACAGTAACTACACAAAATATATGCATAAACACTCAAGTAGCTTATTGAATAAATACAACTCAATTATCCTACCTATCTGCTTAGTCAAACTCATCTCATGGCTAAAGCTAATCTAATTTTTCCATCTAAGAATTCCAAATACATTTACCTTCCTACAATCATCACTCCAACAATCATTGATCTAAGAAGAATTAAACTAGACTTGCTTTTGCAAGAAGTTAAATCGTAAAGATATCAGACTACAAGGAATTAGCTATGTCTTGTCTAAATTATCTAACTTGTAAATTATAGATGATAGTAAGAAATCAAAACCAATTGCAATCATAATCTGACTAATTCCATAAATTCCAAGAAAGATAAATAACATAAATAAACTAGAGTTGAGCTTGATTGTAACATCTAAATAGCACACTTGCATAAAAGGAAACTATCCTACACATTCGACTGTCACACCACGCAGTTGCAGTAAATCAGAATGCAATCATTAACTACCAAAGGGAAATGCAATTATCAATTACCACTGTTGCAGCTTCTCTATAAAATGTATCCATTGTAAATCCACACCACACAACATAAATAAACTAAAATACCTACTTAAATCGGCGATCTCTGTGAGAAGGTGGGCCCTGGCCTTCTAACGGAGATGTCGTGAAACTAACACAAATTAAAACACAGAAATATGAAGAACTCTGCTCCTTGTATTAAAAATAGCAATTCACAGTTACAACACTCTGTTACAGCTCGTACAAATGCCAATTAACCAACCTTGGGATTTGAATGTCTTCCCATATTTATACATGCATAATACAATCCTGATCCACTAAATTCATGCAACCATGAAGATCTCCGATCTTCAGGCTGCCGAGTCACAACAGAAACAGTTACAGCCATGGATGCAATTAAATGAAGTTGTTCTAAATGGAAAGCGTCGTTATTCTGGTTGTGTTGTGGCCACATCAGTTCCCATGCTTAGCTAAAGCACGCGAACCCCATTTTAATCAATTTGAAGGTATATGGGTAAGTTTCTCTTTGAAAATATGATTTTTGGTTTAGATGTTTTAAACATCACTGCCCATGTATCTGTACTTCATTTTCGCTGCTTGGTCTAGGTTTCTTTAGGTGTTTGGTTCGCAAAATCTTTAAATTTTGACTATTTTTTCATTTCTCTTGGCAAACCCGAAACCTGAAATTTGGAGAACCTGCAACCCGAAACTAAAAAGTTTAGGGGTGTGGGAAATCACTCTTTTTGTTTTGGAATTTTGGAGAATCCGAAACCTGAAACCCAAAATTTTCGGGTGCGGGAATTGTTGTTTTTGTTTTGGGATTTTCGTCATCCCGAAACCCGAAACCCGAAGGTTTCGTGTGTGGGATTTCATTTCTTTTGAAGTTTGTTTTTAAAAAACCCGAAACCCAATGATGTTGCATTTCGAGATTTGGTATTTCCATTTGCGAGTTTTAATAAACCCCAAACCCGACACTGTCGCGTTTCGGAATTCGGAAATTCATTTTTAATGTTGTGTTTAATTGCGTTCCAAAACCCGCAACCCGCAACTTTCGGGTTGTGGCTTTTGGAAACTTGGTTTCGATTTGGCCATATTTTGAAACCCGAAACTCGCCAGTTTCGGCTTTCAGCTTTCGGGAGTGGTAAATAAATTTTTTTATTATGTTTGAACCCGATCCCGCACTTCGCTTCGGTCAATCTCAGTCGTCCATTTCTCTTAATCCTACGGTCATGATTTAATCTGGGTAAATTGATAAATATAGGTTTTTATTTACTTTTCTTTATCATTTTTACTCGTCGAATTACTCCACTGAGCTGATTTTTACCGTGGATTTCTCGCCTTCAGTCGACTGTCGGTTTTTCAGTTATCACAGGTGGGATTGATGTCATCTCATTTTTTTGGTCGGTCTTTTGGCTGTCTGTGATTGTTGTTTTTTATTTATTTTATTTTTTTTGTCTTCTTTATTTCGTCAAAAATTACGAAGTTTGCCACTATGTCATGAAGCACCCGGTCCAGGGCCGCTCTCGGAGGTACCTTAACCAAAGACCCCAACTTTGGTATCTTCTCCGATACCAGTGGAAAGGTCACCGAGACTTATCAAATGGATTGGTCTCGGATTTATGCTGTTTTCGACAACGATGACCTCTCGCAGATAGAATTTGATAGGCTCGCTTATGAGAAGATTAGGGCTTCTCATATTCATGCTATCGCTGCACGTCTCGCTATGTTACCCTATACAGATGCAGTGAAGTGGATAATAGAGAATGCTAGTGTTAAAGACTGGTCTTTCAATGATGCTTTGGGGAATCAATTGACCCATTTCCGCCCTAAGGTTTTTACCCGAGTGTTTGCTCTTAGGCCGCATAAGCAGACCCTATCTCCTGACTTCATCCAATCCTCCAAGTCCCGTTAAAATTTTTCCGAAATGATGAAGTCTTGGATGATAAAACCTAATGCTTTCGTGCTTAAACCTGATAATTTACACACAATTGCTTGGTTCAAGGAACCCTACTCTTTGCTAGTGGCCATATTGTGTCGACTATTCAGACTCCCTAATTGTTCATTGTTCAAAGCTGAATCAGCACCTATAGCGCATCATGTCTTGACTACCGGTGAATCCTTCCCTTGGGCTTTCATCTTGTCCTCAGAACTAAAAAACGCTATCGAAGATTATCAGAAGGCTCCAGCTTTCAGAAAACTGCATTTCCTTTTATCTGCCTATGTAATTGATGTTTTCTGCTCAGAATTTCAATACCCCAACTTGAACTGGAATTGGACTCCAGCAGACCCACCTGTGCATATCTATCATTCAATTCTGTGGGAAGAAAACTTTATCCCTTTACTAAATGATATATGTGATCAATTCCTGGGCACTATTTACTTCAAGATTTTCAAGCAAGAAGCACCAGCATTTTCAGATGATGCCAAGCCACTCATCAACACTATCGGTGACTGGTATGTGTGTGAGTATTTCTCATATATCAGAGTGTGGGGTAGTAATACTGTTCATCTGTTGCCCAGAATTGTCCCTGACAGATTGGCTTTGTAGGAAATTTCATTCCAAACTGTGACTGATGGTATGTATAAAAAACTCACAGGACCTAGAAGGAAAGGGTGGCCTAAATTCCCTTTGAACCTTGGGTCATTGTTCATACCAACTTCCAATTGGGAAACCACCCTTGGTGACCAGTTGGTTGATTTTAAATTGGGATGTGCTCCTAAAAGAAAGCACAACCGCAAGAAGTTATTGGATGCACATCTAAAGCAAAGCCATGTCAAAATACACTATCTGCATGAGGACATCCCAGATGACTCTATCTATCATGGATTCAATACATTTTCTGAAGTTCTTGTTAGACTAAAAGACCTAGAAGATCAACATAATATTCTGCACTATCAGAAGGAATTAAAGCTCAAGGTGCTGAGTTATAGGAAATTGGAGCTGGACTTGGTGGACAAAGTGAGAAAAGAAAGGGAAGGAAAGGAATCTAAGGAAGCTAATCCTCTTCAAGCGGTGGTTCATTCACAACAAGACAAAGGAAAAAACCCCATCAAATATTCTCCTCCTAAGAAAACATCAGAATAGGCCAAGTCCTTGTTATACACCTCTCAACAATTTCAGAAAGATCTGGCACAATTGACATCAATGTTGAAGGCTCACCCTGTAGAGCCCCAGAATGTTACTATGGATTCTCAGATGATGGAGCCTTCAAATCCCCTTGAAATTATTAGTTCAGCTGTGCAAGAAGATGATGATTTGGTGGTTACACATGCCAGCTCATCAAAAAGGCAAAGGATCCATGCTGATCCATTCCCCAATGTTTAGATTATTGACTGTGATGTTGCTGAAGATCCTGAACCCCCAGTTTCAGTAACTGAGGAGACTACAGAACAATCCTAGTTAGTCACAGACTTGTTAAATTTTATTGAAATGGAATGCTTTGGTCAGGATCAGTCATTTAAAGACACCTCTGTCCAGGATTTCCCAGCTTCAACATCTCAGTTAAACTCAGTTCAAAAAATTTATGCTTCGCTTTTAGAGCATTTACCTCCCTTTTCATTGTCCCAACTGTTTAATGGTATAACTTCTTCTTCTACCACACTTACATGTAGTCAAGAGTCTTTCTCCGTTTCTAAGTCCATGATGCTAGAAGCTCAAACCACTGTCATCCCTACACAGTCACCTAAACCTATTCTACAAATACCTTCCATCGACCAATTCACCGCCATTCCTTTTCCCATTTCATCCTCTATCACAATTCAGTATAAGCTTCCTGCAATCTCTCAATCTACACCATTAGCTATTTCTATTTCACCTAGCATTGAGGAGACACCTATAGTTCCCTCTCCATCATTAGCTCTTTATGCCGAAGAATAGACCCCTCCTTTTGAAGCTTCCACATCGGTCCCCTCAATCACACAGGTCCAGTCATTTGTCCAATATATTTCTGTCCCTGTGGTCTTTCCTCAAGTCACCATGTCCATCCCTCACCCTAGTGGTATTATGACACCTTCGATAATTTCTAGTGCTAATGTCTTTCCCATCACTACCCAGTTGGCTAATGAATATGTGGATGAGGATGTGGTTCCTATTGGAAACTATTTTTATGACAAGGAAGAGAAGACAGTATTCAAAAGGACAAGGAAGAGAAGTAAAGATGAGAAAGCATTGGGATCACCTGCTCCCATTCAAGTCATGTGGACTCAACAAACTGGTGACCCTCAGTCTGGGGCTATTGAAGCAACAACAATTTTGGGGGCTTTTGCTGGTGCCAATATAGATTCAGTCCACTTGCTGAACATAGAGGTTGATCTTAAAAAGGAAAGGATCAAGGAACATGAAGATGAGTTGGCTAGGATTAAAGATGAACATGGCCTCCATGTGGTTGATATCAGGCAGGAATGGATGGAATGCTTGCAAGCATCAGAACAGGAGAATATTTTCCTTCAGAACCAGCTTAATACTGAAAAGAATCAAAACTCCATCCATGCGGAAAGGATAGGAACTTTAGAGATACAAGTTGGAACTGTAACTGCAAACGCAGCTTCAGCTGGTTGCTCTAACTTTACACCACAGGAGTTCAAATACTTGGCCTTGGAGGTTAATCATAATCATTATAAATTGCTTGAAAAGCTGTACATTGCACAGGATGAGATTAGAGAGACATTTATTATTTTTGATAAGTTGTCTTTTGAGCTTGAGGTACAGGAAATCAAGAGAATTCAGGCTTCCAAAGCTCAAGAGGAGGTCACTCAATGGAAAAGGTACATAAAAAACACCCCTACAGACTTTTCGATTCTCAACAACCTTCAGATGAAGAAGAACAAAGCTTCCCTGAATACCTGGCTCGATTTCAATGACTCTACTGAAGAGATCATCAGAAAATATAAAGACCTTTACACTCGACACTGGTATGTAGTTGATAGCATCATGGAAGATCTACATCTCCCATACATGGATCCTATTTTGCAAGCCCTTCCACCTAAATGTAAGCTGCAAGAAGTGGAGTGTGATTGTGAAGAAAGTGCACAGAAGATTCGGGCTATTGAAGCAGTCAACATTGGTCACATGGATGAATTGATCAGGAAGCCGCTCTCCCTTGAGGGCAAGATCCATTCTTACCTTCGCACTTAGCATAAGCTTTCCAAGCATGACATGGAGAACAACATATGCAATGCCCAAATAGGCATAGAATCTATCAATTATCCAAATGTAGATGAACTGTTAGAAATATATGATAAGTGGCAGGATTTTCTGGCCCAATAGACTCATTTCTGATTTTGGAATCCCTACTTTGTAGGATTCATTTTTGTATTTTGTTGTAATATTTAAGGAAGAATACCTCATGGAGGAAGGGTTTGGAATTTTTTGAATTTTAATTCAGCAGGAGATAAGAATGAGGATACTCTGTGGCTAGAGTCATTGTAATTTTGGTACAAGACATCTCAATACAGTAATGTTATCTTCGGATCCATCTTTTGATTATCACTTAAATTTCTTTAAGGATTTATGATTTTATGTTCCAGATTATCATCCTCTATACATATGATCTCTTGTTGAATATATAATGAATGCATAGATATGTTGTATTGGTTTTTCTATATAACTTATGTGTGTATGAAAATATTTGATTAAACTTCTTTGATTAAATACTTTCTTTATCGATTTCTACAATTGATCACACACATATATATATATATCTATATCTATATATATATCTATATCTATATATATATATATATCTATATCTATATATATAGATATATATATTCAATCATTGTTGATTTTTCAATCAACAAGAGGATAACAGATTATATCTTGATGGTCTCTAAGCTTGGATTATTTTGTTTAATTTTCATTAAATAAGTCATAATTTAAGTCAGCAAATATCTCATCTAAAGGAATTTCTGTTAAAGGTGACAGACTGTTTTCCACGGGGGGGTCAGTTGGTAGGCAATATCCTATCACGTCCATTCATATTGGGGAATAAACTATGATATAGAAATGAGAAAATATATTGCCTCGTATTAAGGGGTCAAGGGGGCTTAATTATGTTATATGGAAATACAAATATTTAGGGTATATTTTATTACATTTTGTGCAGAAGCGGTGGAGGGGAGGTAGAGGGAAAATTAGGGGACAAGGGATTTTCCATGTACTCACCCTAGAATACTTGTGAATAAAATCCAAGCTAATTTGTTGACTTTACAAATTACTCATCGCCACTACTTGTATGTTTATAGGTATATGATAATCATCTCAACATATAGCATATGCATAACGATACAATATCATGAATGTAGGTTTCTTGTTCTCTCTAAATCGTGAACTATATTATCATGAGTCATTGGCAAAATCACTATCATGCATGAATATATAAACAACTATTACCCAAATATCATCTATAATTCAAGAAATATCTTCAAAGCATCCATTTAATACATGGATTATATTAGTCCACGATGACCCTACAAAAGGTTATCATTAAATACATTCATGTTATCATATGAGTGATATGTGATCTCGTCAAGATATTGATTGTCTTTTGATCATCATTTTTCATCTTGCAACAAAAATATTGACATTTTATAGGGGCAAGTATAGGTGACACATTAATCATGCTAAAAAAATTCAAATATTTTTCCCATCAAATCATCTAGAGTCACAACAATGTATTCTTATCCAAAAAGTGAAATTCAACAATAAGTTATTGATGGCATTAAGGGTATGCCTTACACTATCAAAATCAAAATCACATTTTCATGTCTATCATGAAATTAGCAAGCACATTAGTTGTTAACTCACCATCTCTTCGCCTACTTGTGTATATTTAATCATTATGTATGGTTCTAAGGTCTCTTCACATATTTGGCGTTTATTTGGCTTACCTCCCTCAAAAGATTGTATACCGAGGAGTTTTGACAACATGTCATTCCAATCCTCATTGGATTCAATGTGCCAATCATAAGGTTGTATTTCAATATTGTCTTGATGATAACAATTCCTTGAATTCATGGTTAGAATGTTGCGAAACAAGGACGATAGAACTCAAGAAGTGGAAACATAATATTTAACATAATGAACATTGGAAATAAAAAACAATTTCGAATGATGGGCCATAGAGAAGCATACCAAGAGGATGTTATGTTATCATGGTACATAATGTCGTATTGATGGTACATATAGGCATATTCATTGTCAGAGGTCTTCTGAAACAGGGATACCTTTTGAATCATTGACATGCAAGTTTTGTAAGTTGATTCCAGACTGTGATGACTTTAGGATGCGTTTATATCGTGAATCAAGGAGACCCATTAAAAGACATGGGCGAGATACAGGGAAAGGGAGAAGATTAGACTTTTTGACTCAAACTGAGCTCAGAAATGTTGCAAGGGTTACAAATACTAGCTATAGATCAACAATGAGGGCTCTTTGGTGGGAGAGGACAAAGGTTGCTATACTCTCTATTAGAATAAGGTCCCTAAAGGACAAGTTGTTCGAATCTACAGAAAGGAAAGATGTATTTAGGTTTTGCAAGGATGTGTGTGAGGCACATAGACAAGGAAAATTACAAGGTAAAGATGTCGTTTGGGAATTTTTCAAAGATATCTTTCACAACCTGACACATCCAAAAGCAGGGAGAAGGTATGGTGCATCCACTAAATCCATTTATGAGATGATTAAGTTATGGAGGGGTCCTAGATTGCATAGCTTCATTAGCTTGAATTTAGATGGTCCTTCAATATCTACAACTTTAAGGCAAGTGAGAAAATCACTGTCATATATCCCAGGGGAGCATGAGTACATTTTTGAGGCACTTGGAAAGGTTTATGCTTCTTATAAATCCAAACATGGTATAGAGGGTCCGATTCCTGTATGCCTTGCTGAAGATGAGACCGTTGTGAAAAAATATGTTAGGTGGGTAGCAAAAAGTGATACTTTGGTTGGTTTTTGTGGTAATAAAGAAAATCATCAATGCCAATCACATTTCTTAGTGACTGTGGGCGAGGGAGCTGCAAGCTATGATGTTATTACAGACACTTTTAAGAACAGTGTAATTGGTCATTGTGCACGTGTCATTATTGCAAACCCTTTACATGAAAAGCTTCCCCGTTTGGTTGTGGTTGTTCATCCAACATGCAATAGGTTCAATGCAAATTTTGTTGCCAAGCAATGGGAAAAAATAGAAGTTATGTGGAGGAAACACGTGGAAAATTGTTTGGGACCTATTATTGGTCATTCATCTGATGGGGATAGTAGAAGAAGACAACTCATGTTGAAGGCTTATTCTTCAACAAAAGGTATTCGATATCAAATCCCTTGGGAAGGGTGGAGGCTATCTGGGTTGCATGATGGTGGCAACGTAATAGGACTACATGACCAGGATTACATACACAATGAGAAAAAGCTAATCAATCCTTTGTTTAGTGGCCGACGAGATTTGATCCCTTTGTTTAGTGGCCGACGAGATTTGATCCTTGGAGAAGAGTTGGTAAGTTTTAATCATGTCAGAATGGTTTATAACACTTTTAAAGTGGATGATCACAAGCTTAAAATTGAAGATATAGAGAGGATGGATCGACAAAATTGGGGTTCAGCGCAACGCATTGCTTCAAGGCATGTTCAAAGGTGTTTAAAAGAGATGAGAAGTACAACAAGTGGTAGGGCAGAGAGAACACTAGGTACAGAGATTTATCTAATGATTGTTGCTGACTACATTGACATTTTTATGTCTCATAGTTTGACTCTTTGGGAAAGAGTGCAAAATGCTTCAAGAGTTCAACATTTCTTTTTGTTATGGTTATGTTGGGTACGGAAACAATCTCATGTTAATGCCAACATAAATTTCATTAGTAGAGAGGCATATCAGGATGTGAAAATTTCATGCCACTTTGCAGTTTTATTGATGAGATTGTTTCGAGACCACTACTCTAACTTGCCATGTGTATTGCACTTGACTGGGTCAGATGTGTGTGAGAACTTCTTTAGCAAAGTTGGTGGGATGGTTGGATCATAGAGGGCCTATGATTTCACTGACTTGCTTCATGCTGTTGGAACTCTTAATAGAGTTGCCGAAGAAGAATCAAATCCACAAGGCCTTCGCTTTAATAAATCTCATAAAAAACAAGAAAGCATCTAGAATAAATTGCACCAACAAACAACAGAGAATCATGCTGTATTATCTCATTATGGTCCAATATCTACATATGATAAAATTATAGAAGCTCTGAAAGTAGGATTGAATGATGCGCAAAACCTTTTATCAAGATTTGGCATGCAACCAGAAGGACACACACAATCTTCTTGGTGGTTTAAACCATGGACAAAGGATCAAAACTATCCAACATTCCAAGTAGTGGATGAAGTAGTTGATGGTTCTACACCGAATAACTCCAACTCAATATTCCAATCTTCATCTTCATCCATACTCAATGTTAGTGAATTGCAAACAATGGAAAGTGAGTGGAGGCATGAGTTGGATGAAATTTTAGATACCATTGATGATAATGTGAACACAACTACCAAACCAGTGGTAGAGCTTGATGGTAAGGATATATTCAAATCTTGTTTGGTTAGTTAGTTGAATGGAAATCCAACATTATCCAAAGATAGGTTGACTAGAGTGAGAAATGGGGTCTACTTTAGGTGAGATGAAAGGGCTTCAAAAAAGGGTGTTTCAATCGGCTTTGGAATTGGATCGGACTGTGGGGTGTTGTTTGAGAGCAACTCAATACCTATAGTTGAACGTGCCACAAGAAAAGGTGTTTCTTGTGGAACTTGGTACATTGGAAGGGTTCAAAGAATAAGAAAGAAGGATGGAAATAGGGTGTTTGATTACCATAATGACATTGATCTTTTGGATAGGCCAGAAGGTGTTGAGCTTCAGTTTTGTTGGTACAATAAAATAAAAGGGCAACGCTTGTACAAATATGATTTGACAAATCATCTTTTTGTACAACTTGAATCTGTTATAGCAATGGCCAACTTATCATACAACAATAGGAATGACACATACAAATTAGAAGAAAGAGATTACAAATTTTTTTCTGATTTTGTCAGAAATCTCAACAAGGTTAATTTAAAGTTTATTGTAATTTATTTTTCCTTATTCATTCCCATTTAATAGATAATTTATAAATAATTATTGGTTGTATTTTTGTTGATTTCATGTAGTAATTCCATCTTGATTTTATATTTTTTGGCCTCGGGTGCTGTGAACCCTTCGAATGGTGAATTTTGGGATAAACCAACCTAATTTTTTCCACCTACTTTTTTGTGTAAGTTTCTTTGACCATTCATCTTTTGTAGTTGTATTTCAGCTTTCAAGATAGATATTGTGCTAGTGTAACCATCCATCTTATGATTTTAAATCGGATTTCAATACAGATTTGGATTTCACATGATGATTTGATTGTTACAGGTACCCGGGTTGATGCAAATTCATGTGTCATTCATGATGTCAACCTCATGTCAACGAGATTTAAAAATCAAGGCTAAAGGTGTTGGAAGGTTTTCAATCAAGCAAATTGACATTTTGGAAGTTGGATAACTTGCTTTCCTCTATACTAGTGATCATTTAGAGCTGATGTCAAGATCATTTGATCAAATACTTTATATTTACATGTTTTCAAAATTCAGGGCAATGCCCTCTTTAAACTTTTAGTAGTTTTTTAGTATTAGAAATGGAGAAGGTGACTCTTTTGAGTACAATTTATATCATACATAGCATCATATCTATAAGATAAACTAATACTCTTGATTTAACAATGATTTTGACTTATCATATCTTCCGTTTTGCTTAATAAAAATATATGTGAATGTTTATAATTAATTTAAACTTTGTTTATAATTAATTTAAACTTTATGGATTTATGTGTTAGTTAATTTTTTTCATCCTTTCTTCTTCCAGCAAAGACTTGAATGTCTTTGTAAAGATTTCGGAGCAAATTCTGCAATGTATTTGGATTTTTAAAATTTCGATAATATTGCAACTATTACTATTAACTCTGCTCTATGTTTTATTTTTGTGGGGTTACTCTTTTTGTTGCTTGGTGAAGTTATTTAGATATGAGGTATGATTCTTGGAATAACATGCATTACAATATTAGAATTTTGTGGCACTGAGATAACCATGGTGGTAGTATTTTGTTTTTTTTATGTAGAATGTTATTGATGTGATGTCCAAAAGATCAATGTTACCACTTATGAATATGTATGCAAGATTTTATGCTTTCTTTGTAATTGAGGTTGAGTTTTCTAGTGTTAAAAGTGAGTAAAGCTTGTAACATTATACCTTTTGTTGTTCTATATGAGGCCAATTTTCCAAGTGTGTTTCTTTTCTAGCTATAAGTCACATTGTAGCCTATGAAACTGTTCAGTATGTTTGAGTGTGCTTTTGGTTCCTTGTCAACTCCAAGGTTAAGAGATGTAGCCAATCGAGAATTCTGGAGTTGAACAATTATATTGTAGTTTTTGTAGGCATTCTAGTAAAAGATCTAACTCTTCATTTTTTAGGTTGGGGTTTAGGTGGGTATTGAGATTCAATTAGACCTTGTTCCATGACAAGAAAGAAAAGTGAGATCAATCTTTCTTGGATCACTGGAACCAAGAAAAGTTAGATCAATCTTTCTTGACTAATAATTTCTTTCAACTTTTTGTATTCTTCTTTAACATTTTCACATTTCCAGTTAAGAATAGTTATTAGATTAAGTTATATTTGGCACATTCATAATTGAAATTTCAATTCTTATATGCAAGGCATCCTTCTTAACATTGTATTGGAACTGACATGAACATAGGTGAAAATCTAAATCCTTGTTTACATACATTATATGTTATTATTACCATGAAATGGTATCATATAAGTTTCACCATCTGTGTATCTTTATATCTATTGCATGATTGAAACTTAACAATGGATATTTTTTCCTCTCCCTTAAAGATAAAAAGAATTAGATATATTAACCCACGAAAAGGTAACTAAATGTTTCTAATTCCCTTGATTGCAAGAATAAATGTAGAGGAAGTAGAGGTAATTCATTGAATCTTGTGAATGACCCAAATCCAAGATATGCACATGATCATATGGTGTTATTGGAAAGTAAGAGTAATTTTTCTATGTTCATTTGGGTTCAAACATCAATGATGATTGTTTTGATAGGAAGGTAGGGAAGTCCATCCACGAAAGGGTTTCAATTTTGTATTTTTATGGAGTTTATTTTATTAAGCTTATAAAAAACATGAGCTCTCTAAGGCTATATTTGTATTTACATGATATAAAATTGGTAGATTGGTAGGTTGTGGTTCGAAACATCTGTAATTCTCATCTTTTATAAGCATTGCACTGACTATTGGACTATCTATCTTTTACTTTCTTTGTTACATTGATCTCTTAACGGGTTTCCTTTTACTCATTTTACCTTCCCCGTTACTATTTCATTGGGTCTTCCACTATCCAATGCTACAAATTGATCAGTCGCCCCTACAATATTAGTGGGATCATTGTTAACATTATACTACTACTTTCTTTAGCATCTTGTTTGGTTATACTAAGATGCATTAGGATCCTGTTTGTTACACCTTGATAATATGATATAAAGGGGGTATTAAAAATGGGTTGATAAAAATGGATACCTACAATATCTGCTGAAAATAGGGGTTTTCTTAATTGGAAAGGTATATTGGGAGGGGGGTTCAACAATACAATTTTAGGAGGGATTTTCCAATATTTAGTGAAATTAGGGATATTCTTTAATATCCTGCGAACGATGGTGCTATGTAACAAGTTCATTGAGTGAACCCCCCGTGCTGTTTTCTCTCTTACACCTCAAGGTTGATATGCATAAACACTCAGCTTTTCATGTTAGAATAGATCTGACTTAAGATTAGGTTCTTTTTCTAAATAGGCTAAGTTAGAATTGTTAACTGTTTTCCACACCTTTGTTTCCCTAAATTAGGAAACTGATCTTATTGATCAAACCCCTTTACTCATAGAATGCTAGCGGAGGCCGAATATCTGTGGGTGATTACCACACCAAACAACTCGAGGATAGAATTTCCCTTGCGTAGGGTCTTTCGAAGCCTTTGGCTGGGTTTTCATCCCCTGTTGTGTGCCTTGGAACCCATTCCAACACCTTGCACTTACCCTGCACACCCGAGGCATCAACAAATGGTGCTAGAAGGAGGGCCACTAGTATAACATGCCTAAACAAACCGCTAATAAACCTCCTCCAGCAAATACTTCAATGGTTCAAACCTGAAGCCAGACCAGGGCTTCAACATTTAAACAACCAACTGATTCATGACCTACAGTTCTCCCTGTTACATCTGCGCAACCTACAGTTATACCTGTCAAACCTGTGATACAACAGGAGAACAGAGGGGAAATCATTTTCACATCACCTACAAGGGGACCCCTCTCATTAGACAAGATATTGAAAACATATGCCGATAGGGTCTTAAGAGCAGAACAACGACTTGCCGATCAAAGACGACATGGTCTGGTAGCCTTAAATTTAGAAAATATTCTACAGAATGGTGGTCGAGAAGATTAGCAAATTCCCATTGCACAGACTAGTGACCTACAAATTCAGTGTGCCACTAATCTAAACACACAGGATCAACAACCTGAAAACTAAGTATCGATTCATCGACCGGATTCTCCTAAATATAACCGTGAGACCACTCACATAGGAACACAAGGTTAGCCAAATTTTGGAACTGGTGGGCCACCACCATATCCTCCTTCATCATCATCATCCTCCTCAGACGGTGAGAATTCTTCTAGTTCCTCCTTAGAGGAAGAAGAGCTAGAACCTCCGATGGCAGGAGAAGGGAAAAATAGACCTTGGCTCAACTAAGGTGCAGTCTTTATATTAGGAGATCAACATAGATTACCAAAGAACCCTGAGAAATGGCTGCCTAAATTCAACCTTGATGACAAGATACCTGCACTGGATCACATAAAAAAATTCATGCAAGCAATCAGGCTCAGAAGCGTGGTGCACGAGGATGTAATATGCAGACTCTTTCCCTACACCTTCGAGGGTAGAGCAGCCACTTGGTATTTTGCCTTACCGGCTCAATCTATAACTTCCTGGGATGAGTTTGAAAACCATTTTACCCAGAAACTTGGGGATGACAAAACACCGCAATATCTTGTCTTAGAGTTATCCTCCATGAAAATCAAAGGAAAAGAAAGGGTAAAAAACTTTAACCAAAGGTTTTCATATCTCAAAAATAGAATTCCTACCAATCTTCTTCTTGCTGAAGAATTGTTGGTAGCTTATTATGAAAAAGGTTTGCCTGTCACTATTGCAATGTGGGTAAAAAGGGCACAAAAAGGTACTTTACTGGAAGCATTTGATGAAGCAATCCAAGTTGAGAAGGACATGTTCTATCTGAAAGACAGCCCCGAAATTTCAGAAGAACAACCTTCCACTTCCAGAAAAAGGATTGAGAACGCCCCTAAACCCGTTGTTCAGAACAAGGATCCATTTGATATGACTAACATGAAGAAATTCCTGCAAAAGATGTCAAATGAGATGGTGGATTTAAAGAAGAACACTAATGATAATCAAAACCAAAACAGAGGTTTTGTAAGGCCATCATTTAGGAGACCTTACCAGCCTCCACAAAATCCACCACCACCAAATCTAACAGATGCACTCACAAATGATGAACTCTATTCTATTTTTAGAGCATTGGCAGCAGAATCTCAAATATCCCCTGACACTCCCAACGATCATACCACCCTGGACCCACCACTACCTGAAGAAGGAGAAGAAGGAGAAGAAGATGATCCACAGGTCGATGCTGTGGGGTGCTTTTCAGGATTTCCTATGTGTGAAGAAGAAGAAGAACCTAAGGCGGTGTTTAACACACAGCATCCTTATAACACAAGGTCAAAACCACAGCCACCTCAAGAACCTTCATCTTCCCCTCCGATTCCCACAAGAAACAAGACTGTCCCACAAAAGGATGCAGTCCTACCTGAAATGGAGTACAACCTGGTTGAAGACTTAAAAAGAGTCAAAGCAAACATCTCTCTGTTTGAGCTACTTAAGATCCCTGCTATGAGGGATTCCTTACCAAAAAGCATGATGGTCAAACAACCAAGAGAGTTACAAAGTAACAATTTAGACTCTGTTACTAAATATGATGATCAGAAACCAGCAAGCAAAATGACTCCTCCTTTCTTGCTCACTTTTGAGATTTTCAATCGAAATGTGCACAACTGCATGATAGATTCAGGAGCATCGTCAAATGTGATGCCCCTCTCTATTTGCAGGAAATTGAATGCAACGTGGGAGCCCTGCCCAACCCAGATTGTGCAACTTGACAGATCCAAAGTCAGAGTGGTTGGTAAGTTCAGAAATGTTTTGCTTACATTGTCAGCTGATCCCAGGATCCATCAGACAGTTGACATCGTGATAGCTGACATCCTGGAAGCTTATGGGATGTGGTTAAGCAGGGACTAGTCAGAGAAAATTAAGGGTTACTTTGCAATAGACTGGTCCCACTTATGGTTTCCATACAATGGTCAACCGAATAAAATTAAGATCATCATAGAACCTTTTATGAAATAGACAGTCACTGATCTTAATGATTCAAGCGAGCCTCCTGGTTATCTCACATCTCGTGTGGAACAATTTACATTCGATACCTTTTTTTGGTGAATTCCCAGCTGATTCCTCACCAGAAGAAAGCATGCAAAACGAATCACATATTACTCATCTTACTTCTATACCTTTCTCTCGTTAGATTGTGCATAATGTATATAATGTAAATACAAATTTTAGATTAGATCCTGCCTCATGGACTTTATTTTTTGATGGTTCCAAGTCCAAGGAAGGATATGGAGTAGGTTGTGTCCTAATTGATCCTAAGGGAATGAAAATAATGATTGCTTGCAAGTTAGAATTTGATTGCACTAATAATGTAGCGGAGTATGAGGCTCTGGTTCAGGGACTCAAGAAGGCTGATGATTTAGGAGTGCAGGCCATTGAATGCTATGGAGATTCTGAAATTATAGTCAAACAAGTCAAAAATAAAATACACTTCTTATCTCCACGCTTGGCTAAATATCAGAGGATGGTAAGGGATTTAACCAACTCATTTTTAGCATTCAATATTAAATCAGTTCCCAGATCACAAAATTTTGATGCTGACCTGTTAGCAAATACAACGTCTAGACTAATCGCGCCAGAAGGTCTGTCTTCTCAAACTTTTTCCATTGAATTGATGTATAGACCCTCTATTCCGGATAATGCGACTAATTGGAAAGTATTTGATGATGACTGGTAGATACTCGATTTCCTCATGGCTCAGGATACATTCCAAGATATGGCCATTGATGAAGCAGAACATGAAAAGTCACTTGCTGATCTCTCAAACATTATCCCAAAGTCAATGATCAGTCTAGAAAAGTTTTATGATTTACAAGACAAGTTCAAATCTCAAACTAATTGTAAAACTCAAAGCTCATCCTTGAACTATGAGTGGGTCAATTTGGGCACCGAGCAGGAACCACGTTTTATCAATTTGGGAGTTGAGTGTACCCCTGAAGAACGAAAGGCTATCATTGCATTGTGTAAATAGTATAAAGATGTTTTTTCCTGGACTTATGACGAATTGAAAATGTTTGACACTAGCGTCATGTTCCATAATATACACATGAAACCAGAGGTTAAGCCATTTCAACAAAAGATACGGAAAATGCACCCTAGCTTATAACCCTTGGTAAAAAAGGAGTTGGAAAAGCTCCTCACTGCTCAAATTATATTTCTAGTTAGACACACTCAATGGATAGCTAATTTAGTGCATGTCCATAAGAAAAGTGGTGAAATTTGGCTGTGTGTCGATTTCAGGAACCTCAATCGGGCTTCTGAGAAAGACAACTATCTTGTTCCACCTATGGAACAGATTCTGCAGAAGATAGCAGGGTAGGAGATGTTTTCCCTCCTAGACAGTTTTTTGGGATATAACCAGGTTATGGTTGCTCCAGACGACCAATTAAAAACAGCTTTCAGGACCCCTTGGGGCACTTTTTCCTATAGGCAGATGCCTTTTGGGTTAATCAATGCGGGAGCTACTTTCCAAAGAGCTATGGACATAGATTTTCGAGGGTTAATGCATAATTCTGTCATGGTTTATCCTGATGATATCACTATTTACTCCAAAATGCGACATGAACATGTGTTTGCTCTGAAATTGGTTTTCGACCGCTGCAAGAAATTTGGCATTTCTCTCAACCCCAAGAAATCTATTTTCGCGGTAACAGAAGGAAAGCTTCTGGGCTTCATTGTTTCAAAAGAAGGCATGATTATTGATCTCGAATGCATAGAGGCTATTTCAAAGATTGGGTTACCAAGGCCGCGCAAAGCAATGCAATCCTTCTTAGGTAAGATAAATTTTGTACGTAGATATGTACCAAATTTTGCCCAGATTGTTAAACCATTACAACTTTTGGTCAAGAAAGATGTGCAGTTTACTTGGTCTCAGGAACAGAGAGATGCGTTTATCCAAATTCGAAAGGCTATTGCTGAAGCTCCTACTCTCATGTCTCTAGACTTTGATAAGGATTTCATTCTTTATACTTTTGCCACTGACTTTTCTTATGCAGTTGTCCTGACGCAAAAGCATGACGATGATGCAAAAATCCCGATCTCTTTCATGAGTTCAACATTTAAGGGTGCAGAGCTTAATTACTCACAGATTGATAAGCAAGCTTATGCGGTTTATAAGTTTGTCAAACATTACAGGCTCTACTTGCTGAAGTCTCGAACTAAAGTCATTGTTCCCTACTCTGCCATTAGAAACGTTCTCATCCAGAAAGAGTTAGGGGAAAAGAGGGCCCATTGGATGATGGCCCTACAAGAATATGATCTTGAGATCAGACCAACTAAAATTGTCAAAGGACAAGGTCTTTGTCTTCTCACCGCTCAATCTAATGACCCTATGCAGCAGCAATCCGAATGGGATCAAGAGGAAGAATTTCCCTTAGGTGTTGTTAACGTTATCGATGCTCCGACATCTGAATGGTATGATGATATAAGATTTTTCCTGAACCATGGGTTTGCCCCCAAAACTCTTGATTTTAAGAAAAGAAGGGCTTTGAGACTAAAAGATGCTCCTTATTAGTTTATTGATCAAGTTCTTTTTAGGAAAAATTATGATGGAGTATTTCTTAGGTGCTTGGAAAAACATGAAACTGATGACATCTTATTCCAATTTCATGCAGGAACTGCTGGAGGCCATTTTTCAGGTGAGACTACAGCACATAAGATTCTCAGGGATGGATATTATTGGCCCACATTGTTTAAATATGTTTACGCTTATGTAAGGAAGTGTGAACCATGTCAGAAATGCACAGGCAAGTTTAAGAAACCTGCATTTCCTCTTCAACCAGTCACAATTCAATTTCCATTCCAACAATGGGGACTAGATTTTGTCGGACCTATAAACCCTGCTTCGTCCCTCCAACATAAGTATATTCTTACAACAGCCGACTACTCCACCAGATGGGTGGAGGCAACCCCTCTTAAACAATGTAATGCAAATCAAGTAATTTCTTTCCTTGACAGTCAGATCATCACATGTTCAGCACTTCGGAGTACTTAGTTTTCAATAATGCATCCTACTTCTCTTCAATTGATATAACTGAATATGCCTTTGAAAAGGGGATCAAGCTTAAGTTCTCTGCCAATTATTACCCGCAAGGCAATGGTTTGGCTGAGTCGTCAAACAAGAATCTGATAAATATTCTCAAGATTGGCACACAGTTATATTATGCTTTATGGGAAGATCAAATAACCCCAAAGGCGGCCATTGCAAATTACCCCTACTGCCTTGTTTATGGCAAAGAAGCCATCCTTCCTGCTAATCTCACCATCCCTTCACTACAATTGGCTCAGTCTGTCCAAGGAGATGATTGTTCCCCTCTCCAGCATAGAATAGACACTCTCTTGAAGCTAGAGGAGGACAAGGAAATCGCTAAGAACAAATTGTATCATCATCAACAGATGGTGAAAAGATGGTTTGGTGAAAAATCTTCATTTGATAGGGAATTTTCTGTTGGTGACCTGGTTCTAAGGTGGGATAAGCAACATAAAGATAAGAACCAGTACACCAAGTTTCAGCGCCTTTGGCTACGACCTTTCATTATTACAGAAAATATTGGTCCCAGCACTATTCGATTACAGACATTAGAGGGAGTTGTAGACACCTTCCCAGTGAACGTGTCTCTTCTGAAAAAGTATTTTGTTTGAACAATCTAGTGCACTTGTACATAGGTGTGGTTTGTTTTTCAATCATTTGTTTTCTTGCATTGACATTTTGATTAGTCTTCTTGTTTTGTTTTGGTTTTCATTAATAAGGCTTCACACATATGGTAATGGCTTATAATCACTTTTCTCAGCAACAATTCCTTCTGAAGTTTCAGCATTGTTATCAATCTTACTTTTCTGGCTTTTGATTAGAATTTACTCTGAAGAATAAACAGTCAAATAAGTGCAGTATCTTTGGATACTTTTCACTTTGATCATTATCTTTCACAATGCTTTATTTGTGTAATTGAGGTATGGAGGATGGTCATCATTTGTCTATCTGGTGTTTCATGGTTGAACAGCATATCATAATAACCTGACCAGCTTCGATTGCTCATGGATCCTTTTACAATCACTTTAAATATGAATTTTGTTTAAATTATAAGTTACAAGGTGGGTGGTCTTGTTATCAAGCTAGCCCATTAGGTTCATAGGTGTTTAAGTGGAATGACATCTTCACATCAAGCCACCACACTTGGAAGATGACTTTCAGTTTTGCTAGAAGGTGGAAGATCCTATTATAGGTTGGTCCATTCATGATCCGCAAAGCACTGGTGAGTAACATTACCACTATATGGTCACCAAGCCATGGTAATGCCTTGAAGCCTATGCCAAAATAAATTGTTTTGTCTTTCGTTATGGGATTTTGTTGTATATAAGAACAGGGGGGTCTTATCACAAGCCATCCTTGCTATGATCATGGGTTTGGTCTTGGACTGGAGTTATCACAATATGGTCACCAAGCCATGATAATTTCTTTTGGTCTTACAGCCAGAAGACAAGGAGTCTCGTCATCAAGCTAGCTTGAACAGCTTCCAGATCATGCTTGTGAATGGTGTTGTTTCATCCGATCACCAAGTCAGTACAGTGGTCTTGTATCAACAAGGTTATATATATATATATAAAGAAGAAAAAGAAAGAAAAGACAAAAGAAAAGAAAAGAAAAGAAAAAGTATCACTGAATATACATGCAACTCTAATAAACCAGGGTGATTTGTCATTAGGATATCCATGAGCATTTCTAAGATTGTCCCCAGGTTCAACACAAGCTGCTTTTCAATGATTACATCATGGTAAAGGTTTGGTATTACTCTCTAAATCTTCTTATCATATGAGTGTTATCTTTAAAATGGTCACTATTTGAGATCTATCTAATTTTATGTTCACTGTTTGTTGACTATTATCTTTTGAGTATTTTCTTTGAATTAAGTTTCAAGAAATTGGTTGATTAATGTGTTGTCTTTAGTCTTGATTTGATTGCAAAGATAACTGGTTCTTCCCAGCCAGTCGCCATTTGTTGTGTCCACAATAGATCCCATGCTTAGCTAAAGCACAGGAACCCCATTTTAATCAATTTGAAGGTATATGGGTAAGTTTCTCTTTGAAAATATGATTTTTGGTTTAGATGTTTTAAACATCACTACCCATGTATCTGTACTTCATTTTCGCTGCTTGGTCTAGGTTTCTTTAGGTGTTTGGTTTGAAAAATCTTTAAATTTTGACTATTTTGTCATTTCTCTTGGAAAACCCGAAACCTGAAATTTGCAGAAACCGAAACCTGAAAGTTTCAGGTGCGGGAATTGCTGTTTTTGTTTTGGGATTTTCGTCGTCTCGAAACCCGAAACCTGAAGGTTTCGGGTGCGGGATTTCGTTTCTTTTGAAGTTTGTTTTTAATAAACCTGAAACCCGAAACCCGACGATGTCGCATTTCAGGATTCCGTATTTCCGTTTGCAAGTTTTAATAAACCCGAAACCCGAAACCCGACACTGTCGCGTTTCAGAATTTGGGAATTCATTTTTAACGTTGTGTTTAATTGCGTTCCGAAACCCGCAACCCGCAACTTTCGGGTTGTGACTTTCGAAAACTTGGTTTCGATTTGGCCATATTTTGAAACCCGAAACCCACCAGTTTCGGCTTTCGGCTTTCGGGAGTGGTAAATAAAACCTTTTATTATGTTTGAACCCGATCCCGCACTTCGCTCAATCTCAGCCGTCCATTTCTCTTAATCCTACGATCGTGATTTAATTTGGGTAAATTGATAAATATAGCTTTTATTTACTTTTATTTATCATTTTTACTCGCCAAATTACTCCGCTGAGCTAATTTTTACCGTGGATTTCTCGCCTTCAATCGACAGCCAATTTTTTAGTTATCACAGGTAGGATTGTCGTCATCTCATTTTTTTTGGTCGGTCTTTTGGCTATCTGTGATTGTTGTTTTTTTTTTTTTTTTTTGTCTTCTTTATTTCGTCAGAAATTACGAAGTTTGCCACTATGTCACGAAGCACCCGGTCCAGGGCTGCTCTCAAAGGTACCTTAACCAAAGACCCCAACTTTGGTATCTTATTTGATACCAGTGGAAAGGTCACCGAGACTTATCAAATGGATTGGTCTCGGATTTATGCTATTTTCGACAACGATGACCTCTCGCAAATAGAATTTGATAGGCTCGCTTATGAGAAGATTAGGGCTTCTCAGATTCATACTATCGCTGCATGGCCCGCTATGTTATCCTATACATATGCAGTGAATTGGATAATAGAGAATGCTAGTGTTAAAGACCGGTCTTTCAATGATCCTTTGGGGAATCAATTGACCCATTTCCTCCCTGAGGTTTTTACCCGAGCGTTTGCTCTCAGGCCGCATAAGCAGACCCTATCTCGGGACTCCCTAATTGTTCATTGTTCAAAGCTGAATGGGCACCTATAGTGCATCATGTCTTGACTACCGGTGAATCCTTCCCGTGGGCTTCCATCTTGTCCTCAGAACTAAAAAATGCTATCGAAGATTATCAGGAGGCTCCAGCTTTCAGAAAACCGCATTTCTTTTTATCTGCCTATGTAATTGATGTTTTCTGCTCATAATTTCAATACCCCAACTTGAACTGGAATTGGACTCCAACAGACCCACCAGTGCATATCTATCATTCAATTATGTGGGAAGAAAACTTTATCCCTTTACTATATGATATATGTGATTAGTTCCTGGGCATTGTTTACTTCAAGATTTTCAAGCAAGAAGCACCAGCATTTTCAGATGATGCCAAGACACTCATCGATACTATCGATGATTGGTATGTGTGTGAGTATTTCTCATATATCAGAGTGTGGGGCAGTAATACTGTTCATCTATTGCCCAGAATTGTCCCTGATGGATTGGCTTTGAAGGAAATTTCATTCCAAATTGTAACTGATGGTATGCATAAAAAACTCATAGGACCTAGAAAGAAAGGGTGGCCTAGATTCCCTTTGAACCTTGGGTCATTGGTAATCCCAATTTCCAATTGGGAAACCACCCTTGGTGACCAGTTGGTTGATTTTAAATTGGGATGTGGTCCTAAAAGAAAGTACGACCCCAAGAAGTTATTGGATGCACATATAAAGCAAACCCATGTAAAAATACACTATGTGCATGAGGACGCCCCAGATGAATCTATCTATCATGGAGTCAATACATTTTTTGAAGTTATTGTCAGAGCAAAAGACCTAGAAGATCAACATAATATTCTGCACTATTAGAAGGAATTAAAGCTTAGGGTGCTGAGTTATAGGAAATTGGAGCTGTACTTGCTGGACAAAGTGAGAAAAGAAAAGGAAGGAAAGGAAGCTAAGGAATCTAATCCTCTTCAAGTGGTGGTTCATTCACAACAAGGCAAAGGCAAAAACCCCATCGAAGATTCTCCTCCTAAGAAAACATCATAACAGACCAAGTCCTTGTTATACACCTCTTAGCAATTTCAGAAAGATCTGGCACAATTGACATCAGTGTTGAAGGCTCACCCTGCAGAGCCTAGGAATGTTACTATGGATTCTCAGATGATGGAGACTTCAAATCCCCTTGAAATTATTAGTGCAGTTGTGCAAGAAGATGATGATTTGGTGTTTACACGTGCCAACTCAGCAAAAAGGAAAAGGATCCATGCTGATCCATTCCCCAACGTTCAGATTATTAACTGTGATGTTGCTGAAGAACCTGAACCCCCAGTTTCAGTAACTGAGGAGACTACAGAACAATCCTAGTTAGTCACAGACTTGTTAAATGTTATTGAAATGGAATGCTCTGGTCAAGATCAGTCATTTGAAGACACCTCTATTCAGGATTTCCTGGCTTCAACATCTCAGTTAAACTCATTTCAACAATTTTTGGCTTCGTTTTCAGAGAATTTACCTCACTTTTCATTGTCTCAACTGTTTAATGGTATAACTTCTTCTTCTACCACACTTACATGTAGTCAAGAGTCTTTCTCCATTTCTAAGTCCATGATGCTAGAAGCTTAAACCACTATCATCCCTACACAGTCACCTAAATCTCTTCTACTAATACCTTCCATCGACCAATTCACCGCCATTCCTTTTCCCATTTCATCCTCTATCACAATTCAGGATAAGCTTCCTACAATCTCTCAGTTTACACCATTATTTATTTCTATTTCACCTAGCATTAAGGAGCCACCTATAGTTCCCTCTCCATCATTAGCTCTTAATGCCGAAGAACAGACCCCTCCTTCTGAAGCTTCCACGTCGGTCCCCTCAATCACACAGGTCCAGTCATTTGTCCAAGATATTTATGTCCCTGTGGTCCTTCCTCAAGTCACCATGTCCATCCCTCACCCTAGTGGTATTATGACACCTTCGATAATTTCCACTGCTAATGTCTTTCCCATCACTACCTAGTTGGCTGATGAATATGTGGATGAGGATGTGGTTCCTATTGGAAACTATTTTTATGACAAGGAAGAGAAGACAGTATTCAAAAGGACAAGGAAGAGAAGTAAATATGAGCAAGCATTGGGATCACCTGCTCCCATTCAAGTCTTGTGGACTCAACAAACTGGTGACCCTCAATATGGGGCTATTGAAGCAACAACAGTTTTGGGGGCTTTTGCTGGTACCAATATAGATTCAGTACACTTGCTGAATAGAGAGGTTGATCTTAAAAAGGAAAGGATCAAGGAACTTGAAAATGAGTTGGCCAGGATTAAAGATGAACATGGCCTCCATGTGGCTGATATCAAGTAGGAATGGATGGAATGCTTGCAAGCATCAGAATAGGAGAATATCTCCCTTCAGAACCAGCTTAATATTGAAAAGACTCAAAACTCCATCCATGCGGAAAGGATAACAACTTTAGAGATACAAGTTGGAACTGTAACTGCAAATGCAGCTTCAGCTGGTTTCTCTAACTTTACACCACAGGAGTTCAAAGACTTGGCCTTGGAGGTTAATCATAATCATTATAAATTGCTTGAAAAGCTGTACATTGCACAGGATGAGATTAGAGAGACATTTATTATTTTTGATAAATTGTCTTCTAAGCTTGAGGTATAGGAAATCAAGAGAATTCAGGCTTCCAAATCTCAAGAGGAGATCAATGAATGGAAAAGGTACATCAAAAACACCCCTGTAGACTTTTCGATTCTCAACAGCCTTCAAATGAAGAAGAACAAAGCTTCCTTGAATACCTGGCTTGATTTCAATGACTCTGCTGAAGATATCATCAAAAAATCTAAAGACCTTTGCAATCGACACTGGTACACAGCTGATAGCATCATGGAAGCTCTAAATCTCCCATACATGGATCCTATTTTGCAGGCCCTTCCACCTAAATGTAAGCTGGAAGAAGTGGAGCGTGATCATGAAGAAAGTGCGCAGAAGATTTGGGCTATTGAGGCAGTCAACATTGGTCATGTGGATGAATTGATCAGGAAGCCGCTCTCCCTCGAGGGAAAGATCCATTCTTACCTTCACACTTGGCATAAGATTTCCAATCATGACATGGAGAACAACATATGCAATTCCCAAATAGGCATAGAATCTGTCAATTATCCAAATGTAGATGAACTATTAGAAATATATGATAAGTGGCAGGATTTTCTGGCCCAATAGACTCATTTCTGATTTTGGAATCCCTGCTTTGTAGGATTCATTTTTGTATTTTGTTGTAATATTTAAGGAAGAATACCTCATGGGGGAAGGGTTTGGAATTTTTGGAATTGTAATTCAGCAAGAGATAAGACCGAGTATACTCTGTGGCCAGAGTCATTGTAATTTTTGTACAAGACATCTCAATACAGTAATGTTATCTTCGGATCCATCTTCTTATTATCACTTAAATTTCTTTAAGGATTTATGATTTTATGTTCCAGATTGTCATCCGCTATACATATGATCTCTTGTTGAATATATAATGAATGCATAGATTTGTTGTATTGGTATTTCTGTATAATTGATGTGTGTATGAAAATATTTGATTAAATACTTTCTTTATCGATTTCTGCAATTGATCACATATATATATTCAATCATTGTTGATTTTTCAATCAACAAGAAGATAACATATTATATCTTGATGGTCTCTAACCTTGGATTATTTTGTTTAATTTTCATTAAATAAATCATAATTTAAATAAGCAAATATCTCATCTAAAGGCATTTCTGTTAAAGGTGATAGGATGTTTGCTCTCTTACACCTCAAGGTTGATCTGCATAAACACTTAGCTTTTCATGTTAGAATAGATCTGACTTAAGATTAGGTTCTTTTTCTAAATAGGCTAAGTTAGAATTGCTAACTGTTTTCCACACCTTTGTTTCCCTAAATTGGGAAACTGATCTTATTGATCAAACCCCTTTACTCATAGAGTGCCAGCGGAGGCCGAATATTCGTGGGTGATTACCACACCAAACAGCTCAAGGATAGAATTTCCCTTGCATAGGGTCTTTCAAATCCTTTGGATGGGTTTTCATCCCCTATTGTGTGCCTTGGAACCCATTCCAGCACCTTGCACTTACCCTGCACACCCGAGGCTTCAACAGGATGCCAATGGATCAACGGACTCAACTGACCGGTAAGTGCTTTGTCTGTTATAGCGATGCCCTATTGCAGCGAAGTCCTGTTACAACTACCATGTGGAGAGATGATCACGTTGTTTATGTTCAATGTATGGAGCAGAACTGAAGAGTAATAGCTGGCACCAATCGTACCTTCCTTCCACAGGCTTAGTGGGCTGCTACACCTGTGTCTCTCAATGCTTTGAGCTTATCTGAATAAAATCGACACAAGTTAGCATAAATTAAAGGATAGAATTCATAACCATAACAATCTTAGGCATTAATAAAGTAAGGCAATGATAAATCATACCTTTCAGGATTCATGCTCAACTTGAGGAAAAGACATATATCTGGTTTATGGAAATAAGGGAAGACAAGGCAAAAAGAGGTAATAAGTGTGGTAATAAAGGGACTATTCCAGGACCTAACATCTCCCCCCAACTATCTGATTGCATATCCCTATGCAACAACTTCCACTTGTCTGAATCTAAATCCATACTATATCTATGGAGATTGGTGAGGTTGAAGGAAAGTTTAGGTGCTTCCCTCAAGTTCACAAATCCATTACAGGCAACCCACTTCTTCCAACATTGCCTCTCCTCCTTCTTAGTCAAAACATAATTTCTTCTGTATGAGCTCATAGGAATCCATATGAGAGGAAATTTGAATCTTAGTCCCAACCATAACGGTCCACATGCTTCCATGCACTTAACATACCCAGGCACCCTAAGAAGAGCCTGTTTAAAATTCTCAAAACAATATGGATCCCCTTCCCTCAAATATGGGGAAGAAGCTAGCCATATGTGCTTGCTACCTTCTAGGGCATACTGCTGTTGCTTGGAGATTGTCTGGACATAGGTAGTGATGACTGTCCTTTGTAGATCCTTCAAATGTTGAGTCTTCATAGAATATTTGAGAGACCTTTCATGCTTTGCGATGAGAACTCTTGGAAGTCAAGGTTCATTTCTGATCTAAAGAGTAGAATTACCCTCATTCCTATTGATAGTCTGAGAGGCATCCCACCATTGCACGTGATTGGTGACAAAATAAGTGAAGGCTCTCAGTTGAACATCCCCCAAATAGGGCATAGGAATAGAATGAGAATCAATATAGCATGCTTTATCGTGCAAATATAATTCACACAACAAATTTTGATCCCCAAAATCACTGTGTATAAAGGTCTCCAAGAACTGAGGGGAAGTTATCAGCTGATATGGTCTTCCTTCTTTCAATGCCTTCAACTTAAATAAAGTTATTTGTTCATAAAGAAATATAGGGTAAGAAGGAGATGGAGCCCTACAACTCAACAATTCCTGAGAGAGACTGTACATCTGATCTTTTTCCTGTTGCATGGACTTGAATTTCCTCAATTATTTCAATTCTTCTTGAACACTGTCCCAATGGAATTTCTGGAAGATCAATTCCTCATCCCATTTCTCTCTCAATTCCCTGATAGTCTTTCTGTATTCATAGAGAGGGACCATCCCTTCTTTGCACTGATCAGCATGTTTTTTCCATTTAACTAACTCAAGTTTCAACAATGAAATCTTCCTTAGTAATCCTTCTATTCTTCCATCACTTGCATCCCCTTCTTCATCATTGTCAATTTCAATGATCTCTTGAGCTTCCACCACTTTTGTTTTATATTTAGGCACCCTTGTCAAAGCTTGACCTGGGACCATCTGCTCCTGTGTCTCAACAGGCCTGTCTTGGGTCAACAGCTTGGAAGCTTCTTCTTCATTAGTTACAGCAGCTTCCACTTGTGTGGTTGCATCAAAAAACCAAATTGGAAATGCTGGTTCTTGTGTAGCAGCATCCCTTGTTTCAATTACCTCAGTTTGTGTTGCAAATTCCATAACCAAGTCAAGAGGTGCTGGTTCTTGTGTGTCAGCACCCTCTTCCTGTGTTCCAATCTCATTCTCTTCTGTTTGAGTTGCAACCTAGACAAATAATTTTGAAGATGTTGGTTCTTGTGTAACAACATACAAATTCTGAGGATTGCTTGGAGTGCCTACTATTTGAGCTGCTGCTTCAGGAACAAGCTCTTGGAGTGTTGGTTCTTGTGTAACAAACTTCTGTTCTGAAATGACTTCAGTGCTCTTAGATTGTTGAGATCCTCCTTGGACTATTTCTGTATATTGAGACTATTCTAGGGTCATGTCAATATCCCCCAAGTCCTGAGGTAGGTATGGGAGGATTTCAGTGTCTCTAGATTGTTGGGATTGTATTTCTTCCTTCTCTTGTAGCTCCTGATCAGGAATTATGTCCATTTTTGGCTCATTCTCTTCCGTTAGCTCCACTGTAGGTAATTCTCCTTCTTCTTGCTCTACCTTTTCGAATTTCCATGCTGATGCTTTCACCATTGTGACTTTACCCCTACAAGTTTAAGTACATCCCCACGTGTTGAATATATTGGTTCCAAAGTGTTCTCCAGCTTACAAAATAGAAGGTGGATTCTCTAACTGATCTGCAGCCTCAACCAGAGTATCCAAATTCTTCTTTGCCTGCTTTTTGCATGCTTCTTTCCACTTTTGCAATTCATCTCGAAGCATTTGCACTTCATCCTTTAACAGATCATTCTCATAAAATAGATTTTAAATTTGGGGTTCACTTGTAGTAGGTTCTTGTGGAACGACGGGTGATCAGGGTGTAAGAATGGGAATTTCAATACTTGCCCCCATTGCACATGTCACTTCTACAGTTGTAACAAATCTAGTTCTCATTGTTTTCTCTTGCCCAGATGGTTGGCCTTCTCCTTTTGATCTTCTCCTTCTTTGATGTGATACAGGGGTCTCCCAATTTTCTAAGGCCGGCATAGAGGGACCACTCCCCAATTCGTTATATTTCCATGTTTCAACCACCAATACTTCCTCCTCAATTATGGTTCCCCTCAATTTAGGGGAAGATTCAATGTTAAAAACATTCACATATTCTTTCTCTCCTAACTCAAGTTGGTGTCCCAGGCTCCCTCTTTGATACTAAGGGTTTGGTTCCTGGATTTCTTCTTCTAATGCAGCTTCTGCAGCCACAGCTTCTACTGTTGCAGCCTCTACGGTTGCTCCAGCATCAGCTGCTGCTATTGCAGCTTTTGTTATTCAAATTGTTTCCTCTAAATTTGTTGTTGTAACAGGTCCCTCCTGAACACTCTGATCCTGATCTTACGAAATTTCATCCTCGCCCCCAACTGAATCTAAGGGACTCCGGTCCTCCTCCTCTACTTCAATACCTCCCATCTCTAATGTAGGTTCCTGAATTATCCCAGCCCCAGCAAGAAATTGTGCCCAAGTCTGGTTCTGCTATGCTAGTGACCTTAAGATTAATAATATAATTAAACTATGATTGGTGAAAGAAGAAAGTGGATGTCGGGTTGTTCTCACATAACCAGCCATGTGATGTAGGGTTCTCAAAAGATAAAATGGCATGTTAAGTAGATTACCATGGCGTAAATGGGACAATAGGGGAAATTCAGAGAGATAGACAATTTTGTACCTGTCTTCACAAGAAATGTATTTCTTTAGGAAGATTTCAACTTGATCCCAGGGTTGGGGTAATTATTCCAATGCTATTCCACGGCCTCTTGGATGAACATTCTCACGGGCTGCAAGAAAATCCTCCACTGCAGTCGCATTCTGCGCCTTTTGTCCAAACCAGCTCCTCCCAACTTGAGGCAAACAAGTAACTTCTGCCACAATTTCTTTGGTAACATCTATGCACAATCCCTTGACCTCAGAATGAGTATCGGTCAGGTTAAGGGAAAATTGTAATGTTGTCTTTGTGTGAAAACCATTTAATCGTTGAAAATACATAGTCCACCCAGCTGCTTCAAAGATGTTGAAAACCTTTGTGTTTTCACGTAGGGCCTCTGTGTTCTCAGGTTCATGCCGAACTGGAATACCCATATCACCTTTCCTTCATAGTTCTGATGGCAAATACAGAGACTACCAATTCGGACGTGGGAGTTGCAGCATACGAATATTCATCGAACAACCGAAGTTGGAATTGGATATTTTAGGAAAGTTGATACAGTTATGAAAATGGAATAATTAGCAGGTCTGGGTACGGATTGGGTAAAGGTGACGATCGTGGAATGGATATGAGTGCTAATTCTAACATGTTCCTTGGTGGTTAAATGGGTATGGGTTGCTGATGGAGACTAAAGCCAAAGCATAACTATTATTTTTATATTAATTTTATGCCTAATCATGTATATGGTCAGAACTCGTCCCTTTGCAATGTGAACTAAGCCGTAACTTTCCACAAGGGTCTGACTTCATCTTCACGTCCATCAATTAGAAACATAATTGCGCATGTGCTGTTATGAGTTGGCCACCGCCAATTGAGCGGGCAAATACATCCATGCTAGCAGGAAACCATGGCAATCCAATGGTTTTTTTTTTCATTCTTGGCAGAACTGTGGTTGGAGCTATGAAATGAGTTGGCTAAATTGTAGCCCAGCTGAATGGCTGCGGCGATATTATTTAAGAAATGGGAAATCTCATGGAGCTGCAGCTGATGAATAAGAGAAATCTGGCAGGATTATGGCTGCGAAAATAGGAAAAGTAGGTGAAATCGGGCGGAGTCACAGCTGGTGTATAGGACAAATCTAGCGGAGTTACAGTTGCGAAAATAGGAGAAATAGGAAAAATTTGGTGGAGTCGCAGCTGGTGTATAATGACAAATCTGGCGGAGTCACAGCTGCGAGAATAGGAAAAATGGACAAAATTGGCGGAGTCGCAGCTATGAAAATAGGAAAATTAAGCCAAGTCTAGCGGAGTCGCAGCTACGAGAATAGGAAAATGGACAAAATTGGCGGAGTCAAAGCCGCGCGAATAAGAAAAATGGGCAGAAATTGGCAGAGTCGTAGCTGCAAAAAATGGAAGTTGGAAAATCTTCAGTTGATTGGTTAATGCTGCTAAATTGTTCATTTTCTTCAAGGAGTTATTCATAATAGGAAAATAAGCTAGGGTTCCCGCAATCATCTGGCCCAGTCGTGACCGCTGTTCCTCAAGTAGATTCCTGTACACATTTCTCAAAATCAAACCAATCAAAGTGTAAAAGAAAATAAATAAAAAGAAAATAGAACAACAATTTATTTATGTACAGATTCCTGTGTGGAAATTGTAGTTTAAGAATTCACAGGAGCAGGAAAAGATTCCTACCCTTGGGTTAACTGATAATCTAGATCAGCTGCAACATGCGAAATGAATGCGTTTCTTGATATCGGATTATGATAGAGACATAATCGATGACCATTAGCAAATAAAGGCATTTAATGCTCATCAATGGTGATCAGACGGATGGCCCCATTATCAAATACCTTATCTATCTTGTAGGGACCCAGCCATCTCGTGTGAAGTTTTCCCTTAAAATCCCTCTTGAATCAGGAATCATATAGTAGCGCCCAATATCCTTTAGAGAACAATTTTTTCTTCATGAACCTATCATGCCATCGGGAGCGTTGCTGTTGAATTAATTTCATTCGGTTTACAGCAACTGTGCGCTTTTCATCTAGTTCATTTAACTGATTTAGCCGGTTCTTCTGAGCTTAGGTCATGTCCAAGTTTGCTTCTATGCTTGTCTTTAGAGTTTTAATTTCAAATTCAATAGGAAGACAACGTTCTTACCGTACACCAATTCGTATTGGGAGAAACCTGTAGTGTTGGGCCATGTGGTACGGTATGCCCATAATTCCTCTGGAAGTCTTTCAGCCTAGTCTTTGCGATGACTCTTGACTATTTTTGTAAGGATAGATTCAATTACTTTATTAGTGCTTTCCACTTGACCATTGGCCTGTGGATGATATGGTGAGGTTATCCTATGTTGAATATGATATTTCTGCAATAGGGCTTCCATATTTTTGGACACAAACTGCGATCCTCCATACTATAACTATCTCCTTGGGTACCCCAAAATGGGTGAAGATCTCCTCATATAAGAAATCCATCACAACTTGCTCGTTGGCCTTTGTCAAAGCCACGACCTCCACCCTTTTTGTCATGTAATATGTGCAAACTAGGATATAAACTTTCTGCTTCGAAGGAGGATTGATAGGCGCTATGAAATCCAGAGCCCATCTATCAAAAGGTTCAACCACCATCTGTGGCTGAAGAGGCATCTAATCTAATTTGTTTGGCTGGCCCATCCTCTGGCAGCTGTCATAAGCCTAAACATATTTCTTTGCATCCTGAAACATTATTTCCCAGAAATACCCCATCGTTAATGCCTTATGACCAATCCTCTTGTCAAAAAAATGCCCCCCATAGGGCTCATCATGGAAAGCTTTCAAAATATTGTAAATTTCATCCTCCCTCACACACCTTCTTATTTCCATATCCGGACTAGTGTGAAAGAGATGCCCATCTATCTAGGAATATCTAGCACTCTGCTGTATGATTTTCTTTTTTCTCTTTTCGACAGATGTGTTGGAAGCTTTCCTGCAGCCAAATAGTTAGCAACTTCTGTGTACCAAGGGGAGTGAGCTGAGACTGCAAACAAATGTTCATTAGGGAAGGAATCTTTGACTGGTAAAATGTCATCATTTTTAGTAAGTTGAGATAAAAAGTCAGCAACAATGTTTTCCTTCCCTGGTCTATCAACAATCGTAATATCAAATTCTTGCAACAACAACAACCACCTAGTTACTCGCGCATTCGTAATAGGTTTATTCATTAAGTACTTAATCGCTGAGTGATCAGTGTGCACAAAAGTGCAATATCCAGTGATGTAATGTCTGAATTTATTGATGGCATAGACAATAGCAAGGAATTATTTTTCTGTTACAGTGTAGTTTAGTTTAGTAGGAGTCAAGTTCTTACTGATGTAATTAATTACATATGGAGCATGACCTTCCTGTTGTCCCAACGCTGCTCCAATGGCAGTATCTGAAGCATCGGAGGAGATATGAAAAGGCATATCCCAATTGGGTCCTCGTAAGATAGGTGTTGTGGACAGCCTTTTCTTAGGTTTAGTAAACATTGTTTGGCATGCATCAGTCCAATCAAACTGTACATCCTTCATCAACAGAGTGAATAAAGGAGAAGCTAGTTTGGAAAAAATTTCTATAAATCTTCTATAGTAACCAGCATGCCCTAGGAAGCTACATACCTCTTTTTGTGTTCCAGGAGTGGGTATGTTTTCAATTACCTTAATTTTGGATGGATCTACCTGGATACCATCAACAAAGATGAAGTGCCCTAGAACTATACCCTATCTCATCATCATATGGCACTTTTCAGTGCTTAAAGATAACTGGGTTTGTTCACAGCCTTCTAAAATTCTTTCTAAATTTTTCAATTCCTCCTCAAAACTACTACCATATGGATTAAAATCATCCATAAAGATTTCCATGCAGTCATTTACCATTTCGGAAAAGATGCCAATCATAGCTCATTGAAATGTGGTCGGTGCATTACAAAATCCAAAAGGAAGCACCTTGTATGCAAAGGTACCCCAAGGACAAGTGAAGGTGGTCTTATCTTGGTCTTCAAGGGAAATCTAGATTTGATTATAACCACTAAATCCATCCAGAAAAGGAAAGAATCTTTTTCTAGACAAGGTGTCCAAGACCTGATCGATAAATGATAAGGGAAAATGGTCCTTTTGTGTCACTTTATTTAGTTCTCTGTAATCTACACAGACTCTCCATTTTCCATTCTTCTTTGGCATGATCACAAGTGGGGAAACCCACTCGCTGTCTGAAATTGGATAGATAAATCTTGCCTCTAAAAGCTTTTGAATTTCTTCTTTCACAATATACCTTAAATTTTGGTTCATCCTTCGTTGTGTTGATGTATTTGTAACTTCGGAAGATATTCACTTGTATATTATATTTGTACTTTATTGTATCCCCAACGGAGATGTATTATTCCCCCGATTGGAAGTGTCGTCAACTATACTTGCAAGTGTCACAAGTTATATTGTAAGTGTCATAACTTATACTTGATGGGTTATTAGACCACCCTAGTGGGGTTCATCCCAGTCAACATTATGTTAAGTGGTTAAGTTGGGGCCTACCTAGTTAGAGTTAAAAGACAAGTGAAGTAGTGTATAAATAGAGAGTGTGTCTCTCTCATTTTACACATTCTATTATTCACGCACTTCACATTAGTGAGAGAAGAGGAGGGTGCGCACAAGTGGAGGAGGAGCATGTTGTTGAAGATATCTATCTCTTGGGTTTGATCATGGTGATCCTTGTATTGATGCTTATTCTATCTATGAGGAAGTTGCGGGGTTTTTCACCTTCTTGGTTTTCCTCGGTGAAATGTTTTGTGTCTCTTGTCTCTTGTCTCTTATGCTTGATATGATGTACATGTTGTTCTTTCAGTTAAGATCCTAGATCAGAATGAATTAAATTCTGAAAAACTAACATGGTATCAGAGCTATCCTAAAGGAAGGAAAGATATGGCATTTATTACACTTGTTGCACTTGCGACAAATTGCAAGCTAGGGCTTGATATAGAAAAAACCAGTCATCATAGCACTTTCGCTATAAATCCATTTTGGCGAAGGTTCAGGATCTAAAATTTTTATAGGTCATAGATAACATCCCCATGTACCTTGTTTCTAAAGTACAACATCTGATTTGTTGAACTTTGTGATTTATGATCCGTACAAGTTAGGGTTTCTGCCTCTTCTAGATCTCAGTTATAAACAGGTGACCTAGGAAAAAAGGTCACAACTTGGGCTAGGAAGCTCCAAATGAAATTTCATAAAATGTGAAAGGTAGGGAACGGACTGTACTTTCACAGGTCCTCTTTCTAGAGGCTGAAGTTGAACCAGTGACATGTGGCACGCTGTAGAAGTTCACTCTCCTATTTTATCCCATAAAAAGGTCACGTTGTGGAACTTGGCATAACTCTCTCTCAGAGAATCCAATTGAGGTCAAACCTATGGGGTTCGAAAGATGATAGGTCAGGCTACTGTAGTCCAAAGTTTCAGAACTTGTGGATTTGTAATTTTAGACATGAGCTAGAAAAAATCAGGTGCATATTTCTGTCAAAACATAATTGGATTATGAGCACCTTCATTCTTGGCTTGTCACTTCTGCGGGAATTTAGGGCTTCGAAGAAAGTTGGAATTTTTGGAATCGGAGTCCACGGATGAATGATCCTCAGAAAAAATTAAATTTAGAGATCAAGATTGAATTTTTTGGTTGGGCAGAAGGTCGGGCTTGATCAAACCCTAGTTCGCGATTTTGATCGGAAAGGTGGAAAATTAGGGCTTTTGCAAAAGTTGGAATTTTTGAAATCTGTGACCACAGCTGGAAGCTCCTTAGAAAAATAAATGTTTAAAACACAGATCGAACCTTTTGGATGGGTAGAAGACCGGACTTTATCAAACACTAGTTCGGGATCCTGTCTAAAAGATCCAGAAGTTTCAAAGGCAATTTTGAGGGGTCAAATTCTGCAATTTTCAAAATTGAAGTATACCAACTTGATCAGCTCAGCAAGGCACATCTTTCCATCCATTCAGAAGTTTGAAATTCAAAATTTGAATTTTTAGGGTTTCTCTGACAAACCCTAATCCAGCTCCAGATCCAGTTTTAGCAAATCAAAGTGGATTGGGTTTATCCTAGAAGAGAATGAATTGGACACCTGCATAAGTGAAGAAGTTCCAGTTCCAGAGGGAGATGAGGCTAAGGCCTTACATAAAAAGACTGCAAGCAATCTCGAGAGGTATGACTTGAGGAGATACAGGTATGTTTTGAAATTTGTTCATGATTAAGTTTATGATATGTTTGTCTTCATATTATTGAGGTTAGTACAATATTGATCAATTTTAGACTTGTCTTATCACCTTAATAAAAGTATGAATGCATGTGAATGATAGAAGACATCCATTAATTAGGTTTATTACACTTATGATTGTACTAATGCATTGTGGTGTTGTATGAGGATGATGTTGTCCGCTAACATGAAAGGCACATCATGAAAGTTCTAGATCAAGAACATATGACCATGGTGACATGAAGACAAAGACTCATCCATAGTCATGGATCACATAGAATCTCTACTTATGAGGTATGTATAATTTGGTTCTACAATGGTTAACTTATGAGTTATGCAGGTTACTAAGCACAAGTCATTGAAGAGAACAAGAAGATATTGTCTGGGTATGTTAGACATAACTAGCAAACATGATAACCAAGTATGTTTTTCCTATATCAAGTTAGAATCCTAGCTTGTGTTAGGATCTTATATTTTTGGATGATTATTCGTGAAGTTAGAAGTTTAAGTAATCAAGGGTTTATGCATATTATGTTTCTTACTTTGATTGATGATATGACTAACGAGAAGAGTCCTATGGTCAAATAAGAATATGCATGAGTAAAAGAAGTCTTCCCTAAAACTTTGAATACCAACGCTTATTACCTATGTATGAAATGATCATGACCATACATAAGATTATTTAGAATTATAATGTTTTGATAATATTGAGATTATACTAATGTATGTATGGTTATGTATGAGATCTTGAGGATAACACAATAATGACACTAGTGCACACTTAAGCATGCATAGTGATCCAAGATGGATATAAGTTCAAGGACAGGTAATCTAGGAAGCAAAGATCAAGAGGGAGTCCACCCAAGAACCAAACAAAGATAAGTATTTGAATTGTCATTTATTATATGTATGATTACTTAAATGATGTTGTTCATTCATGTACATACTTATATTCCTAGATTTAGGATGTATGTTATGCATATTAGAAAAGTTGCATTAATGAACAAGATACTACTAATATGCAAGTAATGGGTAAGTGGCGTATGGTACTGTACAACATTCCATTGCTACTTATCTAGAATGAAACCTCTTTGTTGACATGTTGGGAGTTGTGCACACCCTTAACAATGTTCTAGTAGAGATGGAAGGCATCTAGAAAGTTACGGGATATGGATAAATGTTGTATTGAAGCATTGGCTAAGATAATTGCATGACTGTATGACATATGTCTCTATGAGTAAGAATTTGTTCTGAAATATATAAGACGTTTCTAATCATGCAATTGAACTTGTCTTGTAGGAAAGACCGTGTATCATCACCTACAAAAGAAGGACTGCAACATTTGTTCCAGCAACGAAGTTCAAGAAAATTATCTATTGAAGATATTGAAGAATCTAAAGTTCCCAGGATCCAGGACACAGTAATGGAAGAATGCCATGGTCAAGGAATACCAGTCGATCAGGAAGAATGATGTCTGGGATGTGGTCTCGAGACCAAAAGGGAAGTTTGTTGTGAATTGCAAGTGGATCTATAAGATCAAGCATGATGCAAATGGTAACATAGAGAAATACAAGGCGAGGTTTGTTGCTCGTGGCTTCTCCCAGAAAGAGGGGATAGATTATAACGAGAATTTTTCACCTATAGCCAGATACACTTCCATCAGATCAGTACTTTCCCTAGCTGTAGTGATGAAGTGGAAGATACACTAGATGGATGTCAAGACAGCTTTCTTGAATGGTGTAGTCGAAGAGGAAGTGTATGTGGAGCATCCACTTGATTTTGAGACACATGTCTGGGTGTCATATGTGTGCAGGTTGAAGAAATCCTTGTAAGGATTGAAGCAAGATCCTAGGACTTGGTATGGTAGGATAGATAGCTTTCTATCCAGTTTGGGCTTTACCAAGAGTAAAGCGGATTCCAACCTTTACTACAAGGTTGAGGAGGGAAATCTAGTGATACTACTATTGTATGTGGATGACCTGTTTGTTACAGGTGAGGATAGATTGATTTCCGATACAAAGAGGAATCTTCCTGCCAAGTTCGAGATGAAGGACTTGGGGATGACGCACTACTTTCTAGGCATGGAGGTGTGGTAGAGTGTAGGTGGAATCTTCCTTGGACAAGGGAAATATGCAGTAGAGAACCTAAAGCGGTTCAGGATGATGGAATGCAAGGCCATGGCCACACCTATGGCATAGAACCTGAAGCTTCTGTGTGATGCTTCATCTGATCCAGTTGATGTCACAGTGTATTGTCAGATGATTGGGTCCTTGATGTACCCAACGAACACGACACCAAATATTTGCTTTGCGGTGAACACATTGAGCCAGTTCCTGACGGATCCCAGAGGTGTTCACCTGGTTGCTGTAAAGCATATTCTGAGGTACCTGAAGGGTACAATTGATTATGGGATAAAGTATGATGCCAATCAAAAGTTTAACCTGGAGGGTTATGTTGATTTAGATTGGGCAGGCAGTGCTGTAGATAGGAAGAGCACTTCTGGGTGTTGCTTCAGTATGGGATCAGGTGTGATCTCTTGGTTTAGCAGGAAGAAGTCCTCCGTAGCACTGAGTACAACCAAAGCAGAGTATGTTGCAGCTTGTTCGGCTAGTTGTGAGGCAGTATGGCTTAGGAAGCAACTGTCTGAGTTATTTGATCTCTCGTTGGATACTACTGGTATCTTTTGTGACAACCAGAGTTGTGTGAAGTTGTCTGAGAACCTGGTGTTCCATGACAGGTCGAAGCAAATTGAGATCAAATATTACTATATCAGGGATATGGTGCATAGAGGAGCAGTGAAGCTCTTATATGTTGCGACGGATTAGTAGGTTGCAAATGTGTTGATGAAACTAGTAGCAAAAGTGAAGTTTGAGTACTTCAGAGAGAGGCTTGGTGTTCTTCAGATTGAAGATACTTCAAGGAAGAAGTGATGGGACACATTTGCAGGAGCCATTCCAAGCATGGTGAGAGGAGGATCCTTCCCACGGCTGTGGATGTAAGCGCTGTGTGATGAGCATCAGGATGATGCTCTAGTTACTGCTTTTGATATGCATCAGTTGGATGCTTTGTATGATCAGTTGGATCATGTATATTTATATGCATCAGATGGATGCTTTGTATGATCAGTTGGATCATGTATGATGACATGCATCAGGACGATGCAGTGACGATGATCGGGATGATAATGTATGATGAGTATCAGGACGATGCTCTGGATGACATGTATCAGGACAATGCAGTAAAGATGATCAGGATGATCATGTGTGATGAGTATCAGGATGATACTCTGGATGATATGCATCAGGATGATGCTATGATGATGATCAGGATGATCATGTACATCAGGATGATGTATGGTGAGTATCAGGTTGATACTCTGTGGCCGTGGACAGGTTGTGCATATGAGCATGTAAGTTGACATGGGAGATCTTGCTGGTCATGCTGCGGCACATAAAGGATCCTGGGATACTCTTTCGAGGCATTGCTCTGGGAGGACATGTAACTAGACCTGGAAGATCTTGTCGGTCGTGCTGCAGCACATAAAGGATCCTAGGATACTCTTTCGAGGCTTTGTCCTATGGAATATAATAGCACCCTAGGAGATCCAATAGGTTGAGCAATGCGCTCGTAATCAATCCTGGGATGCTCTTTCGAGGTTTTTCCATGACCACATGTAACTAGACCTGGGAGATCCGATAGGTTGAGTAGTACGCTCGTAATCAGTCCTGGGATGCTCTTTCAAGGCTTTGTGGTGACCACATATAAGTAGACCTGGGAGATCTTTCCAGTCGTGCTTTGACACATAAAGGATCCTGGGATACTCTTATGAGGCATTGTGGTTGGAGTCACATGTAAGTTGACCCGGGAGATCTTGTCGGTCATGCTTGGGCACATAAAGGATCCTGGGTTACTCTTTCGAGGCATTGTGACGCACGTAATAAGTCTCGAGGATTCCACAGTATGGCCAGTGTTGATGAATACCTACAGGTGGTGGGCCTACATCCAACATGAAAAAGGGTTGGCTATGTAAAACTTCCTATGACGAGAATAATTCGATATATCCCAGTGATCGAGATGACGAGTATAGCAGTAGTGATGATGATGATGCTCCGTGATCCAGTGATGATGATCCAGCTCCAGAATTGAAGACTTGTGCCTATATGTATTGATGACTTGTGTCAAGAGAATACCTTCCTAGTTAAGAGGGAGTGTTGATGTATTTGTAACTTCGGAAGATATTCACTTGTATATTGTATTTGTACTTTATTGTATCCCCAACGGAGATGTATTATTCCTTTGATTGGAAGTGTTGTCAGCTGTACTTGCAAGTGTCGCAAGTTATATTGTAAGTGTCGTAACTTTTACTTGATGGGTTATTAGACCACCCTAATGGGGTTGGCCCTGTATGAGTCATATGGGTTAAAGGTTTATTAGACCACCCTAGTGGGGGTCGGCCCAGTCAACATTATGTTAAGTGGTTAAGTTGGGGACAACCTAGTTAGAGTTAAAAGACAAGTGAAGTAGTGTATAAATAGAGAGTGTGTCTCTCTCATTTTACACATTCTATTACTCACTCACTTCGCATTAGTGAGAGAATAGGAGGGTGCGCACAAGTGGAGGAGGAGCATGCTGTTGAAGATATCTATCTCTTGGGTTTGATCATGGTGATCCTTGTATTGATGCTTATTCTATCTCTGTGGAAGTTGTGGGGTTTTTCACCTTCTTGGTTTTCCTCGGTGAAATGTTTTGTGTCTCTTGTCTCTTGTCTCTTATGCTTGATATGATGTACATGTTGTTCTTTCAGTTAAGATCCTAGATCAGAATGAATTAAATTCTGAAAAACTAACAAGTTGCGGTTGGCACACTGGTCTGGAGTCACTTTTGATGTAAATGTGGTGGGTGCATAGGTTTGAGGGAATACCCCTCATATCTGTATACTCCCATACAAAGGCTCCTTTATTTTTTTTTAGCAATGTGGTCAGGCATTCCAGTTCCTCGGTCGTAATATTAGGATTAATGTTCAAAGTTTTCCCAGGCTTTATTTCCACTGGAATACTTTTCTAATTCTTAATCATTGGAATTATTTCAGCCTCACTGACTAGAGTCTCTTCAGTAATATTTTCTTGTTCTTGCTCACTAAGGTTGTTATTCAGAAATTGATATACAGGTCTAGGGACAGACATCGAATCACTGATGAAGTTGTTAATGGTATCATCCTCAATTTCATCCTTAAATGTTAAGGCTCTCCCTATCATTAATAATGGTTGAACACCTTCTTCTTCCTCCAGATCCATCCAAAGTGGAGTTTTAGCTTCTAATATTGGTCGGGCTAGAGGGTATAAAGTCAGGCTTTTAATGTCAGTCCTGTCTGAGATAGTCATGGACCCCGAACGGCAGCTGATGCAAGCATCTGCTGTGGCTAACCAAGGTCTTCCTAGGATCAATGGGTGTCCCCCCAGTTGTGACTTAGGTTGCAAAACCAAGAAGTCCACAAGGTATTCCCACGAATCGACAGAGACTACGAGGTCGTCTAGGATTCCTTCGGGTTTGATTATAGATCTGTCAGCGAGTTCTAATATGGTAGGGGTTGGATGAAGATTAGTGAGCCTGAGTTTCTTCACAGTTTCGATGGTCATAACATTGATAGTTGCGCCTAAATCTACCAAAACGATAGGTATCTGAGTACACCCAATGTATACTGTAACAGTCAGATTATCTGGGTCATCATACTTAGCCAGTGGAGCCCTTCCCATTATCAATTAAAAAATTTTCCCCATTACATGGACTGTAGGAGGGTCCTTAGGCTTCCTTCTAGATTTTTAACGCACAGGTCCCTAACGGTCTTGGCATAGATAGGTACATCATGAAGGACTTGTAATAGTGGAATTTTGACATATAAATTCTTCAATTCCCCTAATAGATTGAATCGAGGTTGTTCCATTGTCTTTTGTAAGGCCAATCGTTCAGGATATGGTGGTTCTCTTGTCGGTTGTGTAGGTTGTGTTTCAATGTATGTTTCTTCCTGTGTTTCAGCTGGTGTTTCAGTAGGAGTTTCAACATCCTCAATGATGGGGATTGTTGTATTAACTGAATTCTCGAATTGATGATTCATTCTTGCTTCAGTCACAGAGCATGGAATATCCTCAATGATGATAGGTTCCACTACCCTCCCTGATCGTAGGTGTGTCATGTCATTGCAGGGAATTGGGGAAATGGAATAAGAAGGCATGTTGGCAGTCTCAAATTGATGTACTGATTTATTATTCGGGTTGGGGTTAGGCTGAGCAGGCAACTGTGGTCATAGGGGTACGTTCATTGGTGCAACATTGTTTTGGAGTTGCAGCTGCAACTGCTAATACTGTTGAGGATGATACTGTTGATGAGGAGTTTGGTTGTGAGGAAATTGATTTCCTAGGTAGTAATTTCTCCAACCAGGAGACCAAGGAGCTTGTTGATTTGATTGTTGTGCCCATGGCATCCAAGGATTAAGATTTTTCATTAAATTATGGGATGGATGCCATCGGTTATTGGAATAGGATAATTGTGAAGGGAATTGTGTATTCATATTGTTCATATTGTTCATATTATTCCAAAAAGGTAATGGATCTAGGTTCATAACTTGATTCCGAGGCTGCCAAGGATTCTTCTGAGCGATGAAATAAGCTTGTTCCACATCTGAAGTAGATTCCTGCAGGACTTCTTTGAACTTGGGTAGTGAAGGACATTCCTTGGTGTCATGATCCAATTCACATATCCGACATATCTCCACCTCGTCAAGCGGACATTCCTTTAGTGGGTTCTTCTTCCTGCATTTAGCACAGAATACACCAAGTGCCAGGTCTTCTACTGCTTTCCTCTGTTTTTCTCTCAAGACATCTAATTTTGAGGAGATGGAGCTCATCATATATGTTTTAAAATTCTCAAGAAGGTTTCCTACTTATTCCCAACTGGCCCCTCCACTGGATGACTTCTGTGTCCTAGTGAGGACATCTCAATCTCGTTCTCTGTCCCGATTGTTGTATCTAAAGGATCCCCTCGAATATCTTCGACATAAGTCAATGATCTTTTCAAAGGGTTCTTTTGAGATATCCCCCTTCCCCAACAAATTCAGCATGTCTAGGAAATATTCTCTAATCCCCACAATAAGATAATCTTGAGTACATCTTTCCCAATATTGGCATGACCAGACCTCTGTAAATTATATAAAAATCTCTAAACAAAATCTTCCAAGCTCTCTTCTTCTTTCTAGACCATTTTAAACAATTCCTCCCTCCTATCTTTGGTTCTGTAGTAGTCTTGGTACTTGGAAAGGAATGTTCATTTCATCTGTTCCCAGGTAGTAATGGTTTCACGACCCAAACTCATGAACCATATTAGGGAATTTCCTTTTAGGGTGGCTGGAAATAATTTCAATTTCTACGCACTAGAGGTATGGTCGTAGCTGCGACAGAGGATATCAAATTCGAAGAGAAATTCATTTGGATATTCAAAGGAATTACCATGGAAGTTCGGGAGAATCGAGGGTGAAATATTCTTCATGGGGGACTCCCCTGGTTCTTGGAGGATAGGGAATTCAAGTGTGACAACAGTGTCACCATGCTAATTATCTTCCACCTCCTCTTCGTGGTTATTGTGGCGTTCATTGCAATCTCCATGTTCTTCATTATCCATGTTCCCTGAGTCCTCTTGTTCTTCCTTTGTTCTTTCCTCCTCTTATATTTCTTATTCTCTCCTTCTCTCTTCCTCTCTCCTTCTTTCTTCCTCCAGTTCCTAGCAATAGTCTAACCGCTCCTCCTTAGTAACTATGTGCCCGTTGATCCTATAAATCTCCTCTCGATCCACTACACCTGCAGCACTTCCTTTATCTTTAGGAGGTTTCTTCTCTAGAATGGGCGTTGAAGGTCCCTTCTCGTTCTCCACAGTTGATGCTGATGTTTCAAGCTTGGGGGGAACAGAGCCTCCTCCTAAAGATTCTCATGGTATTCTAGTAGAGGAATCAGCTCTTGCAATTATTTTGTCAATGAATGTCTATCTTCCCAAACCTTGGTTACCGCCATGACCTCTTCCACCTATAGGGTTAGTATTTTGGGGGGTTCTCGAGTTTTTCTTCTTGTATTCATGCATGATTCAAATACTCAAAGTTAAATGAAAACAATTAATCAACTACCATCTATGTCTATCAATTACCATCCCGGGAAACGGTGCCAACATGTTGGTCACCCTATATGCTAATCAATTACAACTAACACACAGGATTCTCAATATAAATTTTCAACCCAAGAAGGTCTTGTTATTTCAACAGTAACTACGGAAAATATATGCATAAACACTCAAGTAGCTGATTGAATAATAAAACTCAATAATCCTACCTATTTGCTCAGCCAAACTCATCTCATGGCTAAAGCTAATCTAATTTATCCATCTAAGAATTCAAAATACATTTACCTTCCTACAATCATCACTCCAACAATCACTGATCTAAGAAGAATTAAACTAGACTTACTTTTGCAAGAAGTTAAATCCTAAGGATATCATACTACAAGGAATTAGCTATGGCCTGTCTAAATTATCTAACCTGTAAATTATAGATGACAGTAAGAAATCAAAACCAATTGCAATCATAATCTGACTAATTCAATAAATTCCAAGAAAGATATATAACAGAAATAAACTAGAGTTGACCTTGACTGTAACAACTAACTAGCACACTTGCATAAAAGGAAACTATCCTACACAGTCGACTGTCACACCATGTAGTTGTAGTAAATCATAATGCAATCATTAAATACCAAAGGGAAATGCAATTATCAATTACCACTGTTGCAGCTTCTTTGTAAGATGTATCCACTGTAAATACAAACCACACAACATAAATAAACTAAAATACCTAGTTAACTCGACGATCTCTATGAGAAGGCAGGCCCTGGCCTTCTAATAGAGATGTCATGAAACTAACACAAATTAAAACACATAAATATGAAGAACTCTGCTCCTTGTATTAAAAATGGTAATTCACAGCTAAATCACTCTGTTACAGCTCATACAAATGCCAATTAACCAACCCCAGGCTCCAAATGCCTTCCCATATTTATACATGCATAATACAATCTTGATCCACTAAATTTGTTCAGCCATGAAGATCTCTAATCTTCAGGCTACCGAGTCGCAACAGAAACAGTTACAGCCGTGGATGAAATTAAATGAAGTTGTTGTATATGGAAAGAGTCGTTATTCTGGCTATCAATGGATCAACGGACTCAATTGACCGGGAAGTGCTCTGTCTGTTGCATCGATGCCCTGTTGCAACGAAGTCCTATTACAGCTACCACGTGGAGAGATGATCACATTTTTTATTTTCAATGTATGGAATCATAACTGAGGAGTAACAGCTGGCACCAATCGTACCTTCCTTCCACCGGATTAGCGGGATGCTACACCTGTGTCTCTCAATGCTTTGAGCTTATCTTAATAAAATCGACACAAGTTAGCATAAATTAAATGATAGACCTCATAACCATAAAAATATTAGGCATTAATAAAGTAAGGAAATAATAAATCATACATGTCAGGATTCATGCTCAACTTGATGAAAAGACACATATTTGGTTTATGGAAATAAGGCAGGACAAGGAAAAAAGAGGTAATAAGTGTGGTAAGAAAGGGACTATTCCAGGACCCAACACCATCGACGTTGTTTCATATCATTTTAGTTTGGACTGGCTTGATGATTAACTTGGTTTCCATGTTTTTTTAAAGGATATTTGTTATCAGTTTTCTTTCTTCTTGGAAGTCTCTTTGTACTAAACATGTCAAAGGAGGTTTATAGCTTTGAAACTTTCCATGTTTTCTTGTTGGTTTTTTGCATCATATTTGGAATATTGAGAGGATTTATCCGAGGACTATGTCAACAATAGTGCGCTACCTTTTTTTAGTGTGAACTTTGATTCTTCTATTTAAGGGCACTAGCTAAATGGAAGAGCACCTGCCTTAAAAGCGTGAGGTTGGTGGTTTGATTCCTCCATGCCCTATATACCGAAATCAATGACTAATTAAATGACCAGTTAACAACAATCAATGACTCCCTATATGTAGGTGGTGACGTGCGACGGAGGGATGTCATGATGGGGACAGGTGGTGAGCCCTTCCCAAAGCATGGTGCACGCTAGAGTTTATGAAGGTAGGTGGTCTCATTTATGAAGGTTGTGGGGTTATGATGAAGGTGATATTCATACAAGGAGGGCTCATGCGAGGAGTTAGTTGGTGGGAGGATGAGGTGAGGAATTGTACGAGCAACAAGTTGGAAGGTACAATATCCATTATGGATTTTGGTGGGAAAAGTGTTGATAAACTGGGATATAGGAGGTCAACAATTACTATTTTGGGGATTTATCATTTCATGGTGTGCTCTTGTGCATCTGTCATGGGGTGGTGATGTTGGGCATCATGCAGGGTGGCAGAGAGGATCCTTGGATAAAGTTTGGTGGGGGGAATGTGTGGGTTCTATGGGATGAGAGTGGTACGGAGCTTGAGGTGAATAAGGGAGCGATGGAAGCTAGGGGGTAGCGCAGGGTGAGCTGAAAAACTTAGAGTGACTCAAGTTTCTTGGAATTACCATTTGACAATCCTCGTGTCTATCTGGGTAGATGTGAAAATGTTGGAGCAAGGACTGTGGAGGGAGGTGGAGGATGTGGGACCATTGGTGGAGGAAGCAACGCAGGAACCATGGATTTAAGATCTTGGGTCCTCTCTTGGTCTCCAGCGACTATATGAGTTGAACGTCACCCTGTAATGGGTGGTGAAAAGCTTGCTCAGCCGAGTTATGCTAGAAGATGAGGATAAGGAGTGCATATACATTGTCCACGTGGAATTTTGGAAGGAGCTCTATCAAGACACGTAGTTGTTGTACATGAATATAGACGTGGTTGGGAAGAAGACGGGTCTCTTTTTCCTCCCAAAAATGGGGTATGTCAACTCAATGGGGGAAGGGGAACAAGCTACGGGCATGCATCAGGCTAGAGGCACGCACAACAACAATTCATTTCCACTAGAATCGGGTAATACTGTGCCTTAAGGGTGGGGGTTCGACTTCTCTATTTTGGATTCTCATGTTTGTTTAAGGGTAGCAGTTTGTCTTTTGTGTTGTTTTGTTGGTATGTTAGTATTGTTTTGGAACCGGTATCGGGGCCTTGGAAAGTGTCGAGGCTACCGTGTTTTTTCTGTGGGTTATGTATGTCGTCTTCAGGAAGGAAAACAATGGTCATTTTTTGTATGCAGACTCTGTTTTCTCCTTTGGGGGAGGGGTCGTAGGAAAGTTTGTTATAAGTTTCATTAGACTCTCGTAGATGACTATTTCAGGCTACCATGAAAATATATCAAGCCGATGGTTTTTGTAACCTTTTTGTATATTCTATTAATATGATATAGCTTACTTAAAAAAAACAACAACAACAATCAATGACTAAATAAATGACCATTTAACAACAATCAATGGCTAAATAAATTACTAGTTAATTGCAATTAATGACTAACTAAATGATCAGTTAACCACAATCAATTACTAAATAAATGACCAATTAACAACAATCAATAATAAATACATGATCAATTAACAACAATCAATGACTAAACAAATGACCAGTTAACAACAATTAATGACCAAATAAATGACTAATTAACAACAATCAATGACTAAAAAAATGACTAAATATACGACCAAACTAGCTAATCAAAACAACCAATAAATGACTATAGTATTTTAGTCACATATTTAGTCGCGTTATAAGTGACTGACAATAAATGAATATTAGTCACGTCACTAAATTAAGTGATTTATATGCAATTTTTAGTATTTTTTTTAGCCATTTATCTCACTTTTTCTACTAGTGCACGTCATATCTTCTACTCCAACGAGGAATTTCGTATGCAAACTCATTTCTTCAAAAAATACATCGATGTGGAAATTCATATGGACCCTCAGGACAATATCCCTCTGATAGGAAATTGTATTTCCCCTCAAGTCTTCCCTTTGCTTTCTTCACCCTCGACCATTCCCCCTCAGGATCTTCCTCAATATTTATTCGGGAATAAGTTGGCGGGAAGAATCCGTAAAGGAATTAGGCCAAGGGAAAAGTATCCCTTCTAGTTGGTAAATATCTTCTCCTGTATGACATTCCTGAATTCCACGACGTTGATAGGGCATTTTTGTGGAAAATTTATTAGGTCTAAAGCTCTTAAAAATTGGTTATGCTTTAACTGGTTACTGAAATTCGGGTATGTCCCGATCTTCCACATTCTCCCAAGAGGATGGATTTGTTTTTGGATTTTCGCTCAAGCAGATGGAGATAAACTGCTTAATATACCTTGGAATTGTGGGCCTTCCGGTTTAGTTTTGAAAAATTGGAATATAATTTTTTATCCTTTAAAGGAACCTCATAGTATCCAAAATGTTTGGGTCATCTTATTAGGTCTTCCTTTGGTTTTCTGGAGGAAAACAATTCTTGAAGTGATTGAAAACAAAGTTGGAGGTTTTCCAGTTCTAAATAAAGAATTGGAGGATAAAGAAGACATAAGGTGTGCCTGGATACAGGTAGAACTGGACCTTCGAGAAGACATTCTAGAATACATAGAATTAGTTATCATGATGGTCGTTCCTGGGTTCAAAGCCTTGATTATTGGAAGATTCCCTTTATGTGCTTCTCGTGCTTCCAAGTTGGTCATTTGCAGGAGAATTATAGTTTGAATTGTCTCCCTCATTATTGACTCAAAAAAAATTGTGTGAAAAAGGAATAATCTTCTCTTACGATAGTGGACGCAATTATCATAGGCACAGGAAAAAAAGGTGGCGAGGGGGTTTCTCTCGCTATGCATAAAGAGGATCTTCCAAAGGAAGGACTCATTTTTATGAAAGATGGTGTAAACGCTTTATCTGCTGGTAATATTGAATCGTTTCCTTATCCTCCAGTATTTTCTTATGGGAAGGAAAATTTTAACGATGGATGTTCTCTAGTTTCAAAGACAAACAAATGTTTTTCCTCCTCAGGGAAATATTTAGTCCCTCCATCCCCATTTCCTTCTCATTTTTCTAATCCTCCACTGGTTGAGTGTTGCATTGGTTAAAGGTCCCATATGTCATATGGTTTATTATTGGTTGAGGATAGCATGGACACAGAAAAGAAAAGTGGCGAGGGTGGTATAGAACCCCTATTTACAGAAGAGTCTTACAAGAAGGGTCTATCTCTTTCAAAAGTTGGAATATGCATTGTGTGCCCTGGTAGGAAAGATATGTTCTCTTCTATCTTGACCTCTTTTTCTAGGATTTTAATTTCGTAAGGTGGTTGTCCTTTGGAAGAGAAGAAGCTCACATATATTTCCTTCTGTGAAAGAGTCTGTTTGTTTGTCCTCTTCTCCTGATAAGGCCACTAATTGTCACCATTTCAGTTTTTAGTAGTGCTCAAAATCCCGTCGTTTCCATAGGATCTTAGTTTTTCTAAACCAAGTCCTTCTATGACCTAAGGTCAATAAATATGCATTTTGAGGATGCCTCTTCTTCCGGGGGTATAGATTTAGACCTAGTCCCAACGATCTCGGTAGGGAAGAAGTCCTATATTTCAAAAGCTCAAAATAAAGCTTCTTTGGACATCAAGATGGGTAAATGATCTACCATTTAGAGGGCCCTTAGAGCAGGGAATTCCTTGTTTAAAGGTATGAAATTATCTATCTCTCTTTCAAGGCTCCAACAATTTAATCGATTGGTATTTTTGGAGGCCTTCTAATGACACGGAATCCTTCTCTGGTTTATGTCTCTTCTTCTTCGTCACAATCAACCTATAGAGTGGTCTTGTAGGATATATCTATTGGTGTCTCATTTGAAGTTTTAAATGTTTATGGTCCTTATTCAAATCGCAAGCAATTTTGGGAGAATTTGGATGCCTCCGGTTTGTTGAACTCTCAAACTCTAATTTTAGGTGGTGACCTTAACTTTACACTCTCTTCATGGGAAGTGTGGGGCCCAAATGCTAGACAATACTCACTAATAAAAATTTTATATTCTTTCTTTTAAGCTCACCGATTAGTTGACATCGAACTAGTTAAGCTGACACCAACTTGGCGAAACTCCAAAATTCAAGATGAAGTCGTGTCTAAGCGTTTGAATAGGTTTTTTGTGTCTGAGAAATTAATGGAAGGCCACCTTTCAATTCAATCTTGGGTCGAAACTGGAGGATTATCATACCACCTCCTGATATTATTATAGGTGGTGAAAAGGGAACATAAGACCCTTGACCCTTTCAAGTTTAACTTGACATGGCTTAAAGAAGAGGATTAAAATTCGCTAATTAAACAGGAATGGATTCCGCTTCTATCCTCTTCTTCCACTTCTTTCATGCAACAGTTACTAGATAATTTGATCAGAATTAAGATGGTCTCATAATCCTGGGCTAAGAAGTATAAAGAAAAAGAGTAAGTGAAACTTAAGGAGGTCGGAAAAAAGATAAAAAAATTTATACGTGGAGAATAATGATGGCTTCTTTTCCTAGTCTAAGGTTATATAGTTAAGGTCTTTCAAGGATCAAAGACAAGAGCAGTTAGCAAAAGAAGAAATCTCATGGAAGCTTAAAATTCATGCTCTTTGGATTTCTAAGGGAGAAAACAATACCAAGTTTTTTCATCATTTCACATCCCATAGAAGAAATATGAATTCAATTCCAACATTACTAAGCCATGGAGTAATTATCCATTCATTTCATGATAAAGTAGCAGCAAGAGTTTGTCATTTTAAGGTTCTTTTTTCAAATTCATCAAGATGCCCCACCAAAGAGATTATAGAGGTTCTTCACATATTCCCTAGGATGATAATATAGGACATATCTCAAATGCTAGATGCATAAATCTCAGAATACGAGCTTGGACACACTCTTTTATCCTTTCAAAAAAGGAAAAATCCTAGGTCCTGATGGGATTATAGTGGTTTTTATATCGTTTTCTTTGATTTCATTAAGGATGATCTCATTAAAGTAGTTATAGATTCTAAGCAGGTAGGTAAAGTATTGGGGTCCATGAACTCTACATTCTTGATTCTTATTCCAAAGAAGCAACACTCAATATCCCTAGATGATTTTCATCCTATATCTTGTTGTAATGTTATATATAAGCTAATATGAAATATCATTGCTCAACATCTAAAGATTGTTCTTAGCAATATCGTATCAGAAGAACTATTTAGATTTTTACACAAGCGACAGATCCATGACATTGTTTTATTAACACAAGAGGATTTGCATTCCATGGATTTTTCTAAGTCGACGTCCTTTGCACTCAATCTTGACCTGTCTAAAGTGCATGGAAGAGTTAGTTGGACCTTTCTAAGTTTGCTTCTCACTCAAATAGGAATTTCTCGATATTTTTTTAGCTGGATTATGGATTTTATTCAATCCACCTCTTTCACAGCATTAATCAATTGATTTTCGTCGCAATTCTTTCGTCTGTCTTGGGGCCTACTTCAAGGGTTTCCTCTTTTCCCGTTTATTTTTCTTTTGATCATTGAATCTCTTAGCAAGCTAGTATCTCATGCAAAGTCCTTGGGATCTATTAAAGGTGTCAAAGTGTCAGTAACTGAAGTGCTCACTCATATTTGATTTGTAGATGATGTTTTGATATTTGGTGAAGGTTCACTAGTAAAATTCCAAGCCCAGAAAGGTACTCTAGATTTGTATGGAAAATCCATGAGAATGAAAATAAACATAGAAAAGTCCTACCTTCTACATAATTATTTCTCCAACAATATCTTATCCAGATTGGGCCATCTTCTCCTATTCCCTTGCAAGAATATGTCCAAAGGCTTTAAATATTTAGGATTTGTGCTAAAACCAAACTCCTACTCTTTTCAAGATTGGACATGATTGTATAAAAAGATCAAGGCAAGGATCTGTTTTTGGGTTAACCAATTCCTATCACGTGGAGGGCACCTTATTTTAATCAAATTAGTGCTTCAAAGCATCCCAATATGTTGGGATTCTATAGCTTACATTCTGAAAGGTATATTGAATAAAATCAGGAAGATAATATTCTCCTTCTTATGGTTTGGAAATTGTAACACAAAGGGAATTCCACTAGTTAAGTGGGAAAAGGTGGCTCAACCAAAAGAATTGGGAGGATGGGGAATTCAAAATCCTTTCCTCTTCAATCAATCCTTAGATGCCAGAAGCCTCTAGTGCCTTACCCACAATGCCTCTTTATGGGGAAGATTCGTTAGATCTAAGTACGCGGTTAGATCCTCCATGGAATATTGGTTTTGCAACCCACATAAATCGTTCAAGAATGGATCAATGATGTGGAATATGCTTTTTTTTCTTTCCCTCTCGTCGAGGATTGGAATGTATGTTGTATTGGCAGTGGAAAGAGTGTCATGATAGGAGAGGACCTTTGGCTAGGATCAGATTCCAAATTTAAGCTTTTAGACAATATTAAGTATGCTCTTCATGACCATAATATATTTATCTTGGATGACGATCAAGCTCAATTCCCCCAAGATTGGGGCATCCGAGGCAGGAAGTCTCCTCATTCTCTAGGATTTCACTGCATCGAAGTAGTGGAATGGTCTCAGTTTGTGGACAATTTGGTGTCTAATTTTATTTGACTCAATCCTCAAGAAAATGACGTTTTGGCTTGGTCTGTAAACCCAACCTCTGGAGAATGCACCGCTAAACTTTGTTATATTGTCTTAGGAGAAAGTAATTTTGGTGGTGAAAAAAGATGGTGGTGGAAATGGAAAGTTCCTGGCCCTCAAAAAGAAAAGGTTCTTCTATGGCTAGCTTTAAGCAACAAGATCTTAACTTGGGATAATTACGTGAAGAGGGGTTGGGTTGGTCCCAGGCACTGTTCTCTTTGTAAATTAAGTGAAGAATCAATCACTCATATATTTTCTACTTTTACTTATGCAAGTTCCATGTGGAATATTGTGGCTTAGTCGCTCAAGCCCAAAGTGTTATGGATGAATACATTTTTAGAGAAAAGTTTAAAGATTTGGTATTAGGATCAGGAGGTGACTATTTTTAGGGCCTTCCCAAGCTTATGCATATACAGGATCAGGTGGGATTGTAACAGTTTAATTTTTCAGGACAAATGGATTCCCTAAGAATTTATTGCACATCTAATATTAAAATGGTGTAAGGAATATAAGGTTGATCCTAAATTTCCTGAATTGTGGATTCTAGTAATGCCCTAGATCGATTTGGAAATGCCATGGGGGTTTTTTAATGGAGCCTCTCAAGGCCACCCTCCTATATGGGGGTTGGGTCGATCCTGTTTCTTAATCCTAAATTTTTTTTATTCATTTGATATGCCCCGGGTCAGGGCACAAGCAAAAAGGTTGAAATATCAACGCTTTGGGCCTTGCTTCATTTCGAACGCAAAAATGAATTTAATGTGACGAAAATTCAAGTAATGGGTGATTCAAAGGTTATTGTTGATTGGGCCAATACCAAATCTTCTATTGATATTGCTAGCCTTCAACATGTGTTATAGGAAGTCTGAAGTTCAATTCAATCTTTTCAGTGGATTTCCATCATCCATGTTCTTCAAGAGCTTAATAAAAAAGTAGATGAACTTTCAAAAGAAGCCATAGAAATGATAGTAGGCACCTTTTGCTTCAATGCATTTCTTGATGGGCAGGAGTTTGATTCAATTTCATTTCATTTGTAGTCTCCATCTAATATTTAGTCATAAGTATCAATTTATGGAACTGTTCTTCTTTGTAACATTTTGGTAGCATGGACTAAGTCCTCAGTCCCCTTTTTTTAGAAACATTTTTTTCCATTTTTGGAATAGTTAGGACTTGAGAGTGGTCGGTATGTTTTGCAGTTTGTTTAGTTCCCCTTTTCCGGAATAGTTCAATGTATATTCTCATTTTGAATATAAGATTTTTTCCAAATAAAAAATATATATATGAAGCCTTACATTTTGGGTTAATTAATCATATTTATTGTGAAAACCAATCAGATGTGAATGTAAGATGTAAAATTCATCATCCTTAAAAAAATATTATGTAATTTAGGATGAGGTTTAAACGCACAATGGAATATAGTATATTTAAAAAAGTCTAGGCATTAAATTATTTATTTTTTTGGAATTTCAACAAATTTAAATGAATCGATTTTGCAAAAATCTTATTTTTTTTCTATATTTTTAATTTGTTTGGTAAATGATGAAAGATTCTAATTAATTTTTTAATCAATCATAACTAAAATCATTTGTGCATTATACAATCCAAAAATTAAATATCCTCTTAGATTTCGGAATTTCTTAATCTCAGCCTCTATTTCGGACCAGGAAAACAACTTGCAACATCATGCAAGGAAATGCAAATTGTTCTTATTTCGATCCTTGGAGGGATGTAAGCAAATCCTCCCTATTTTTTCTTTTGAAGTTCACTACAACAATTTTTTTAGTTTTTATTAAGATTTATGTATTGATTGGAGGCTTTTCACTGCAAAATTTGGTTGCAGCCTGGTGCCCTGGTATTATTGCTTTGTGGATGAGTGTTGCCACAAATCAAGAAGAAGAAAGTGTTACGACGAATCAACGATGATAAATAGAATTTATAACAAAGTATTAACTGGTGAGTTAAATATTCCCTTTTTAATTCAAGGATTAATATATGGATCACAAAGAAATCAATCTAGAAAGAAAATTTGCAATGCTCATTAGCATCCCCCTATAAGAGCTATCCACTTTCGTGCATGCACCTCTGCCATTATATCTCGTAGTTGGAAAATTGTAAATATTAAGGATAATATTTTATTCACATATTTTTATGAAAGGTTTACTTAATTTGGACTTGTCAATAGAAGTACAATTATGTATGTAACCCTTCAACATTGAAGGATTAGTTGAACATATTCCCTTCAAATTGAAATTAAGAACATCCCTTCAAATTTGATCTCTGTAACCGAGCATTCTATATTGACAAAAGGTTTTAATGATTTATAATAATTTAAATTTAAATTATTTTAAATTTAAAAGATTTATAATAATTTATTGTTGAAAATGATGTAATCCTTGAACATGTTTTAATTTTTCATTATTCAATTTTGGTTTTTATTGTAAAAATGGATTCATCTTCCTCAAATAGTCCATTACCTCGATTGTTCAATCCTAACAAGATATATGTCCACTTTTAACAACTCCAACCTTATAAAAATGGTTTGAATTAGACACACTTTACCCATGCACATATTTGAGACACATAATCTATGCACATTAGAGACATGATAATGTACACATAACTCATGCACAACTAAGAACCATAAAATATTGTTAACATTTATCACTTATTGTCAAGTCCTTAAATTTAGAGATTACATGGCATTTAAAATCATCTTCCTTGGCTTCCGAATTTAGGTGAATTTGAAGTTTTTGATAGCTATTATTGTGTTACATTTGGCAATGTCCCCGACTTTGTTAAGGTATTTCTCTAACACAAAATATATAGAAAGGAAAACTTAGAAGAAAAATGTCCATGCAAAAGAATAGGTATTATCATTTGAAAGGTGACTATTTAATGATGTTGCTAGACAATTGCTAGTGGCCTTATGTTTGTCATTCCATCTTATAGCAACACCTATTAACAACATCAAGGACATTGCCACCTTGTGGCTCTTGTTAAAATTATAACATTATACTTTCCTTTAAGTGTTGTCTTCCTTTATTTCATTTATTTTTTATAAACATATATTTAAAATTATAACATTTTTTAAATTTTTATTATTATTTTATATTCTAATTCATAAATTAATTTATTATTTATTATTTTTATTTAAAAAACACATATTAAGTAATTTTCTATTCATTCTTTTTTTTCCTCTTAAATTACATTTTAATAAATGCCCAAACGTTCCAAACTAAGGTTTGAGAGTAAATTCCAATTCTTTTCAGTGTTCATTTTCATGGGCGGAGTGACTGTCTGCCAACCAACAACATGGAGAGTATATGCACACGTAACTCTCAAGTTCCTCTGATTGATGCAGAAGGACCATTTATTAACCTATTCATTCTGCATTTCCGAATAATAAATAAAGAGAGTACAAAGTCTACGAACGTTGCAGCAGGATTCGCAAATTAGATTCATTGCTCATGAGTCACTAATCACAAAATGAGAATTATCGTCATTTTCAAGTCAAATCTGTAATGATTGGTTTTTTTTTTTAAATATTTTTTTCACATGAAAAAGGTCTTACTATTTATATTAAAAACAGTAAAAAAGAGTTACAGAGTTCAACACCCGAGACAACCAACAATGACAAAAAACCAACACAAAATGGACACACAAAGAAATTGGCCCAGCAAATCACAATAGTACCGAAGTGAGAAAAATACCGGACAAACGACAAGAAAACCCCATCACAGATATCATAAACCAGGAACAATCTGTTCCAAAACTAGAAACTAACATAGCGATACAGATGCATAATAAATAAAGTGGCTCCCCATGGAGCACAGTGGTAGTGACAACTACCAAATCCCGAGCCAGTCCATCAATATCGGTGAAAGTATAAAAAAAAAAAGTGTCACGATACCTGCCTCGAGCAAAAAGAGTTATGGACCTGCATGAAGTAAGGAGTAAAATCACTGACAGAGAAGAAGCATATAACTAGTAATCCACCAATCTCAAAAAAAATCCAGAGAAGACCGGTCACATAAATGGTTATCACACCATTCCTCCAAAAAGATAGTTCCTTCCAAAACCGTTAAAGCTCGTTTTGAGAGCTCATCAACCAAAAAAATGTGTTCTCTAAACACATGAACAAAGGAAATTTGTCCAAAACAATTAATGAGGATTCTAGTATCCCTCAACCAACAGTCAAGCTGAAGGACCTTGAGGGAGCAATCATTGTGAGCCCAACTGATGATTACACTAGAATCCCCTCGAATATGTTGCAAAGGGATGTTACGATCAAATGACAGATAGAGTACTAACCATAGTACAATAAGTTCACTTTTAGTATTCGATCCCCCACCGCAATTCATCCAGAGTTTGAGCATGCAGTTATCGGCCAAAACATGCACAACACCAGCCCCACAAAACCACAAACCCAATTGTGAGGCACCATCAAATGCACCCCAGGGAAAAACAACATCCACGCAAGGTGTCGGGCGGAGAGCTCGGCTATGTCGACAATCACCAATGGGAAGGACACCATTAAACTCATTGAACACGGCCACCACAAGGCTACTAATCCAGGACCGATTGGGTTGCTTCACCTAAAAAATAAGAAGGTTGCGGGCTTTCCAAACCTCCCACGCCGCAAAACAAGGAAGTGTTAACAAATGAGCATCATCCTTGGTCCAATCACTAAGGTTCTCCATAAAAGAACCTTGATGCCAACTGTAAACAACACCGTCCTAAGTATAGACCTCCAGTCAGACAGATCGAGAGAAAGATCAGGTAAAAAATAGGTGATTAATTGACTCATCACCTGATCCACATAAGGCACATCTATTCGGGCCACAACCACCCCGTTTGATTAAATTATCCCACGTCAGGATCCAGTTGTCAAGAACAAGCCACAAGAAACACTTTAGTTTGAGCGGGAGGTTGAGTGACCAAACCAACTTATACCACCACTGCAATGGGGAATCAATCGAGGTGAACATTGAATCATATGCCAATCGAGCCGTGACCACACCTGAAACAATATTCCAATACCACACCAGTGTATCCGGGATCTCCCGAGGTGTAATGATTGGTTCGACCTAAGAGGATCTAACTTTTTTAAATACATGGTGGAACTTGGAATTATGAAACTCAAAGTTCTTAAAACAAGGTGGAATCAGAGTTGAAATTTGATGGGTAAATAATCGCTATTTTTTATTTTACACGTCAAAATATTGCCACTTCATAAAATTAAAGGTCAATGGGTCGGACAGAGGCTTTTCACTGTGTTTCTTATTTTGCAAAATCTGAATTTAACTATCTTTTAATAGTAGAAACGGATTCAACACCATCAAAAACCCATTGGCGCCCAAAACATCTTGAAATTCTTGGAATAAGTGGGTGTATGCTAAGAGGAAACATGAGGCTACAAGAACAATGTTTTTTTTAAAGCATGGTTTGGTTGAGATATTGATTCTAACTATTGGCAAAATGTTGGCCATGTTTCCTTCTTCAGAGGCATGTGGGGCGGGGAATGAGATTTATAAGCCAATCAATCGACCAAGTATCGGAAAAATCAAAATTTTTCCTTTGAAATCATAGAACTTTGTCATTTCAAAGTGCATTTTTATTTTTACACGTCATTTCTTTTTCACGTGGAAAATACCACCTTCCTACTATTCCAAAGGAATCAAGGAATGCTAACACACGCACGGGAAATTCCAACAAACTTCCCCACTTATTGTGGATGGTAGGTCGAGCAAACCGTCAGCCGGTCATCCAAGCCAGAAGATGTCTCAACGAAATTGAACCTGAGTGGATGTAATGAAATCCATCTATCCCCACAAAACGCATTTAATATCTATATCGTAAGCATATATATATATATATATATATATCAATGTTACGTATTACTATTACTAACTAGTTATTATAATTAAAAATTAAATGTGTATATATTTATATTTCTATATTTTCTCTTTGTCTATTTCTAATATGGAAATTTTGATTCTTCCCTTGTTAGGTGAACTTGACTCAATCATGGTTTTTTGGGTCCATGGTATTTAGTGGCCCATGGTAATGGCTCATTGTATTGCTACTGAAGAATCCTATTTAAAGGTTTGCAAGATAAATCTTCTTTGTCATTATGTATGTGTTTGGTTTAATCATTATGTTTATTATGTTTGTTTTCTTTATTATATTTTTTAAAAACTTATTATTTTGGTATTATATGAGACAAGAAATGAGAATTCAATGTTTCATGCAGTTATTATAAATATTCTTTCAAGAAAAAAATCAACTATTATTAGGACGAATAAAATTAAGATTTAAAGATCAAATGACATAATCTTAAAATTAAGACGTCAAAAAAAATTTCTTGACATGTTAGGACGTCAAATTTAAACCTTTGGTGAAATCATGAAAAAAAAGCCTTGACGAAGAAAGCCATAATTTTTATTATAATGAGCCATAATCAATCATAATGTTTTTTTTAATAAATTTAATTAAACTATAAGAAGAAAAAAGAAATTCATTAAATAATATAATTTATTAATATATTATGAGTGTTAAAAATGAAAATGGCTCTCTGTTAAAAATGAAAATGGCTTTCTTTTAAAATGCTCTAAATCTTATTCTCAAATTATATCATCATTATCATGTTACCTAAAAATGATTTAAAAACTTATAAGATTGAGACACGCTTCCAGTTCCCTTCCCACTTTCATATGAAATGAAACTCAGGTCAACATGTACCAAAGCTGCTTATATTTTTTCTGCCTTTATTTGGCCAAAGTATAAATAGAAAAATTACCTTTTCTGCTCCTACTTTTAATTTGAAGGCAGTGAGTCGGTCAATGAAATGTGGAAAGAGAATAAAGAGGATCCTGCACACCATGGGACCAGTGCGTGATAATCACAGTACTACCAAGTACCAACATATCTTGCTCTTAGAATGTGAGTGAAACAAAATAAGTATTGTCGTTTGACTGTAAGGAGCCGTATTTCGATCGAATATGTAGTTTGTGCTGCCGTATTTCGATTGTCTTTCTTGGATTTTTCTATTTTTCTCCAACTATCTTCTTCAATAATTGATTATAAATGGTTGGTGAGCTGAACTATGAAGTCTTATCTACACGGGATGAAAACATGTAAGTCAAAGAAACGTGTTCTCCAAACAATTAAAAATATCGATAAAACAGCTTTAATCCCTGAAAGTTTACTATCCAAGCAAATGGAAAATATAATAATAAACATCCACTAAATGAAAGTTTGCTCTCCAAGCAAACGGAAAAATATAATGAAAACTTAGGGTGAAACAATTTCGTAATAATGAAAGTGAAAGCGAAAGATACGAATAAACTACTCAAACGAAATGAACCATGTGCGTTTCTTAGAGGGATGACATAAGAGCCATTTAAATTCATTAATGTAGAGTCTTAAATTGTTTTAAGATTTCTTAAAGTTTTGAGTAGCTTCAAATATTACTCTCAAAACCCCAAAAAGCAATTATGCTATGTGATGTTCAATTAAAGTAAGATATTTCACACCATATTTTACATTTGTCATCAGTCATCCTCACTGTAAGAGCACAGTGTCCATTAGTAAACATTGTAACAGTAGAGTGGAAGAATAAAAGCAATAGTAAACACCAAAGAAAACAATACAAAATATCAAACAAAACCATTACTGAAAACAAGCCTTCCGTTCGTTTTCTTTGGTTGATAACAAGATACCTATATCGTCTCTTTGCCCAAAAGATTGTATATCTGATTATAACACATAGTTTTTGTTGGTATGGAGTATTAAAGTGATACACGAATCAAATCTCTAAATCCTCCAGTTAGAAAAATCCTCCATGCATTCATATTTCTATTTCTGAGAAGATAATGAAAGTAAGCCACACCATTCCTCAGATCTTTTCAGTCCCACCGTATAATTTGAATATTTAATTATAATATTGTAGTAAACTTACTTTATATTTTTATTATCAAACGGGTAATGAATGAATTAAACATTTAATTTCATTTTTTTATGTAATAAATAACTAATAAAAAAACAACTAAACTACTAACTACTACTAAGCAATAACAAAATTCATGGTGAACATTCTCAACTTCTTTAGTTGTTTATACAAAGTGTATTTACAACCGAATCATCTATTTCATAGTATGAAAAGAAAATGGAACAAAGTTCTAAATACAACTGCACCCCCCCCATTAAATTCCCATATTCCACATATATCAAAATCAGAAGCTAACAATGTTTGTTTCGGCCTAACTTATGCACATGTTTCCTTTTGTATATACGCCCGAAGTACTACCAACAGAAACCAATGTTTACAAATTATGGTTCCAAGGATTTACACTCGACATTGTCATATAACACCAATTTCATTAAATTTGGACATATTAGGCAAATTTTCGACTAAGAAAGTGTGAATTTAGACTTTGAAAGTGTCAATATCAACCTTTCTAAAATGCAAAATTAGGTTCTGAAAGTGGCAATATTGGCTTTAAAAAGTTTGTTTTTATATTCGAATAGTGTGTTTATTGACTACTTATGGGTCCTAAAATTGCAGTTTTTTATTATGAAACTATGAATTTCAATTCAAAAAGTGTGAATTACAAATTAAAAAATGCAAATTTTGATTTGAAAAGTGTGAATTTCAAATAAAAAAATGAAAATTTTGATTTGAAAAGTGTGAATTTCAAATCAAAAAATGCAAATTTTGATTTGAAAAGTGTGAATTTCAAATAAAAAAATGCAAATTTTGATTTGAAAAGTGTGAATTTCAAATAAAAAAATACAAATTTTGATTTGAAAAGTGTGAATTTCAAATAAAAAAAATTCAAATTTTGATTTGAAAAGTGCAATTTTCATTTGGAAATGTGCAATCTTTAAATGTGAAAAGTGCAATGGCTATAATATTCACTCATTGTTTGAATATCAAGTTTATCAGTTATTGTTTCCTTTTTATATAGAGTATCAAGAATATCTAGCTTTTTACATATATAATTTTTGTAGTTTCCAAACGAGGCAGGAATTCTCTGCGTAATATGTATAGGGACAACTTACTTACACAGTAGTAACCAGTAAACGGTGTATTCTGCATCACAGTGGTAATTTTCCTCAAATTCCTAGAGCCTCGTGGACGTTCTAGATGCACAGCGTTTGCTCACCTAGCCATATTGATAGACATACTAGAAGGATTGTAACAAAAAATAAATTTGTTGGCCTAAGATCACATCAAACGATATCTGTAGGAACATCCATCCCACTCTCAACACTATGCTCCATATGTTCTCGTTGTGCCTTAACTACTGCAAGGCACTTCTAGTTTATTCTATTTTTTTCTCATGTCCATCCTAACATTGGTGACCATGCCCATATGATGTTATTTACATCGATCATCATATTTTCTTTTGCACCAACAACCCATTGTTGTTTTCTATTTAAGCAATTTTTGTACAAGAGCTTCATATCCTTCGATGCTCTTGTTGGCTTCCACCATTGCACCTCTACTTTGTAAGACTCAATAGTACTAGCATCTGAATCCCGATAAATATTACCAATCTCCCTACCCAACCATATTGCACAATCTGGCTCTGGTGATTGCACAATGACCATTTGCCCCTTTACAACATCCACTCTTGGAATGAATTCATCTCTAGGCTTGTTGCATACTAGTCCAACATAGCAATCCCGCAAAGCAGGAACATTTTCCTTCAAATAGAATCCATAATTTCATGTTCAGATCTTGTAGGTTCACTACTATGAATATCATGGCTTGTCAATGGCCAAAAGTTAGTTTATGACTGATCAACACACTCGAAGGGACTATCCAAATATTTATATACAACCTCCCAATAATTTAACTTGGGATGCCAAAATAGTTCACCTCCCTTCTCAATCCCTTGATTCCAGAATGAAACATATGTTTCTATTCCTTTTTTTATTTCGTCAACGTCTAAAGGTATCTTTGATTGTAGATTTAATAAGCTAGGCTTCCCCACTGGAAAGTTTGCGCTACCATCAGAGGCTTAAATGATATCTATGAGTTGAAATTTAAAAAACTAGCATTTTTTGATACCGATGATTTAGGCATTTCCATCCAAAAGGTGGGGTTTCACAAAACTCTTAAAATCTTAAAGTTCATCAATTAGATAAGGGACATAGAAATTGTGATCTTCACATGTCCTATACGTATCCATAATTTCCGAGAGTGAAAATATATCCTTGCGCATTAGATTTACTGATAACCTTCCATAAGTTCCACCTATGTCTTCATGGATGTGTCTGTGAAATTCAGTTCACACCAAGATCTGATCAAACAATTACACTCACTCACAGAAGATCTCACACAACTAGTCAAAGACACAAGAATTACTCATAGAGATGCAATTCTGTATTAACTTCTCATGAAAATACATCAACCAACCTTATGAAAGTAATAGGATGTTGTTATATAACATTACAACAGAGATTCGAATGGCTAAAGACGCCAAAGAAATCATCTCATCATCATACTTACTAAAAATATGCTCATCCCCCTTAGGTGGCAAGTATGCTTTCCAAATCAGTCCAAAGGCCCACAAATTTCTAAATTAGTGAGTTGAAGGTGATGCATGATGAAAAAAAATTCCAAATGCGAAATTGGGAAAGAAGAAACATTGTGGAGTGTCATGGGTGCAAAAAAACAGTTTCCTAAGGTGACTAGCTTTTCCCCATAGGGTAAAAAGCTGTAAAAAGTAGTAAAACTCAGAAGTGCACCTTTCCTACCAAATATTATCCAGAATGTTTTAGGAATGCACCCAAATGGCCTAGGTAGCTTGTGGTCCACACTTTGGAAGTATTGTGGTTCCCCTAGTGTTTCCTTGTGGTCCACACAAGGCAATTTTCCTAGTCTATTACATAAGAATTAACCATAGAAAATTAATTAATGCAACCAATGTAATTAAATGACAAGGTAGGAAGATTTAATATTCCAACACCCCCCCATAAATCTGATTATATGGTCTAAATATTAGAAAATGAAATACTAAGGGCCCAGTGACAAGACTTGGTCACCCTGTACAATATTGCCGGTCCACAAAACAAGGATAGAAGGAAAACCTCATGGGAAAAACCTCCCCTCAAAACATGGACATATTAAAATTGAAGGATTGTTGATCAACCCTTCACTCCACCACATGTTCATCCATCCCAAGTAGTGATCTAAGATAGCTGAATGTCTTCTCTATGAAATCCTTGGTGAAGATATCAACAGTTTGCTCACTTGTGGGGCAATACTGCAAATAAATGATTTGGTCATGCACTAAGCCTCTGATGTAGTGCATATGAATCTCAATGTGCTTGGTCCTCTGCCTCTGTACTGGATCACATGAAACTCTAATAGCACTCTGATTGTCACAAAAGGTGACAGTAGGAGTACTAAAAGCAATCTCAAACTCTGAAAGAATACCCTGCAACCATACACACTGTGTAGCAACATTCATTGTTCCTCTATACTCTGCCTTTGCTGAAGATAATGCTATGGCATTCTGTTTCTTGCTGGACCAGGAAACAGGGCCACCTCCAAGCATGAATACAAATCCATATGTGGATTTCCTGTCAAGTTATCACCAGCCCAATCTAAATCAGTGAATCCCAAGAGATCTAGGCTCGAATCTGCAACATAGTGAATCCCATCAGTCTTTGTGCCCTGCACATAATGTAGGATTCTTTTTCAAGCCCTCCAATGGAGCTCATGTGGCTGCTCCATGTATCTTGATGCCACACTCACAACATAAGCAAGATTAGGTCGAGTGTGTGTCAAGTAAAGCAAGCTTCCAATTAGTTGTCTATATAGAGTGTTGTCAAACAATGGTGTAGATTCTGCATCTTCTAGTCTAACTCCAGAAAGAAATGGAGCCTTAGAAGGCTTGCAATCATCCATCTTTAACTTCTTTAACATATCAGAAGCATATTTTTACTGAGATACCTTGGTTCCATCTTTTGTTTGAGAAATCTCAAGCCCCAAAAATTGCTTAAGGATTCTCAAATCACTCATTGAGAAGGATTGATTCAAAGCGGTATTCAAAGTGGCTATTTGATTTGTTGAGCTTCCTGTGATCAACAAATCATCAACATACAGAACTATGATCATTATAGAACCATCTATTAACTTCATATAGACATTTGGGTCAGATTTACACTGAACATAAAACTGAGACAAAAAAAAACTGTCCATTTTTTCATACCAATCCCTGGGGGCTTGCTTTAGTCCATACAAAGACTTTTTCAATCTACACACAAGTTTATGATCTGATGTATGCCCATGTGGTTTCTGCATATATATTTCTTCCTCAAGTTCCCCATGGAGGAATGCACTTTTCACATCCATGTGATGCACTTCCCAATGCTTGGATGCTGCAACTGCCAAAACTACTCTAATGGAGTCTTTATGTGCAACAGGGGAAAATGTTTCATTATAATCAAGGCCTTGGACTTGAGAAAATCCCTTGGTTACCATCCTTGATTTGTATTTTACCATTGTACCATCCGCTGCACATTTGGTTTTGAAAATCCACTTGCACCTTACCAATTTTATGCATGTGGGGAGCTTGACTACCTCTCAAGTTTCATTCTTCTGCAATGATTGAAACTCCTCATCCATAGAAATATTCCATCTTGGGTCATGTGAGGCTTCCTCATATGTCTGAGGATCAAAATATATCATCACATAACATCTTTCAGAAAGGTAAGGATCATTCACATTGAGAGTAGTATCAAATTGTGATCTAGTCCTCCTTTGGTCCTGAGGATTGCCAACTAGTTCACCTGTTGCTTGCAAAGTTTTTGCAGCCCATTTAGGCCTTGGAGGTGAGTTAGCATATGCAATAAAATAATCCTCATCATCAGAAATATTAGAATAAAAAATTTCAAAAACATCATTTACTTCTTCTTCAGGTGGTGGTGAAGATGGTTCTCCAATTTCAGTGCTCTGAGAGGGCACTTCCTCAAACTGCACACTTCTTTCGATGAATGATTTATGAGTGGTCATGTTCAACAACTTATAACCTTTGGAGTCATATGAATATCCAACAAATAAATATGGTTGGATTTGGGGCTGCAAATACCTCCTCTTCTCAAGTGGAATCCTAGCCCAAGCCTTTGAGCCAAAAATCCTGAAATGAGAGATATCAGGTTTGTGACCTGTCCAAGCCTTGAAAGGAGTGATACCTTTGAGAGCTTTGTGTGGAAATCTATTCTGAATGTATGTGGCACAATTTAATGCCTTAGCCCATAGCTTGGGAGACAATGACTTTTCCTCAAGCATATATGTGGCCATCTCCTTTACAGACCTGTTTTTCCCCTCAGTAACCCCATTCTGCTGAGGTGTATATGGAACTGTGTGTTGCATTTGAATGCCTGAAGAGGCACAAAATTGTTGAAACTATGATTTCACATATTCACCACCATTATCATATCTGATAATTTGTATATGCCTACCAGACTGATTCTCAACTGAGGATTTGAATAACTTGAACAGACCAAAAACTTCATAATTTAGCTTGATGAAATAAATCCAATAGTACTTGCTAAAGTCATCTATGAATGTGAGGATGTATTTGGCATGGTACAAAGACTCATGAGGGAATGGACCTAATATATCAGTATGAATAAGTTCTAATGGTGCATTGATTCTCTCAGAATTGGATCTCCCATACTTATGCTTGGGGTGTTTTCCTAGAATGCAAGATTGGCAAACACCTTTGGAAAATCTGATAATGGGAAGCCCTATAACCATCTCTTTCTCATGAAGTTGGGAAAGGTATTTATAATTTAGGTGGCCAAATATTTCATGCCATATTTTGCTGGACCCATTGGCATGGGTTAAAAGAGCTGAAGGTGAGGGATTTGGCACAAAGTGAGAAAACTTATAGATTCTAGAACAGTGATCAGCAGTACCAAATGCAATAATTTTTCCTATTGAAATTTCAGCTATCTCAACATCATTGGGGGTAAAGGTTACTCTCTTGGGAAGCCTTGTATGGGTCATCTGATAGACTGACAATAGGTTTGCAGCAAGTCTAGGTACATATAAAACATTCTTAAATGACCCAAACTCGAGATCTATGCTACCCTTGCCTTTGTTAGAAGTTTCAGAATGGTCTCCCAATACAATATTTGGACCACTAAAAGAGTCAAGTGAAGTGAAAAACTTACTTATAGACACCATGTGTCTCGATGCACCGGAATCAATAATGAATGAAGAAGGTTTGGATGTGTTTGCCATTAGTGCATGAAATCTCTCTTTATCATCAGAATTTTGTCCTCCATCCTTTCTCCTTGCGCTCTCTAGAAGAGGAATGTTGCCATTCTCCAAGAATTGATCCATTTGGTCAATGGTTTTCTTCATGCAAGAGATTTCAAGATGAAATCCCTTGCTGCAATAATTTCACTTTGTCCTATCATTATTCTTATTCAGATTCCTTTTGAAATTTGAAGATTCTTCATTAAATTTCTGCTTGTCTTTCCTCTCACCGTCGAGCTTCTTGAAATTGCCCTTCTTCTTCCCTTTCAAACCCTTTGAATCTCCAACATTCATACAGTGGTTTTTGGATGGATTTTTAATGGCTCCATCAAGACCAATTTGTCTTGTTCTTGTGTCAAAGACTCCATGAATTCTTAAAGTGTTGGGCTCTTCCAATTTTTAATTGCTTTCCGGGTGGAATGGAAGGTCGAGACAAAGATTGAGTAATTGGGGCCAAGCTTGGAGAGAATGGCCAAAACTAATTGCTCATCCTTTTTGTCAATACCACATTGCTGCAGTTTCAATACAAGAGATTTAAATTTGGAGAAGAAATCATGTAGATTATCAAAAAAAATTGGACTCAAAGAGACTAGCCCATTATCCAATTGGTGGCCTCTCAATTCATCGATTTTCCCGAACAATTATTGAAGTTTCAACCATACTTCATTGGGAGAAGTGAGGCCATTAAGATGAAATAGAATCTCTATGTATGTAGTGAGACATAAAATCCCATAGGCTTCATCCCTTCGATTGTGCCATTTATATTTCTCCATTGCTAAGGTTGGCTCAGCTTTAGTTTCCATTGTCACCCTATAGAGCCCTTTGCTCCTCAGTAGAATCTCCATCTACGCCTTCCAATCAAAGTAATTGAATGGAGTGAGGATGATCTACTATGAATTATCCATGGATGCTCTGAAATAGCTTATGGACTTATTTTGGTATACTTCTAGATGCCAAATTGCGCCCTGTAGAGAATAGAATTCAACCGGTGGATTGATTAATGCACCCTCCTTGAGACTGGTTGGATCCTGCAAGACAATAGAAGGAGAAAGGAAATGCTTGATAGCTCTGATACTATGTGGAATTCATTTCACACCAAGATATTATCAAACAATTACACTCACTCACAAAAGATCTCACACAACTAGTCAAAGACACAAAAATTACTCACAAAGATACAATTCTATATTAACGTCTCATGAAAATACATCAGCCGACCTTATGAAAGTAATAGGATGCTATTATATAACATTGCAACAGACATTCGAATGGCTAAATATGCCAAAGAAATCATCTCATCATCAGACTTACTAAAAATATGCTCATCCCCCCTGGGTGGCAAGTATGCTTTCCAAATCACTCCAAAGACTCACGAATTGATAAATTAGTGAGATGAAGGTGATGTATGATGAAAAAAAATTCCAAATACGAAATTTGGAAAGAAGAAACATTGTGGAGTGTCATGGGTGAAAAAAACAAGTTTCCTAAGGTGACTAGCTTTTCCCCATAGGGTAAAAAGCTGTAAAAAGATGTAAAAAGCAGTAAAACTCAGAAGTGCACTTTTCCTACCAAATATTATCCAGAATCTTTTAGGAATGTGCCCAAATGGCCTAGGTATCTTGTGGTCCACACTTTGGAAGTATTGTGGTCTCCCCAATGTTTCCTTGTGGTCCACACAAGGCAATTTTCCTAGTCTATTACATAGGAATTAACCATAGAAGATTAATTAATGCAACCAATATAATTAAATGAAAATGTAGGAAGATTTAATATTCCAACACTGTCCAACCAGGAGGAATCCAACTTCAACTATCTTGAACACTCTCCTTGCTGTTAAAAGAGATAAAAATGCAAATACAAAGCGGTTTTTGTTAGCGCTTGAACAATTATCCATTTGCAACAACAATATGGGTGGTAGTTTTCTATCTGGCATGCATTGATTAGTACCATCAACACACAATACTTCATGTTGCATTACATCTTGCATGTATATCACTCACTTTTCATTTGACTCTGATTTCAATAGAGCATCATGCAATTGGTGCTTATATGTTCCACCTTTGTAGAGAAAATCACCATATTTATCAACCACTAGTTCTTCAAGACTCTTCAAGCATTTAGCCAGGTATGTCATAGTGAAATTCGATCCCATCTCTAAAAATGAGAGGCTGAAATGGGAAAAAACCCCAGTCTTGTGCCCATGAGTCAACATTCCAGCAATGATATGCGAAGATTCATAACATTACTAAAATCTTTTTCCTTCTTACGCATCCTTGGAATGGAAATCTTTGACTTATCCATTTTGTCATGAACAATACTCAGAAAAGTCTTTGGATTTTTTTGTAAAGCTAATATGTGAGAATAATATACTTGGAGACAACTTACGATATATTTATTATGAGCTTCCTGATGTCCTCACAACCTTTCCACCTCAGCTAGATCAGTGGTCCCCTTAAGCTTATACTGTATTGTAATGCACTCATTACACCTTGCAAAGGAGTTTGATTTAGAAATTTTAACATCTTGAAAATCTTCTCTCATCACCTTGCTAAAGGAAGATTGTGATACTGGAGGAAAACCAATACTTTTGATTTCTTCATTTGCCATTTTTCACAGCAAACCATAGGACATATTACATGGCAATAATTTCAAGGTTTTCCTTGTTCCATCTTCACTGATTAATCATGTAAGTTGTGGAGATTTTTTTGAATTCTCTTCTATAATTTTATTAATAGTAGCTACCAGTGCAATAGTGTTCGCCCTAGATTTTTCCAAGCCATTGTTACCATGCATAGCTCTCACATCACCATTAAAGAACATGCTTTTATAACTGTAGAAAGTGCTCCTTTTTATCCCATGGCATTTATACCATGCATTTTAACAGACGTTTATTGTGTCTAATCCCATTGTAAACATGCTTCTTTTTTCTCATCTCCTTCTTTGACCACAGGAGCATTTGATCCCATAGAATTTATAACATACCGTCTTCTTGAATTTCCATTCATACTATGAAATTTATTCAGACATTCAACTATCGATTGAAGTGAAAATTTTGAGATACAAAGATTTGAGCAACAATGTTTAGTGACAATTTTTGAAAGGAATGCACCTTGATCAAATCCAAGCCTGTAAGGTACCGATATTGAATTTCTTTCAGAAATTTTAGTTCCATCTTGCCACTTTACGGAATTGTATGGCCTTGTTCCATTACCTTTAACACCTGTATATTCACAATGAGGAGTACCTAGAAGGACCGTCTGTAAAGGACATTCTTCAAAAATATTCAAAATGTTGACCATGTCTTCGTCTATGTACAAATTGTTTGCAGGCCATCTTACAAGAGATCCTTCAAATACACCACAATCCTCGCAATTTTAGAAGACTTTATGAACTAAAATACCAAACTCACCACCATCTAGTGGTTTGAATTGTACAATGTCTCCTTCAAAAAAAGTTGACACTATTCCCCGTGCAACATAATGTGGCTTTATAGAACATTGATGTATCAAATTAACTTTCTCTCTCACAAACTTGATATTGTGATTTTCTCTTAATACATTCAAAGTAGTTTCAGATTGATTATTGTTGAAATTGATTTCAACAGAAAGCAATGTTTCTATATTAAAATCTATGATTCTTTTAATCGGCCATACAACAAAACCTCCATTGCTTAACCCTAGAAAACATGCCATACAAGAAAACAACACTTCATCCACCAGAAAACAAAAAGAGAAGTCACCCAAAAATGTTCCCCCAACAAAATCAGTCGCACTCACATTTGTTACAAAACCTATGGAAATGCAATCCTTCCATTCTGAACACTTATGTAACAACTTAACTTTTCTCATAATAAAAGAAGATTTATTCTCATTTCTTATGATATGTTCTACACTCGTTGAAGTAGAAGTTGGTATATCATTCATCCCATTCTCGTGAAGAGCAGATCCAATGTGGTTAACGATCTCAGATGTACGGCATTGAATATAACCACCAACTACCTCTGACAATGTATCTACACCTTCTGATGGACAGGGAAATTGAAGACTTGCATTTAAAGTCTTGGTAACGTTTACAATGACACATCCATCATGAATGATGATATTATGCAATATTTTTATTTTAGGAAAATAGATTCCTTCGGCAACTTTCAATCCATTCAGAAGGAGGTCCACACATTGTTGAGAACCAAAATCCATTTCAGAAGTGATTTCTGAAATATAAAACAACATGACACATTGTTGAGAACCAAAATCCATTTCAGAAGCAACTTATGAAATATAAAATAACAGGAGCACATTAAAAATAATATTTATTTTAAACAAATAATATTTTTTTCCACTAGTATATATTATCAAATAAGTCAATAAGAAGGGTCAGTCGAACCTTTGCTTACGAGAGAAAGGTAAAAATATTTAATCTACAAAGTGTAGGCCAAAAATTCTTGAATTTCGACTTTCGTTGTAAATAGTAGGGATCCAGACATCAGCTAAGTTATAACATATAGAAAATGTTTGTCCCGACTTCCGTTTTCCGACAAGAAGTGTCGATTGCCCTTTCGTTTAGTAGATAATTGTGAACAACTATATCCATAAATTCCATATATCAAAAATTGCGAACACAAGAAGGATCGATTGACCCTTCTTGTAGTCGATGACTATTATGAAAAGAATACTTGCCAGAAGAAGGGTCAAGCAACCCTTCATATATGAGGGAATTGTAAAAATATCCAACCTACGAAGTCTAGGCCGTCAATTCATGTATATCCAAAATGGTGAACTCTGGAAGAATACTTAGCACAAGAAGGGTCGACCGACCCTTTATTTATGAGAGAAATGTAAAAATATTTAATCTATGAAGGCTAGGCCGACAATTCCTGACTTCCAACTTCCGCTGTAAATAGTAGGTACTGAGACATCACCTAAGTTATAACATATAAAAAAATGTTTGTCCCGACTTCCATTTTATGACAAGAAGGATCGGTCACCCCTTCATTTAGTAGATAATTGTGAACACCTATATCCAACAATTCACCTATATCCAGAATGGAAAACGCAAGAAGGATCGACCGAACCTTCTTGCAGTAAAAAACTATTATGAAAAGAATATTGAATAGAAGAAGGATCAGCCACCCCTTCATTTATGAGGGAATTGTAAAAATAGAACAAGTTGAAGAAATATTGTCCGCTCTTTCTCTGAGAATATTTCCACTTGCCAGCAAACTATGCAAAGCAATGTTCCTATGAAATTTGTGTTTAGAGTGTCGATATCTACTTTCCTCACTACTAAAAAACATCCATGCAGGAAGGAGCGGATGCTCTTTCTCCTCAGCATCCTTCCAACACCCCAAAATAGAACAACTTGAGGAAAGAGCGACCACTCTTTATCTAAATTTTTTTTGACTTGCCAGCAAACTCTTTGAAGAAAAATTCTATAAATTTTGTTGTTAAAATGTCGACATCTAATTTCCCAAGGTGACATGTGGAACTCTCAAATTGTGACATGTGGCATATTTGATTTTTAAAATTAGTCTAAAGATATTGTCAATAAATATTAAGGATATTAATGGTACCTTTTCAATATAAATTGTCAGGACTGAATCATAATCATCACTATCAATTGTTTGTGACAAGACATAATGTCGACTAAAGCACAATGATATTATTTTCTTCACACAAGTGGTACAAACCATCATTCACTATTACCACCGTTAGGATAACCGCCATTTCATAATTTTATCATATAAACCATCACCATGTCAGCATACAATCCTTTCTCAAGGCATTGATTGGAGTGATACATGTACAATTACTCCAACAAAATCTACAGTCGCTACAGATGATATCTATGACCACCATCACGCCATACTATGATAATTACCATTCCCCATCCGTCCCATCCCATTCAATTCACCAATTCACTAGCCACCCACTATATATAGGCTAAACCATACCCCATATCGTAGCAAAATGAAATATTCGGGAAGTCATGGCACTCTTCTTTACTGCCTTTGTTCCCTTTCCTTTGTTGTTTTATCATAAATACTTGAGTCTTATGGTCGCTCCCCAGTTCTCTTCGTGATATATGAGCATTTTGACATTAGTTCCCTGACAAATCCTCACCACACCATGATATTTGGGAATTTCAAGCACTCTTGAATCTCGAAGACCAGGATTTTTCATCATGTTCCTTGCCACCAATCACATTTTCCTCATTCTTCTTTCACTAACTGATTGGTGTACAAGTTGGAGCGGATGTGAGAAGATTAGTGGTCCATGTACCTGTTTTCTTGGGCACTTCCTTCTTAAAAAAAACATGAGCTTCCACTATCATCAACATTAGGCTTGAAGAAGTCATCCAAGAATAGCCATATTGACAGCAAGAATATTACTCATGTTGACAACAAGAAGATCCATGTTGACAACAAGAATGGATTTGTTGACAGATTTCATCTACCAACTCCTAGACACGAAGACCCATTTCCAACCACAATAGTAACCAATTGTCCAAAGTTGTTTGGTACTAGACCATGTTGCTAGCTTTCGCCTACCAACATGGAAACTCTCCCAGAATTGACAACCCATTTCCAGCCACGATAGTAGCCGGTACCAACTCAGAGTCATCAACTGTCTACACTTAGTTACAAGACAAGTCGCGGTGAATTTCATCTGTTTATCCATCTCCAGTTATTTTCTAATTTATTCGGGACGAAGAAACATCTTGTTCGTGGGGGATATGTTGGAGGAGGCTAGGTCGGTCACTCGACTATTTCCTCCGTTCGACCACTTTGGAGAACATGTCAAACCATCGTGTCGACCACCACATGTCGATTCAGTTAGCCATGTCGGTTAGTGAACCAACGGGTCGTTATGTAACTGTCTGTAAACTATATATATAGGATTGAAAATAGAAAATAGAAAACCTTTGTCTATGTCGCGATTGGACAGAAAGGTTCCTTAAACAATAGAAAGAGTGATCTTGTATCAAAAAGAATTGGTCAGCTGTATTAAAGTATTTATTAATTTAATATCCATATACTTCCAAGCTATTCTTTTAATTCTTAAAGGAAAGTTCGAGATAGCTAGAACGTTTCGACATGCTACAAGAGCGAGATAAGGTTCTGAGTATATTTATTGACAAGCAAGGCATTCCTACAATTTTACTCTTCTATGGCGAGCTAGAAGGCTATTGACGAGCAATGACAACTTCAATTTTTATCCCTGATTCATGGGTTGATACAAATCTTCCTCCAAATTCAATTTTTTTTGGAAATAGTGTGTTCTGTCAGAATTATAGATGGTAACTCCTAAAAAAAAGGTAAAGCTAATGACTTTTGCACCATCTAAAGTGGGGAGCGATATAAGGGATAACTAAAACACCCCCGACTCGTCGGAATCTAGTAGAACAATTCTTGCAAAAATCACAATTTGGAGTGTTCAGATTGCAATTTTGGCAATTTGGGTAGTTTTAAAATTGGGAAATTAGTCTAGAACATGCAATCCCAATTGCTGAAATTACAAAAATGTGAAAATAGAAATTTCTAGCAAGAATTTTAACCGGTTTTTATCCCAAAATCGCCAGAAAAGAGGGGTGTTTTGGTTGTCTTTTATCCTACGCATCTAAAGTGGTACCATTTCAATATAAGCATATGGATTTAATGCTGCATCATTGTGTCGATTTGGGAAAATCGAGGAAGGATTGGGTAAATCGATGGTGGATTTGGGTACAATAGTTAAGGTGCGGCGCACGACGGCGCAAGTGGATGAAGGAACCTTTAATGGCCAAAGAGGGAGAAAGATTCAGTAAATCGAGGGAGGATTTTGAAATTATTGTCCGAAATTGACTCGATGGATGGAGAGCAGGAAACCAAACCTATAAAAACATGCAAAGATGAACAATTCAAACCATTGTGCATTGTGAGAATTGTGGAAGAATATTCAAGCTAAGACAAAAATAAGTGAAGTTAGAAATTTGCAATGGTGTATGTAATATCTAGCACGAGCACACCGGAACAACCCAGGGTGACCATTGTTCAAGAAGAACCATAAATTGTGTCTGCACCAATGCGGATATCCAGGAAGAAGAGAAGCGCTATCCATCCGACATGTTCGGAAAGAAGAACAAAAACCTACCGTGCCTCGGCAAAGGCTGCGGCAATAGGAGGCAAAGCAGGCACATCAGGGGATACAGAAGAAGAAACAAAAGAAGAAAGGGGAAGACAACAAGGTCCGACAGTCGTGGAAATTCCAGGGTATGTGCCATTGCGAAAGGAAAGGGCACCAGCAGTAAGACTGGGTAAGAATTCCAAGTACACTATCAAGGATCTAGCGACACCGAATGGTATCCATACCACCATAGATATATTGCAGTGACCTCAAGAACTGCAGTACAATGACCATGATTATGGAATATCCATAATGAATACAGTGCACATACATGGAGAAAAAGCATGGAGATGAAGGTCCAGTCATGATGGAGCCAATGTAGTGGGCGTTGGGGTTGGAGCAATCAGGGCTACTATCAATAATTCACATGCCACATTTTGGGAGATTAGTAGAAGTGAATGCATGTATAAAGCAACTGTTGGTTTTCTTTCATTGTGGATACTTATGGTTGGATACGAATAGTCCGATCACCGCTGACCTTATACCGCATATTACCGGATTACCCAAGGTCAGGGTCGACCCTTCCCAATACTTCCAAGGGAAGGAACATGATAAGAAGTTAGCTGCAAAGATGAAGACCAAGTATGGGGTGGAGAAAAACACCTAAGGATACTTGATCAACACGATCAATGATCAGGCCGTTAGGATCGCAGCAATGTTGCTGGAAATCAAGATTGTAAGGAAGAATCTCCCTAATCAGTGTACATCATGGGTGATTGCATCGGCGGAACAATTTGTGGTCAGAGTTCAAATGAACTGGTCACTATTTTTGTTAAATGAGCTAATGGAGGATGCGGTAGCATCCCAAGAAAAAGGTAAGCCATTCACATACTCATGGCTTTTGTTATTAATTGCGTTGGTTGCATGGATGGAGCCACCGCAATACCAGGGTATGGATACAAAAGTATCCAAAGTGTGCTTAGGGGCACGATATAAGAATTTGTGGGTGTTTAATGACAAGGAGAGGCAAAAAGGTAATAACATTTAATTTTTTATTTTCCTAGAAGAGTTGCGAACATAAGCGGTGAAGATTCCATGGCTAACAGAAGAGGAAGCAAAGAAGCATAGGAAAATCACACGGCTTTCTGTGGGACCGCAAGGAATATTCATTCGAATGCACGCAGAACCACAAAAGCAGTGGCTCGTGACGCAATACAAGCTGAGTGAAGCAGAACTGGATGCATTGTGTAAGAATGGCCGGAAGAATGGAAAGTTACACTGAATGAGGATCAACTATCAGACCCAAAGGATGGGTAGCCAACAGACATACCAAAATCCCAAGAATAAACAAAATATTCAGACAATGAATAGTATGGTTCAAATGAACAATCACACACCACAAGCAATGATGGCGAATCATCACCCACTCCGATGGATTCATAGCTAGAGGAGAAACGACAGGAAGCAAAAACAAAGAATAGGATGGAGCGAAATGAGGGGAGGACTACCGTCGGTCTCCCCAATGAACAAATGAACAAGTTACTGGAGAATATAATGACTGTGGAGGAGGAGAAAAGTGCAAAAGTCACACAACATGCGATTGAATATTTCCATCAGGTATTGCATATACTACAGATGCTAAGAAATGCAGACATAAAAACAAGGCTACCACAAGGACAAGTGGGGTTGAGTACATCAGAGGTAAGGAGGGTCAATGTGGATATCGAAACTTAGCGGTAGATTGTGCAAATAGTACCCAATGCAATCACGACATGAGATGAATATTTGGAAGTCGCGCTGCGAGGGAGAGATTTGATCAGCATAGACATGATCATGCTGCTGATGTTCATGTTGCATCACACTCACACTGCAGTAAGTGAAGAGATCAATGATCATGAAGCTTCAGTGCATGATAAGATGGACAACTACAAGACGCAAGTGAAAATCACTGAAGCGTAGATTGAACGGATCTGTGGAGAGAAAGAAGCGATAATGAGTGAAAGGGCACATGTGGTAGAGGACATAAAAAGATTGGAACATGCGATTTCAATGGCATGTGAAGATGCACAAGAGATAGGAAAATATATGCTTACCAAAGAAAAGGTATTTAGGTTGAGTGCAATCATCGTAGACCTCCAAAAAGATAATGAGGAACTGTAGACAAGGGAAGTTCCAAGCACACCGCAAGAGCAAGTAGATGGAAGGAAGAGTGCCATTAAGGAGGCCAAGATAGAAATCGCGGTATTAGAGAAAGAAGCTCAATGCATCGCGGAAGATGTGACGCAATTTTTGGGAACTCTTATCCAAGATGAGCAGTTGCACCAGCTAAACATGCAACTCGGTGAGGCGGAAGCGCAGCTAGAGGCATTGAGGGGATCGCTTAAGGTGATTCCCCTACTAGCGTAAGTGATGAAGGCCACATAATTGAAAGAGTTACAACATCGTGTCAACAAGGCACGAGCAAGGAAACAAAGAAGAACGAAACACTTGGATGAACTACAGTCGAAAGTTGAGCGGCTGGTTGTTGAAGTGATGTCCGGAATGACATAGATTAAGAAAAATATGGAGAAGAAATGACAGATAGGTGGTGAGAACCCAATAGAACAAGAAGTGGAAGATTGCGCAACATAGAAAGCAACGGCCAAGGAAGCGGTCGACCATATTAAACATACGACGAATTCAGAATGCAGGTGAATGCACCAGCAACATCCAGCTGAGGTCTCTCGAGGGCAAGCCACAAGTTTGTGTCTAAAGCATATAAGTTTGTTAAAATCGGTGATGAAAGGGTCATCAACATGGGAAAAGGACCGGTCACAGATTGCAATAGAGTAGATAATGCAGAACAATTGGTTAAGTAATTAGTTAGTTAATGGGTCATTTGACCAAGTTGTAATGGCCAAGTGAGCCTATAAATATGAGTAGAATTGTAATCCTAAGGGCATCTTTTTTGGCATCTAACATGAGGAAGAACCATATCTTGACCTATCTTTTATCTTGATATCTGATTTGAGGTTCACAGCTTCTGTATTGTTTTGAATTTATGTTGTCTCTCTAGATGGATTATGTGATGTATAAGGTGGGATGATGAATAATGACAAGAATTATGTTGTTTATGTCTTTGCCTTTGTGTAAACTGTCGCCGTATGACTGAATTTTTGTTGCAGTAGGGTTCGATATGTTGTATTGAGAAATACGTGATATGTTTTATTGGTTAATAATCTGCTATTGAATATATCTGATTAATATGTCAAGAGTGCGATGATTATGTTCTGATGGGAATGTTGATTATGTCAATATCCGAGTTACATTGTGATTTAATCTGAATGATGCATGTCCTCTATAGTTTGCATCCCCCTTAGGTATATTGGGTGAGACCTCACTAGCTCTGCGGGTGTTGCTGGGAAGGATAAAACCTTTCCAGGTAGGTATTTATGGGAGCTGTGTCGAGGTTTTTTGAACACAATGTGAAGTGAACCCCTATCGACAGATCTATCTCAACAGGGTTGAACGAAGAAATCAATGACTGAGAAGCGTCAACACATGATCAAATGATCAACTATAAATGACAGGTAAGAAGTATTGAAGTGGAGGTTGAACGACTTTGTGATTAGTATGTCTATTATGCGATAATGGTGTTTTGATGCGAATGATAATTATGTCGATTGTTGAGCTTCACTGCGATTGAATTATAATGATGCATGTCCTCTTATACCTGCGAAAACTTGGTTCCTACATACCCCTTAGGTATCTCGGGTGAGACCTCACTCACTCTACGAGTGTTTCTGGAAATGATAAACCCTTTATGGGCCGATATCTAATCAATTTTGTGTCGATATTTGTTGACAATTGTGTGGAGTGAACCCCTTTCAGCAAATTTGTTTCAACAATTCTGTTTTCCCACAAGAAGGATCATCCACCCCTTTGTTTAGTAGATAATTGTGGAAACCTATATCCAAAATGGAAAACACAAGAAGGATCGACCAACCATTTTGCAGTCTATAACTATTATGAAAAGAATACTAGGAAGAAAAAAGGGTCGGCCGCCCCTTCATTTATGAGGGAATTGTACACATATTAAACCTACGAAGGCTAGGTCATCAGTTCATGTATATTCAAAATTGTGAACACTGGAAGTATACTGAGCACAAGAAGGGTCGACCAACCCTTCATTTAGGAGAGAAATGTTAAAATATTTAATCTGTGAAGTCTATGCCGAAAATTCCTGACTTCCAACTTCTGTTGTAAATAGTAGGGATCCAGACATCAACTAAGTTATAACATATAAAAAATGTTTGTTTTGAATTATGTTTTCCGATAAGAAGGATCTTCCGCCCCTTCGTTTAGTAGATAATTGTGAACACTTATATTCGATAATTCCCCTTATCCAGAATGGAGAACACAAGAAGGATCAACCAAACCTTCTTGTAGTCTAGAACTATTATGAAAAGAATACTGGGCAGAAGTAGGGTCATTCGCACCTTCATTTTTGAGGGAATTGTAAAAATATTCAACCTACGAAGGCTATTCCGTCAATTCATGAATATCCAAAAATGGTGAACACTAGAAGAATATTGAGCACAAGAAGGGTCGACTGACCCTTCATTTACGAGATAAACGTAAAAATATTTAATCTATGAATGCTAGGCCGACAATTCCTAACTTCCGACTTCCGTTGTAAATAGTAGGGACCCAGACATCAGCTAAGTTATAAAATATAAAAAATGTTTGTCCTGACTTCCGTTTTTCGACAAAAAGGATCGTCTGCCCCTTCCTTTAGTAGATAATTGTGAACACCTATATCCAACAATTCCCTATATCCAGAATGGCGAACACAAGAAGGATGGACCGACCTTTCGTGCAATCTAGAACTATTATGAAAATAATACTGGGCAGAAGAAGGGCCGTTCGCCCCTTAATTTATGAGGGAATTGTAAAAATATTCAACCTACGAAGGATAGCCCGTCAATTCATGTAAAAATATTTAATCTGTGAATTCTAGGCTGACAATTCCTGAATTCTGACTTCTGTTGTAAATAGTAGGGATCCGGACATCAGTTAAGTTTTAACATATAAAACTTGTTTGTCCCGACTTACATTTTCCAACAAGAAGGATCATTCGCGCCTTCGTTTAGTACTCATAATTATGAACACCTTTATCCAACAATTCCCCTCATCTAGAATGGCGAATACAAGAAGGATCGATCGAACCTTTGTGCAGACTAGAACTATTATGAAAATAATATTGTGCAAAAGAAGGGTCGGCCACCCCTTCATTTATGAGTGAATTCAAACAATATTCAACCTACGAAGGATATCCCATCAATTCATGTAAAAATATTTAATCTGCGAAATCTATGCCGACAATTCCTGACTTCTAACTTCCGCTGTAAATAGTAGGGACTTAGACATCAATTAAGTTATAACATATAAAAAATGTTTGTCCCAAATTACGTTTTCTGATAAGAAGGATCGTTTTTCCCTTAATTTAGTAGATAATTATGAACACCTATATCCAACAATTCCCCTTATCCAAAATGGAGAACACAAGAAGGATCGACTGACCCTTCTTGCAGTATATAAATATTATGAAAATAATACTAGGAAGAAGTAGGGTCGGCCACCCCTTCATTTATGATAGAATTGTAAAAATATTCAACCTACGAAGGCTATCCCACAAATTTATGTATAACTAAATTGGTGAACACTGTAATAATACTAAGTGCAAGAAGGGTCGTCCGGCTCTTCATTCATGAGAGAAATGTAAAAATATTTAACCTATGAAGTCTAGGCCGACAATTCCCAACTTTCGACTTCCACTGTAAATAGTAGGAACTCGAACATTAGCTAAGTTATAACATATAAAAATCTTTGTCCCGAATTTAGTTTTCCGATAAGAAGGATTGAACGCCCCTTCCTTTAGTAGATAATTGTGAACACCTATATCCAACAATTCCCTATATCCAGAATAGCGAACAGAAGAAGGATCGATCGACCCTTCGTGCAGTCTAGAACTATTATGAAAATAATACTGGGCAGAAGAAGGGTCAGTCGCCCCTTCATTTATGAGGAAATTGTAAAAATATTCAACCTACGAAGGCTAGTCTGTCAATTCATGTATATCCAAAATGGTGAACACTAGAAGAATACTGAGCACAAGAAGGGTCGGTCGACCATTCATTTACGAGAGAAATTTAAAAATATTTAATCTACGAAGTCTAGGCCGACAATTTCCGATTTCCGACTTTCGCTGCAAATAGTAGGGACCCAAACATCAGCTAAGTTATAACATATAAATTTTTTTTTTCCCAACTTCCATTTTCCGACAAGAAGGATCGGCCGCCCCTTTGTTTAGTAGATAATTGTGAACACCGATATCCAACAATTCAGCTATATCTAGAATGAAAAACACAAGAAGGATCAACAAATCCTTCTTGCAGTCTAAAACTATTATGACAAATAATACTTGGAATAAGAATGGTCGGCCATCCCTTCATTTATGAGGGAATTTTAAAAATAGAACAACTTGAAGAAAGAGTGGCTGCTCTTTCTCTGAGAATATTTCTACTTGCTAGCAAACTGTTGGGAGCAATGTTCCTATGAAATTTGTGTTTAGAGTGTCGATATCTACTTTATCCACTCCTAAAAAACATCCCTAGAGGAAGGAGCAAATGCTCATTTTCCTTGGCATCTACTTCCAACACCCCATAATAGAACAACCTAAGGAAAGAGCGGTCTCTCTTTATCTATCAAAATTTCGACTTGCGAGAAAACTCTTTGAAGAAAAATTTCTATAAAGTTTGTTGTTAAAATGTTGATATCTAGTTTCCAAGGTGACACATGGAATGCTCATATTGTGACACGTGGCATAGACGATGATAAATATGATGATAATAGTGAAGAAGAGGAAGCCACTGTGGTGCGGAAATCTCGACAGAAGACAAAGTGAGTCACAAAATCCAAGAGATTGAGCACTTGGAAGCCAGAGATAAAAATAAAAGGACATATATAAGTAAAAGATTCATCCAAAGGAAGTCTATGAATGTCCTGGTAAAATAGTAATCTTCTACTTCATGCTTCAATTCTTAAAATCATTTGTTTATGAGATTATCCCTAGGGCCTTTAGCACCAGGGTTTAGTGTAATCCATCCAATGGAGCTATTTATTATGTAAGGGATAAAATGAGCTTCGAGATTAAGTTTAATTGTGCCATCATGAGTTGAGAGGGAGATTAGGAGGTGTTTTTATTTATGGTAAACCTAGTTTAGGGAGGTAGTTTATTAAAGAATCAAAGTTTACTATAGAAAAAAATGAGTTCTTGAACTCAGATAGACAATATGCCTATGACTCTATCCAAATAAATCTTTTATTATTAAAATTTCCGTGGTTGGGGACATTTTTTGGATCCACTAGAACCACCCCTGGGTGCCTTCCTCCCACCTAGTGCCGGAATATGGATCCCAAAATAATAAATTAGTTCATAAAAAGAAACCTTGAATTTCAAAATTTGACACACAAATGAAGGAAAACAACATCCCTATCACACATATCTGTTAGAGATACAGACCGTGTTGACTCTGTTTATGAAGCATAATTTGTAAAACTACCCAAGCATACAAGGTATCAAAGAAAAGCTTCCATAAATGAAGAGAGAGAGTGGAGTGGATGATATGTTTTAGAAGTTAGGTTTAAGATGCATATCATGGGTTGATACAAATCTGCCGCAAAATTCATATTTTATGGGAATAGTGTGTTCTGTCAGAATTATAGATGGTAAATCCTAAAAAAAAGGTAAATATAATGAATTTTGCACCATCTAAAGTGATACCATTTCAATATAATCATATGGATTTATTTTCTTCGTTAAACAACTCAGGGCTTTCGGGAAATGTTTTAGGTAAACCTAGAACCTCACAGACAGCCTGCACATTGACTCGGCATAGAATTTTGGTTGTATTTACATGAATATTACCCTTTCGGTTTGCGAATAATTTGCCGCACACCAACCAACAAATTTGGGGAAGTGTAGGTTCTATTCGACACAAAATAATACACAAAAGAACCAAAAACATTAAATACATCATTTCCCTGCGACTTAAACTCCATTAACTTCTCTTTAGATTGTGAAATACTACACACAGACAAAACTATTGGTTGGATTAATTGTCTAATTAAATAAAAAGATGAAACTCCCAAAACATAAATTGTCAACCCGAGGAAGTCTTTTATTTCAAAGCTATCGTGCAAAATATATGCAAGCATAATTTCTACCTGACACTGTTGATCTATTGGTATGAAATCAAAACTCTTTGTAAACTAGATCACACCTTCTTGAAAATAAATCAAACCTTAAACCTATTCATAAAACCAAACTGTAAATCTAATCACACTTCAAACAAAATCAATTCTTATGAAGCAAGATCTAATTGCATAAATGTAAAAGAAGTGCTATGTTGGCCAACGATCTGTCAAATGAATTAACAGGAAAACAACTATGATAAATCTAATGAATGAAAGCATGAACTAAATAATATGCAATTATACATAATAAAACACTTACAATCAACACTACTAGCATCTGCTCAGGGAAGATGGCCCTTCCTCCACTGAGCAGAGCTGGATCTCCACATTGAAAGTCTACAACTCCAGAATTAAGAAACTGCCAGCATGTATTATCAGAATGAAATGATTACAATAGAGTCTAGATCAAATTCTACAGCATAACATTGCTTTATCTCTTCCCTCATACATGACAATGATTACATATTTATACATAAAGATCTCTCATGAGAATGAGAAACCGAATTCCCAACTTGGAATCAGTTTCAACAAATTGCTAATTTATAAAACCAGTCGCAACAGTAAATCTAGGAATTACACGTTTAGAGAACCAACTGTATATCTCAACTCGTGGCTTTGTTTGGTGATTTCCTCTCCATTCAAATAATTGAGGTCGTTACGCACAAAACCCATGTCCCGGATTTTCGAGATTCTTCTTCATATTCCCGAAAATCGCAACGCAAATCAATGTGTTCTTATATGGCATACGTTTTTGGTTAAGGTCGTTTGATCATGAGCTGGAGGATGCCATGTTGGACTTGGGCATGAATTGAAATCACAAGTACACATAATCAATCCTAGGAATGAAACCATGTTGTGAATCTTCACGCCAATCGTTTGGAGGCTTGAACCATGAGTGTTGTTGTTGTTAATATGAAAAATCACTCCATAAACCATCATCAGTAAAATTATGCATAATAGTCTTCAATTCATTAAAAATAAAGGAAAATAATCATGATTAACCACTAAAGCATCAATGGAAGTAATATGGTATTTTACAGGAAGTTACAACAAATGGATGGAAAATGGAATGATAAATGGATAATAATGGGAAGAAGAGGGATGACATATATGTCGATAGGTGATGAAAATATGGACAAATCCGTGACCCAACATCTCCCCCAAACTAAACTTGTTTCATGTCCTCATGCAACACAATACCTGTGTAGCATCCAAACTAGAAGGACTCATTTGATTGTTGCTTTCATTTTACCATGCATAGTGACCAAAACCAGAAGAGTTGCATCCAGAAAAGTTGTATCCAAAAGAGTTGCAGCTGAAAAATTGGCAGAGTTGCAGCTGTGAAATGGAGAATTTAGCAGAAAATTTGGCAGTGTCGCAGCTGGTGTATAAGACAAATCTAGCGGAGTCACCACTGCGAGAATATGAAAAATAGGAAGAATTTTGGCAGAGTCGCAGTTGGTGTATAAGACAAATCTGGCGGAGTCACATCTGCGAGGATAGGAAAAATATACAAAATTAGCGGAGTCGCGGCTGGTGTATAAGACAAATCTGGCGGAGTCATAGCTGTGAGAATAGGAAAAATAGGCAGAATTTGGTGGAGTCACAGCTGGTGTATAAGACAAATCTGGCGGAGTCACAGCTGCGAGAATAGGAAAAATAGGCAGAATTTGGCGGAGTCGTAGCTGGTGTATAAGACAAATCTAGCGGAGTCACAACTGCGAGAATAGGAAAAATGGACAAAATTGGCGAAGTCACAGCTGGTGTATAAGACAAATCTGGCGGAGTCACAGCTGCGAGAATAGGAAAAATGGACAAAATTAATGGATTCGCAGTTGGTGTATAAGACAAATCTGGCGAAGTCACGACTGCGAGAATAGGAAAAATGGACAAAATTGGCGGAGTTGCAGCCAATGTTTAAGCAAACTTCCTGAACCAATATCTCACAAACTACAAACTGGGTTTGGCTGAAATTTTGCAAGCAATGTTTTACTAGTCCAATGCATCTCCACACCAAAAAACAAAGATACCCACATCATGGATTTCGAGAAAAATGCAAATTGGTTGTAGGTGATGATGGCCTTTTTTTCAAAATCCATGAAGAATATTTTTTTTTCTGAAAATTGGTGGGTATATTCCTCTTAACATAATGCTTATACTTCCCAAATCTCGAATTCATCTGATGCACGAATCTTGAGATATAAACAAAATGGCTGTAGGTGACTATGCTTGATTTCTCATAAATTACGAACTGGGTTATGCTGTAACTTTGAGGGATTGTTCATATTACCTTGGTGCATCTACTCACCAAATTTCATGAAGACCCAGATCACTGTTTGGGAGATATGCCCACTTCAATTTATGCCCTGTTTAAAAAAACATGTATGAATAAAACATGAACTAGCCATCATGATTTTTGATGTCCTGAGTGCCCACTAATCACAGATTCCACATCAAGTGTTGATATTGAAGGTCACTAATTGATTATCTTGGTTTAAACAGAGCATGCAATCCTTCAATAAGACAAATTAACTCCATACAAAAGCTCATCCATACTGTTAGCAAGAGAATTATAGAAAAAAGAGAAACATACTGTTGATATCCAAAGTTCACAAGTTGTTTGTATAATAGTTCCTTCAACCCAGCATCATATGTAATTTAATTTGTTCATTCTTGGTGTGACAACTATGAATGCTTCAAAGTATCCTCAAGATAGCGCAAACCTGTGAATTTTAGCTTTGAATATGTCCTCATCATTTAGAGAGCTCTTGGGAAAACATCAAACCTTGTCATCCTTCTAATAAATTCAGCCTATAGTTTCAGATCATAGAATTTGTTTGGCATAATTCAAGGCCCAACTCAACTCTTGACTGTCTCAACAAAATACCAAGAGGTGTATGAATAAAAATGCATGGACACCAAGGAAATATGAACTCATGTCTATGTTTTATACTCATGTGCATTCATATTGTTGGATAAAACACTCTCATCCATTCTGCCATCATAAATGAAAACTAAGGAGAGCTTTTTTCTGTCCCCTATGCTTTTGTTGCTTGAGAATTCCAATAACTGTTGGTCATAAAATACATTCATTTCCAGAATAGTGGCACTGATTGACAAAGAAAACAAGCTGCTATAGGAAATTAGCTCATAATATTTGCAAATAAATGGTTTAAGATCTGCAACCCATTGCTTAATGCAACCAACAAATCGATTGCACATAAGTTCTAGTAATCAAATCCTTTAATACATCCAATTTGAGAAACCCATGAGGTATGGAAAACCCTATTGCAACCACAACGATAAATTTCAATCTTTCTAACTGTTGCATGAAGGCAACAAAAACATAATGTTCCAAAGTGCTTTGAATACCCATTGATCAAATAAGATCTTGGAAATATAGGATTGTCATGGAAATTTGGTAAAATTTTGAGTTTACCAATAATTTGCATTTTCAGCCAGTGATCTGCCTCACTTGGATTTTCCTGTAGTAGATATTGACCCATGTAAAAGAAAGAACAATGTTACCTACAGGCTGCAACATTCAATCTGATTTCACTTCCATTCAAGGTAAATGATCCGACTTGTTTGTCTCTGCCAAAATCTTCATGTTGCTTTGAATTTTGAACATATACTGAAATTTTGTTTTACCTGTTGGTATGAAAGTAACAATTGCAATTTTCTCTTTCAATGCTAGAACACGCATGCACTTGTGGACTGCGCCTTATCTTCACTTAATTGCTTGTAAACATATGCACTTTTGCAACACACAACATATGATATAATCATTAACTTCATCAACTAGATTGTAATCCGCCTCAGTCTAGGGATGAAAATAATATTGCGTGTATCATATTAATGCATTGAATGTTCAGTAATGAAAATATCATAGAGTGCACAATAATACTTCTCCCACAAACTAAATGCAAATCATGTCCTCATGCATCACTTCCTGGTAATGGATTTGGAGCATAATGTATGATTCAATTTGCAGCCATAGAATATTTGTAGTGCCCACATGCATAAAAATTCCCAAATCTGGAAAGAACAACCTTCAAGCAATAATATGACAATAAAATTATGAAGCAAAATACCATGTTCTGGTGTTTATTTGAGTGAAAAGGAAACCATGAGGTCCATGATTATCCATATGTGTGGGATTAGAGTAATCTCAGCTTAATCTTTGTTCACAATAGCTTCTTCTGCTGTAGGTTCTTGTGGCCAGCCTGTCATTTTTTTCAATTTCCTTAGCATGTGTATCAACTGCTTTATTTCTTTTCATTGTTGGATTTTATGTGGCAACAAAGCATCTTTTATCACTGATGGTTCTTGTGTGGTAGCATCAATGCATCTTCTTATGCTTGGATGTAGGAGATGCAGGGAAGGACTTGATTTGGATGTGCATGAATTGGAATGATGAAGTGTTAGAATTGAGTGGGCAAGGATGGGAATGGATGGGTAGAAAATGCTATATAGAAAATGGATAATGGATAATGCTTAGTGGTTCTTCATGACATATTCCTAAATCTTTAATAAATCAAATACTCATGCTATTTTACCTCAAGTTTTACCTCTGTGGAAGCCTTGGTTAACTGCTGCTAAGAGATGTAGCTGGAAGATGAGACTTGTAGTATAGTGGCAAGTATTTCCGCCTATCATGCGGGTGACCTGGGTTCGATCCTCGGCAATGACGCCAAAATGTTGGGCATATTAATTTTCTAATTAATTAAACAACTGATACTACCAGAACATAAATTATCAACCCGATTAATTCTTTTATTTCAAAGCTATCGTGCAAGATCTATGCAAGCACAATTTCTACCTGACACTGTTTATCTATTGGTATGAAATCGAAACTCTTTGTAAACTAGATCACACCTTCTTGAAAAGAAATCAAACCTCAAACCTATTCATAAAACCATATTGTAAATCTAATCACACTTCAAACAAAATCAATTCTTATGGAGCAAAATCTAATTGCATAAATCTGAAAGAAATGTTATGTTGGCCAACGATCTATCAAAATAAATTAACATGAATAACAACAACTATAAATCTATCAATGAAAGAAAGCATGAACTAAATGATAAACAAATCTACATAACTACAATCAACATTATCAGCATTTGCTCAAGGAAGAGTGCCCTTCCTCCAGTGAGTAGAGCTAGATCTCCACAATGAAAGTCTACAACTCAAGAATTAAGAAATTGTTAGCATGTATTATCATAATGAAAGTATTACAACCGAGTCTGGATCCAATCCTACAGCATAACATTACTTGCTCTCCTCCTCCCCCCTCATACATGAGAATGATTACATATTTATACATAAAGATCTCTCATGAGAATGAGAAACCAAATTCCCAACTTGGAATCAATTTCAACAAATTGCTAATTTATAAAATTGGCAGCAACAGTAAATCTGGGAATTACACGTTTAAATAACCAATTGTATATTTCAACCTGTGGCTTTGTTTGGCGATTTCCACACAATTTAGATAATTGATGCGGTTACGCACAAAACCCATGTCCCAGATTTTTGAGATTCGTCTTCCTCTGCCCGCAAATTGTGATGCACATCAATGGGTTCTTATCTAGCACACATTTCTAGTTGGAGCCGTTTGATCATGAGTTGGAGGCCGCCATGTTGGACTTGGGCACAAATTGAAATCACAAAACCACATAATCAATCCTAGTAATGGAACCATGTTGTGAATATCCATGTGGACGTGTGCTAGCATGCCAACCTTGGAGGCTGGAACCATGAGTGTTGTTGTTGTTAATATGAAAAATCACTCCACAAACCATCATCAGTAAAATTATGCATAATAGTCTTCAATTCATCAAAGATAAAGGAAAATAATCATTATTAACCACTAAAGCATCAATGGAAGTAATATGGTATTTTATGAAGAGTTACAGCAAATGGATGGAAAATGGAATGATAAATGGATAATAATATGAAGAAGACAGATGAAATATATGTCGATAGGTGATGAAAATATGGACAAATCCGTGACCTAACATCTCCCCCAAACTGAACTTGTTGCATGTCCTCATGCAACCCAAAACCTGTGTAGCATCCAAACTAGAAGGACTCATTCAATTGTTGCTTTCATTTTGCCATGCATAGTGACCAAAACCAGAAGAGTTGCAGCCAGAAAATTGGTAGAGTCGCAGCTGGTGTATAAGACAAATCTAGCGGAGTCACGGCTGCGAGAATAGGAAAAATGGACAAAATTAGCGTAGTTGCAACTGGTGTATAAGACAAATCTGGCGGTGTTGCAGCCACTTAGCAGAGAGTTTAGCAAAACATTTGGCGGTGTTGCAGCCACTTAGCGGAGAGTTTAGTAGAAAATATGGCGGTGTTGTAGCCACTTAGCGGAGAGTTTAGCAGAAAAGTTAGCGGAGTTGCAGCCACTTAGTGGAGAGTTTAGTAGAAAATTTGGCGGTGTTGCAGCCACTTAGCGGAGAGTTTAGCAGAAAATTTAGCGGAGTTGTAGCCAGGGATGATTTTAAGAACTCCCCCCAAATTTATATGGTAAAAAAATTGGCGAATCTCCCCGATATATAGGAAAATTTGAAAGCGATTTTATCAATAATATAATATGTATATATAATTTTTTGGCGAATCTTTCATTGTATTATATGATATTGTAAAATCTTGGCGAATCTTTCACTAAATTATAAGATATTGTAAAATCTTGGCGAATATTTTACTGAATTATAAAATATTGTAAAAAGTTGACGAATATTTCACTAAATTATAAAATATTGTAAAAATTTGGCGAATATTTCACTGAATTATAAAATATTGTAAAAATTTGGCGAATCTTTCATTGATCTATAAAACACATTGAATGACAGTCTGCTTGTTAATTATGAGTTCAAGGCTTCTTCAAATGTTGAGTTCAATTGCTCTATTTCAAGTTTTGGTCTCAATACCAAATGGTGGTGGCCTTAATGAAGCCTTGATATCCAAGCAAAGCCGAGTAGATCTTGGAGACATGTATTCTAAATGTGGGTGTTTGGAGGATGCACATAGAGTGTTTGGCCAAGTGCCAAAGCGAAATACAGCCTCATTGAATGCAATGCTTTCAAGATGTGCTCAACATGGACATGGCAGGGAGGAACATTATCAGAGGGGTTCTTCGGGTGGAGATTGTCATTCATAGCTCTGATGACGTTAGCATTGCATCTTCTTCTTACTTACAATTTTTTCCTCTACTACTTGAGTTTCTAGAATCTATTTGTAGTCCTCCCTGCAATTATTATAGATTTCTTCTTTTTCTTCTTTAATAGTCTTGGGAGATGACTTTTTTGAATTGCTTAAATCAACAAAGGAATTGCACCCACAGACTATCCTTCAATAGATTGTGTGGCTACCCTAGACTGTTTTTGATACTTCAAGGCAAGTTTGTACATAGGTTTTAAGCTAGGCATGTTCCTTAAGTATTTTTCTTGGCACATACTTTGAATAACATTATAGTGATTTTGTTGGCATCCTATAGTGTCGACTATTGGGGGCTATCTTATTGTTGTGTCATACTTTTGGACAATGTAACTTTTTTCCATCTAAATTCCTCAACACTAGTACCATATCTAAATGTTATACCATTTGTTGATACCATATCTAAATGTGTCTAGTAGTTTATTTTGATTGTAGATGTTGTATTTTTTGTTGATATTGGTGTGTAGATGTTATTATAACCCATGTTAGAGCTTTTATTACAAATTGTTTTTTTCTATTGATTAGAGTTTCCATGACATGTGGGGACTTGGACCTTGACAAACCGATAAACTAATAGAATCAGACATTATGCATCATTTTGGCCTTCACTAGCCAATTATGCCCATGGAGGCTAGGAAAATTTTGAGCCAATTGGACTAGAGGAATGTTGGTCTCGTGCCAATAGGTCTCCTATGATCAATGCATAGGAACCTAGTGCATAGACCATTTTTATCTTCGCTTAGCTATGTAGAGCTCATTTATTTTTCTGAATAACGATAAGTATTTACAAAGAAAATATACAATCAGCATAAACAAATCGAAAAAGTGAAGACAATTAATTCATGCAAATAAAAGGTAATAAAAACTAATTTTCTCGAACCCTAAATCAATGGAAATCAACTAAATCTAATATTGATTCAAGCTACAACAAAGGGTTAAATCAAGCATCAAATGAGAACTAGAAGCATTCAAGGGTCTAACACAATAATTAACCAAAATACATGCAAACTCCACAAATCGACAAAATGTTTCAAATAAAAGCAATAAACAAACCATAAAAATTTGCACAAAATATTTGAGATAAACACCAACATGGTTTCATGTACTTGAATGAGCTCATTCTTGCTTAGCGAAAGTGTAGTCAAATTAGTTATTTATCCTTCAATGTCAGGACACTATCTATGTGAAGAGATAGCTCCTAGGCCTAGCTTTGTCAAATTCCAGTGTCATTTCCTATCACATAAAAAAAGAGACAATGTAAAAGATAAATATAAAAACATCAATCTTAAAATAAACTGCATCAAGGAAATGTATGTCATATCATCAATGTTATAACAAAAAAGTACAATGTAGAATCTATTTTTAATTAAAATGCTAGCTCAAATTTACATATAATGATCACCCGCAAGGGTCCATGGAACACCTATACCAAAATAAGACTCAAGAGTCTCTCATGTGTATTGGATCATATACAATCTTAGGTGAAATCCATTTCCCAATTCACATTCTGGGACTGGTCCTCATTTTCGGCACTCTGAACATGACCTTCTTCGAATGAGCCGTCATTATGATCCTCAACAACATTATGTTCCATATCAAATTCATTAGATAAATTTGCCATATTGTTTTCTCCCCTTCTTTCACAATTTGATCGCCAGAGAGCTACTGCTCTTTCATATGGAAAATTGTCAACCTCATACTTTGTTACATATAATCTTAAGCATGTATCCACATTTTTATCAAGCTTATTCCTCAACTTTGACTTCAAAAATGTTAATGCACTAAACATTCTCTCATCCTCCACTGATCCCAAAATCATGGTTTGACATAAATCTACTAATTTGAAATACTCTGACATATGTTGCAGTAGATATTCACTACCACTGAGTGTACTCCACAATTTTGTAATTGCACCATATTCTAGAGCATTATCCAACTTAGAAAATTGCTCCCACATTGTATCAGCAAAGCATCGGGCTTGATCTTTCAATTTTTGTCCATCTAAAATACCTTGAATATGTTCTCCTTGTATCTCGGTCTCTCGACAAAAATGGCTTTGCAAAATCTTGATTTTAGCTATAAAGTCAACCTTTATAGTTTCTGAACATTAACGATTGTTCCAATATTGAGGGTATACCACAGACATGGCCTCCAACAATTCAACTCGAGGAAATCGTTCTCTTATCTCTGATGATAGTGATTTTGCAATTTCTATCAAGCTGCGCCTCACTGAAATCACAACATTGTCAAATTGTTCTCTTGACACAGGGCACTCTTTGGTGGTTCTTCCTATTTTGTCATTATAATAAAAAGGAACCATATACCCACGCACTGCCATACATAGAAACCCTTTTTCATCAAACTTCAATAAATTTTCATCATTTTCAATATTGATTATCTTAGCCCAATTTGTAAATGCTAGACCTGTAAAAGAATCTGCCTTCATATACAAATTATCTAATGCAAGGCATGCTAGTTTTCTAGCATTTGTGTATTCAGCAATATACATCGTGCGACTCTGAGATATCTTCACGAGGCTATTCATTTCATGAAGCAGAGGAAGAACTCCAGCCAATGTTAAATATGTCTCTATATCAGTTAATAGAAAGAGAAGAGTTTGAGCTTTTTCTACACTTAGGCGATGTTCATACATCACCCCTACCAAGGATGCATATTCATCGAATAGTCTTTGAGCTGGTCCCTTCAGTGAGATCCATCTTGTATCAACATCTTTTAATAGTTTGTTTCCATTTGTAACACTGTCAGCAAATTTTTTAAACTCTGAAAACTGTTTGGGACTCCGACAAAAGTATGCATGAACCTCACGTACAAGATATTCAACTTTTGAAACCAATGGAAAGTTGCTCACTATTTTAAATGCAAGATTCATTCTATGAGCCATACAATGAATACCAATCATATATGGTGAAGCTGAGAGTTGTAGTCTAGCACAAAGGCCGTTCCTTTGTCCCTGCATTACTGATGCCCCATCTGCTCCAACGCATACCAACTTTTTTGCGATCATTGAATGATCCATACCACCAGTTTCTTTCAAAGTATTAATAACAAGTTCATAAATGTTTTCTGCTGTAGAACTTTTGCTCATTTTATGAATTCCAAGTAGATAGGAATTCCTGATATGGTAATTGACCGTATAAATGCTCATGCAAATCCATGCAGTATTATCAACAGCTGTAACTTCATCCAAGGACAGTGACAAAAATGTTTCATTCACAATCTTCTCTTTCATATCATCCTTTTCTACTTGAGCTAGATATTTTCCCCATTCCCAACCACTCGTTAAAGACCAATGAGAAGATGGAAAATTTGGCACTTGAATAAAAGATAGATATTTCATCATTTTTGGATAATCTGTCATAGGACGACCATTGGATAGGATGTGAAATACAGTGCTTAATTGTATCGACTTCGATAACAAATTTTTTTCCATCATCTTTCCGAATTGAGAAGTGATGGTTCCTCCACTTTCATCTAGTTTTCTCTTATTTATTAAGTATTTATTGTATTCCTCTTCACATTGGAGATGTCGGCTATCAGATTTCCATCTAACAGTAGATTTCTTCTCATCATTTCCAGTTTTGTTATCATACACCTTCCCAACATGCTTCTCTGTTGTGTCCAGCTTCATTTGCAATTTCACTACCTTGCCAAGTTTCCAACTACATGAAATGCATTTAACTTCTCGTGAGGTCTCATTCTTATTTGTTGGAGGTATCGGTTCAATAAATGGGAATCTTGATACCCAATCAGATTGGAATTGTCTCCCGAAGTCCCATCGGCCTTTTTTCCTCTTCAGTGAATGGTCTATGTCACCTTGCAAGGAAAAATCTTCAACATTTAAGCTACCAATTTCTGATGAAAATGCATTTGCCTCACTTTGATCACTAGAGGAATGTATTCTACCATCCATTGTATGTTTTGCAGAGGCATCCTCCAAAGTGTTGACATCTCTCTCACCGATACCTTGCTCAAGAGAGCTTGAACCATGAATATGATGTGGATGATTGGATTGATGTTTTTGAAAATATGACATTACATCCTTTTGTCTTAATGTTTTATTTTTCTCTCCATGATCCATGTTTGACATCTTGTTTCTTACTTAATGTTCCACAATTGATATTCCAAATCAATATAGAAACCAGAAGGAGGCCTGCATGAGAAAAATGATATAAAATTAGTACAACTGCTTAATTTGATTCTTAGACCATTTCTTCTTAGAAGGCTGAAGGAAAAGGTTGAAGAGTCTCTGCCTAGGAAAAAGGAGATAATTTTGTATGCAGATATGAAAGAACATCAGAAACATATCCAAGATCATTTAGTCAATAAAACACTTGAGGTTTATTTGCAAAATAAAGGAGAAAATGGTGACTTAACTTGCAATTTGATTCACATCTCCAAGCACGGTACTGTAGCATTTAAGCAATAGATTTTATTTGTGTAGAGTTAAGAAAATTGCTCTGTGGTCTGGAAAGCGGTGGTGCAGCATTTTCCTTTGGTCGGCTCTGGATTAGTGTGGAGGATAGGAAATGGGCGACTCACTCGTATTGGACTGGACCCTTGGGTTGGCTGTAGGGGAGGTCATGTCATGCCTGTGGACTTGAGGAACTTCTTGGCAGCTAGAGGTTGCCATTTTCTGGATGATGTAGAGGATCCGGGATCATCTACTCTTTGGCATCAGGGGTGGATCTCTGCACAGCGTCTTGAGATTCCTGAAGATATGCAAGGAGTTTGGGAGGATTTTCTCCGGATCCTAAGACTTTCGTATATACGACTGACCAATAGGAATGATGAACTTATCTGGGATCACCATCCCTCTAGAATTTACACCCCAAGGAATGGATATATCCAGCTGAATGTGGAAGCACATAACAGGGAATTGGTGTGGTGGTGGAAATATACGTGGAAGTTAAAGTGTCCGAGTAAAGCAAAATTACTCTTCTGGGCTATTCTGGAAAATAAGGCTCCAACCTGGGACATTCTGCAAAAACGCTTCCTCCAGGGACCGGGGTTCTGTCCACTTTGTAAAGATGTGGAAGAGACCATTAATCATCTATTTGTTTATTGTCGGTTTACTCAGGCAGTTTGGGCTGATATATGCAAATATCTGGATTTAAATGTGAGATGGTGGGGAGCGAGTGTCCATGAAGCATTCCAATTGTGGTGGACTTTACAAAAATCCTCTCCCATCCGGGCTTCCCCTTGTATTTTCGCATGGGGCATATGGATTACCAGAAATAAGATCATATTTCAAGATTGCAGGATTCTGAAGGAGACTGTAGTGGCACAAGCTGTGGCTGTTATCCAACACTACAAGACACCTGTCAAAGAGATTAGAACTCGACCTGTGAGTGAGGAAATGATCGATAAAACCATGCCATGGGCATATTTTGATGGTGCTTCTCTTGACCATCGATCGGAGTGTGGTGGGGGTGGAGTCCTTTTCAAAACCGAGTCTCATTTCTTTCATATTGTGGCTGGTTTGGGGAGGGGATCTAACAACTATGCTGAACTTATGTCTCTTAGGCTGCTGCTGTTATTTGCACTTGAACAAGGATGTCTATCTCTTCAGATATTTGGCGACTCCAGGATAGTTATTGACTGGGCAAAGGAGATTACTCATTGTCATGTGATGGTACTCATACCTATACTGGAGGAGGTAATACGGTTAAAATAGTCATTTAATCATATTACATTTACACTTGTCTATAGGGAGAGGAATGGGATGGCCGATCAGCTTTCCAAAGAAGCGACGCAGCAACATTTAGCACTTGGAACTTGGAGGATTACTATTCACTCTATTGGGGGCACCTACAGTTATTACCACAGACCATTTCATGAAGCTATAGAGGCACGGAATTGAGCAATAGCTCAGATTTTGATGACCAGGGATGGACGCCTATTTTAATTTCTGTAACAGTTTTTGTTTAGTTGTATGGATATATGCCGGCTGTAGATAGCAGTTATGTGATGGTGTGATACAGTAGTCTATGTAATCGGATAAATGCGGGTTGTATGAATAGCCGGACTCATTGTTTTGAAGTAGTATGGAACTTTGGACTTGATATTAATATGGGATAGTAAATATGTGTCAATGTAGGGATCACAGTGATCCTAATACATGTGCAGAATCTAATTTTGTTCATCTTTTTGAAATAAAATTATGACTTTTTCCAAGGAAAAAAAGGTCACAACAACTATTTGTGTAGAGTTAAGCCATACTCATGAAAGTTTTCATTTAAACAGAAAGATAACAATGTTCTCATTTTATGGTAGCCTTCATCCAATCCTGGGAACTTGGCACTTGGAGGATTACTATTCACTCTATTGGGGGCACCTACAGTTATTACCACAGACCATTTCATGAAGCTATAGAGGCACGGAATTGAGCAATAGCTCAGATTTTGATGACCAGGGATGGACGCCTATTTTAATTCCTGTAACAGTTTTTGCTTAGTTGTATGGATATATGCCGGCTGTAGATAGCAGCTATGTGATGGTCTGATACAGTAGTCTATCTGTAATCGGATAAATGCGGACTGTATGAACAGCCAGACTCATTGTTTTTAAGTAGTATGGAACTTTGGACTTGATATTAATATGGGACAGTAAATATGTGTCAATGTAGGGATCACAGTGATCCTAATACATGTGCAGAATCTAATTTTGTTCATCTTTTTGAAATAAAATTACGACTTTTTCCAAGGAAAAAAAGGTCACAGCAACTATTAGGTCACAACAACTATTTGTGTAGAGTTAAGCCATACTCATGAAAGTTTTCATTTAAACGGAAAGATAACAATGTTCTCATTTTATGGTAGCCTTCATCCAATCCTGGGAACTTGGCACTTGGAGGATTACTATTCACTCTATTGGGGGCACCTACAGTTATTACCACAGACCATTTCATGAAGCTATAGAGGCACGGAATTGAGCAATAGCTCAGATTTTGATGACCAGGGATGGACGCCTATTTTAATTTCTGTAACAGTTTTTGTTTAGTTGTATGGATATATGCCGGCTGTAGATAGTAGCTATGTGATGGTCTGATACAGTAGTCTATCTGTAATCAGATAAATGCGGACTGTATGAACAGCCAGACTCATTGTTTTGAAGTAGTATGGAACTTTGGACTTGATATTAATATGGGACAGTAAATATGTGTCAATGTAGGGATCACAGTGATCCTAATACATGTGCAGAATCTAATTTTGTTCATCTTTTTGAAATAAAATTACGACTTTTTCCAAGGAAAAAAAGGTCACAGCAACTATTAGGTCACAACAACTATTTGTGTAGAGTTAAGCCATACTCATGAAAGTTTTCATTTAAACAGAAAGATAACAATGTTCTCATTTTATGGTAGCCTTCATCCAATCCTGGGAACTTATCAAAGTAAATATTCAAATCCCCTAGGAAAACATAGGGACTTTTTAATTTATTATGTCCTTGATAGTGGTATGATCCGTCTGTTTCCTAATCTGCTATATCTATGAAACTTAACTGGAATTGCTACATATCTTAAATCCAAGCTAAACATTGGACACTAATTTTCACACTTTGTCATTGATATTTCTCAAGGGTCTATTTATTTGCTTGGGAAAAAATTACTTGGAGATAACTTTTATAATTATTGTTCATATCAAAGCCTATTCCTAGTACCTCATCTCACTCTTCTACCAATTTTTTGAGTCCTCCAATTTTTTTACCCAATGCCACCACCCCAGATCCTACACTATCATTCATGTACAACAAATCCTTCCAGCATCAACTAGGTTTCCTATTTGTTCATAATTATCAAATTAAATCTAAAATCACCACCCTAATTATGGATAATGGTAGCCAAATAAATATATTTTCCCATGATATTTAGTCTCCTATCTGCAACTCCCCACTACAGACCATCAAACTCCATATCAGGTTTGGTTACAAAATATGCTCCTCATCTAAATGTCACTGAGCATTATGTTATCACCATTTCCATTGGGGCATTTCAATATACTTTGGAATGCGATGTGTCTCCTCTCAATTGTGTATATTTACTACTGGGTTCCCTTACCAAATTATTCGTCATTCCCTATATGATGCTCACCACAACACTTATAAATTTTTTAAAGATGGAAAGGCTTGTGATCTCACATCTTCTATAACCCATTCACCTTCCTTGTTGTCCAACAATGTTGATGTGTTCCATGTCAATCTTCACAAATTCATGTCACTATGTGTGGTTAAATGGGTTAAGATTGATAATGACTCCCATCCTTCCACACCCTATATGAATCCCTTGTTAGATGATTTTGTGTATGTATTTACACCTCCTGTTGGCCTTCCCCCCATTCATTTCATCTAGCACACTATTGATCTTGTCTCAGCATCTTCTCTTCCAATTGCTCCAATATACCATTTAGCCCCTCACGAATTTCTTGATATTAAGTGACATCTTCAATATGTCTTAAAATCTAGACATATAGAACCTAACTCCTCTCCTTATGGTTCCTCTACTTTCTTCATTTCTGTAAAGGAATCTGGTGCATGGCATCTTGTTACTTATTATCATGATCTCAATGAAGTGACTATAAAAAATTGATACCCATTTTCTCACATTAATGATTTGCTTATCCATCTCAAGGGTGCCCAATTCTCATACTCACAAGTAACATCTGTAAGGCTCGCTACAAGTATTATAGTATATAACTAGCATATATTATTATGTTAGTATTAGGTATGTGATTCAATTCTAGTCTATAAACATAGTTGGAATATAGCAGTAATCATCCCAACTAGGAGGTATCCAATGCCATGATATGGACTCTAGCATATGATCTAAATGCACTTGAACCCCTCAACTAGATATTCATGCCCATGAAACTGAGTGAAATCCCAGACTGAGTGATATTCTCCGTGATTATAAATATAAAATAACAGACTAGAACCTGGTGGCCACTACAACTAGGGGGCAAACAGCACGCCAACTAAAAAGTCCTAAGTATACAAACCAGGCAAACAAAGATGCCTTCCAGAGAAGAGTCTGGGATGATGAGGGCCCAGAACAGATCAACGAAGGAAGAAAGACAGTTACCCGGGGTCCACAATACAATGACTAAGGGTGCAAGCGCTGGAATCACCCAACCGCCCTCCCAAAGACCTGCAAGGGATTTCCTCCCACGTCTGTCTTAGGTACAGCAGATATACCCTCTGCTGTCACCTGTGTATGAACCTAGAGTCATATACTAAGGCTACCACAACACCGAAAAATCTTGGGGGAACAGTCACCGGTTGAATCAGAAAGCGTGGGCAGGGTAGCTAAGCCCGAAACTCGAAAGAGTCCCCAATACGCAATCCAATCCTGGCGTATGCTCGAACAGAAAGTAGGAGGAGTATTCCCAACAATCTGATCTCGCAATGACCTACTGCATAGATCCCAGGCAAGTTTTGAGTGAAATGGGTTTACCTGTGATAGTCTCACTACGATTTTTGCGTAATGTGTGATCTTGAGTGGTTTAAGGTGATTTAAACTCAAGATCCTAACCAAAACTAATTGGTGTAGTGTACCCTAAAAAAGAAAAATGTTTCTATTTCATTTTATTAAAAAGTTTTTAGGGCTATTATTACTCAAAAAGGGTAGTGCTTTTGTGTGGCGTGGTTGCAACAAGGAAACAAAAGTGCCATAAAATCAAAACTTTCTACAACAAAGCTCTTTTTCATTTTTTCATTTACTAGAAAGAATAAAAGAACAATCAATTAAATTATGATTCAATAAACTGACCACAAACAATGTTTAAATACAAGAATCAATCACTAAACAAAGTGCTGGAAAATATTGAAGTGTCTGGCCATATTCCCAAAATAATGAGGTTATTCCCAAAATAATCCTTCTTAGACTCATTTTCCATTAAAAATAAAAACATCTAAAATCCATAAAGCATTGCATCTCATGGCCATATTTCAACTATGAATAGTTTACCAAAGGACATTATAATGTTTTTAGTAACAATGATGGGTGTATGCATCTTGATAATGGTTAGGATAGTATAAAAAGATCCTTGGTCATTTAACAAATATTCTTTGGCTCAAGTGTGGTGAAATATGCATTGCAACACCACATAAGACCTTTCTATGGAATATTTGGCCTCTAATTGGGATATGGCTATGATTAATTCATTTTGGGGACCCGTGATGGGTCCAGGGGCATAGACCATGGTTGAAAAGGAAAAAAAGGTCCTTCACGGGAAGATTAACCTTCTAGGACTTACACATTGTGAGTCGAGCCCCAATCATGAAACATGTCCTCTCTATGGTGTCTTTGACTCCTAAGTGTCATTCCATGTGTCTATATGGTGTCCTTGACTCCCAAGTACATACCCTTATTGGATTTCAAGTGGTTTCATTTCTACTAAAATGTAATAAATTATATTCTAACATTATATGTTGAGGTATAAGGCATGCTTGATGTCTATATGGTCTATAGTTATACTTAATGGGACTAATAATTTAACCCAATACTAGGTCATAAAATATTGCTTCTTTCTTCATAGCCTTTGGACTTAGTTGTGCCAAAATGTCCCTTAACCATATGGCCCTCATTTTGGTTCAAAATTATTCCCTTGAGAATGCCTTTTTGTTTGGATCATTCTCTGTATTTTCTGATGACTGGGAGATTTTATCTGACATTAAGCAAACTCCTCGCAGTTCAATCAATACTTGCTTGAGTCTGACATTAGCAGAATTTTCTCAGAATCTCATGGTGAGAGAGTTGAGACTATCATGCTCAAATGTATGATCTTTTTAAACCACATAGTCTTGCAAGCCAATATGTAAGTTGTGTTTGGGTCTCACCCATAACAATTGAAGAATATTTTCGTGCTCATGTTTTATATGTTTTTATATGCTATGAGTTTTCAGCAACCAAACCACTGCCCACTGCCCAGCAACAGAAAAATGATGGCCCAGCACTAGCAAATGATTGGTGATTACTTTTGTGTTTGTTGACAGTTTATATAGTAGGGGGTTGGTGGGACCAAGTAGAAAGGGCAGGAAACTAGTAACTATATTTTAATGATTTTTAAAAAATTTATCCTCAAAGATAGGTGCCATGGGTGAGTAATTCTGTGCACCTCTGGAGGGTGCAGGGTACCTCTGCATACCCAAACCCACGGGATGTACTCTATGAAACTATCAGCAGAAAGAAAAATATTTAAAGGAAAAATTGTGTTATATAACTGTAAAATCATCTGCTATCAGCTTTGTACATTATCAATTTTCAGGGATTCGGATTTATAAATTCTAAATGCAGTGAGGAAGTACCCCACACCACCATTTTAAATGTGGTATGAGGTCAAAAAGATATTATTCCAAAAATATTTCATATGATAGTGAAGATCAAAACCAACAAACTTCATCTCCTAGATAAATATCAAATCTGGACTAACCTTTTTATAATTCCCCTAACAAGTTGATTCCTACCTAGGATTGTCACCCCTCTCACATTCTAAGAAAGAAGAAAAATATTCATGCAAATTTTAGATGGTTTGTGAGAGTATTGAACCTGTTTCTTAATGCTACATTACTCAAGTAGGAGGTTCCCTTGTCTGGGTAAAGGGAGAAAACATTCTTGAATGACTATACTTAAGGAGTGGGGCTCATTTCTATCAGCATTATCCACAAGACTTCAATATGAATCCCCCTTCCTTTTATTGGTCATGACCTAGAAATATTCATCAACATGCATACCTTAGGTCTATACATAGACACCTAGAATAAAAGTCAACAAAGTGCTCTTATCACGTGAGTTATCAATTGGCCCATGGTAAAAAAATTGCAGTGGATGTGAAATAGAAGCCCTATTATTCTTGGAATGCTCCTGAGCTACCCCCCATTAGTACTATCTCTCATTCCTTATAATGAATGATATATAGCGTCACCATCTTAGGTTTGTGTATGAACCTACTTGGTCAAATGGCCTAAGCAAATTGACACCCCACCCTTTTTTACTTGGGTGGTCAATTTTGTAGCACTTGTACCTTGAGAGGATACCATGGATGGTTTCCAAAATGGTATGTAACAAATAGGATGGTCCTAATATTGATAATAAAAATAATAATTACATAAATCAAGATAACACACTTTCTATTGATGAACCCCATCCATCACCATTAATGAAATAAAAGGAGGAGATTTCTTCTTCACGTCACTTCTACACACACCCTAGGAATACCTTGAATTCCATCATCCGTATGGGATCAACCCTTCACCAAACCTATTGGAAAACAAGTCTACAAAAGGTGATAGGAGCATTAAAAGAAAACCGAACTCTAACCACAAGGGGTAGTGGGATTGAATTGCTAACCATATGATAGAGAACTACCAATGTTCCATGTACCATATTGCAACACCACCTCATTAAATCATACTACGACTTGTTTTTGCTTCATTCTGTTAATATATTCCAGATTATTATGGCCCAAAGATTCAACAAATGTGTTGTTTTGTGTGAGTGGAACCCCTAGTGGAACAAACTCTGATCTCAAGAGTGCAGGAGCCTAGTGGTGTCCTATGTTGTGGACTCTGAGGGAGGAGTGGTCTAGGCCTGACTAATAACATTTTGCAGGGAACTATCTTGTCCGCTAAATTGATAACATGATGTCTTTTTGGTGAGAAACCATGGAAATTGTTACTGAGACATAGAATTTGCCATGTGCAACAAAATATTAGGATCAAGGGGGCAATCCTAATCAGTGATGTGATTGTTGTGCCAAATTACTTCAAATGTGGCACTTCACCTGTGTTGCAAGGAATCTATGAAGCATGGAAAAGAGTTGTTGAATGTAACAATTGGATGCCTATAGAATCAGATGTGAAGTTGATTCAACACCCTACAGATCTCAGACACTAGGTGGTTACATTAACATATGTTGCAAAACTAAAAATACAGTAGATATTTACAAACCCAGTCAGCAATCAGTTCAATCATTTCCATACTTCACGATGATAGTAACAAGACCAAATATGAACATTTACAGTGGTTTTGATTAGTGTCAAATGCCCAAGGGAAAACTCGGAAGAGATGTATGCCATAATCTGCAAGTGCAAGTTTTCATAAGAAATAGATTGGGATATTTAGGGCATACTATTCTAGTCAAAGTATAGCAATAGAATAAAAAAATATTTGCAAAAAAAGAGGATGCATGTCGATGCCCATATGCAATGGCTGGGTTTCAGATCACAATTTGTACCTGTGGTGAAGGCCCTCTTTTCCAGTGCTTCAGCTTTTCTCTTTTTTAAGATGCTTCCTTAATACTCAGTGACAAAAATACACCACCTATGATGAAGTGCAAATTTATTTACATTGTACAACTACCCAACCTAACTTAACAGCTATGGCAATTCAATAGTTTACTTTGTTTATTTTGAAAAATCACAAGTAACCCTTGGGTAAGCATTGAAAAAACGTTTCCAAATACTCCAAAGTGATTTTGCCAGCTCAGGGACAATATTAAACCTTAGGACAAGCCTCATCACACAAATGTTAAGTTAAAGAGATAGGTTAGTTTCCAAATAAGCAGTATTCGAGGAGCAGTTTTAAAGACAACCAATAAAAAAGACCAACATTTTTGAAACAACTAGTAAAAGAGGAAAGGAAGTTTCAAGTAATCAAGAAAGGAAAGACTGCTATAAAGTGAGAATTTGAATCCATTCATAAGATATCATGCATATTTGGGAGAGGGACTCTTTCAAGGATTGTAGGACTCGATTCTTTTTTATTGTCCATTCTTATTTCTTACTAGCTTCTTTTCTATTTTGAAAAACTTGAGCTGAAACATTGTTGTGGCCATCGACCTTGATATTGACTAGACCATTAAGATGGTTGTTGAACCGGTTTCAAGGATGATGCCCCTGGGGATCCTTGATGTATTGCATACAGGGCTTGCTAATTGGATGATAGAGCTGTAAATTTGGTCAAGGCTTTCCATGCCTTTCCCATTACATATTCATATGATTTTGTTTCTATAAGGGCCATATGCAAATATGTATACTGAGCATAAGTGGGCTGAGTAAGGCTTCATAAAATGGATTGCATATTAGCTAGAATTCCAAAATATTCTTGCATATTATCAAGCATTTTCTTCCCCTTAAGAATCCAATATACATATTCAAACTTCAAATCGTTATTTATGCAAAATGCAATCTGTCACAGGTCAAAGCATTAGAGATTTCTTGTATGTAGTATGCACTAGGGATTAAAGGAAATCTGCAATCAGTGTACTCATGAAACAATATCACAAGGTGTAATTTGAAACTAACAAATGCTTTACCAAAGATAAAATTAACAATTAGGCAGTCGTGGGAGTGAAGAGATAGAGGATGGCTTATTTAAATTTGTTGCTTCCGTTGATTGTCAAGCACTCAAGGAAACCTCTGACAAAAGTGGTAATTTACTGAACAATCACATAGACAAATGAAGCTATTTCCTAGAATTCCAGGTGTAGCTTCATAGCTCAGGCCAAACCATACCTCAAAGGAACATATTTTATGTAACAGCAGTGCTCAAGTAAGAAATACATGAGTCCTTGGTTGGTTGGGAATTCCAACTGCACTAGAGGAAATTCTAAACAAGGTGGTGTTCCTGGAGTTGGAACTTGCAAATGAATAGATAGGATGGGATAATTGCCAGACTGGAGAATTGATAAGGAATGTGATACAATATTGGAGCACAAGATCAATATGATATGATAAGAAAACTTTATAACAAGCCAGTTAGTAATTTAGTACAGTGAGGTGTTAGAGCCTTATCATAAAATAAAGTTGGGTTAAGATGTCCCCAACCATATGCAATGCCTTGTGTAAATAAAACTGCTAGTAGGAGTCAATATTTGACTATCAAGTTGACGAATGCTTCCAATAAATATACGTCTGAGTAAGGGGCCAACTAGATGTACTGAAACCTCCAACTTCAATTGCACAACATATTCTAGTAACGCAACCATATGCAATGCCTTGTGTGACTAAAACTTCCAGTAGGAATCAATAATTGAATATCAAGTTCACGAGTGCTTCCAGCAAATATACATCTGAGTAAGGGGCCAACTATATCTAGTGAAACTACCAGCAACAATTGCACAACATCTTCTAGTGACGCAATTATTTTTTCTAGCTATCTCAGTCACACCATGGAATCCACTTTCAAAACCTATTCATTCAATTCAAATACCCAACCTAACTTAACAGCTATGGCAATTCAATAGTTTACTTTGTTTATTTTGAAGTTTTTCAAATGCATTCTAATAATGGTTTGTGGGAAAGGTATATTCCTATGTTGTAGGTACTCACTTTTTACTGCTGCTGATGTGCTTGAGATTCTGAGGTTCTCGAGTACTCTCTCCCTTAAGAGTACCCGTCCCTCATGGAGCCAGGTGTTATGCCACATTCTGTATTGGCATACTACGACTTGTTTTTGCTTCATTCTGTTGATATATTCCAGATTATTATGGCCCAAAGATTCAACAAATGTGTTGTTTTGTGTGAGTGGAACCCCTAGTGGAACAAACTCTGATCTCAAGAGTGCAGGAGCCTAGTGGTGTCCTATGTTGTGGACTCTGAGGGAGGAGTAACAATATGAAGCCCCACCTCTGCCCAAACAGTGTAATGTGTGCCAATGGTTGAGGATCAATATGCAAAGCAATAACTGTCGATGGTTGTTGTTCTCAGCATCGAGTCTACAAAGCAGAGTGAGGCTCAAATGGCAGCTCCGTAATTCACTTTGGATTGGTTAGGATATGTGACTCCAAGTGGGTTAGATCATGTGTGATGTTAATGACTAGAGAAATGGAATTCGTCTGCAAGGGCATGTCAGATTGTTGACCTTGTTCAATGGTCATTACATCGATGCTCTGTTGCAAGATCTCCAATGGAGTCCCATTTTGATCTACACTTGAGTCTAATCGTGCTTGTTGATGCTTCCTACTTTCTTATCTAATGCATTTTATGACTTATTCTGCTTCTCTTGCTTCTTTGGTGGATAATGATTCATGAATCAAATTACTAGGAGAAATGGAAGCAAGCAAGCATTAGAGAGGTTAAGATAAATCGGCTCTTCAACTTCTATTTGTCTAGGCAATTGTAAATAAACTTATGACGGAAATTTTCATAGAAGCTTAATTTCAATACAAACTGAAGCATTTTATCTCATCAATCCTTAGATCCTACCTCCCTTTTGTACCCAACCAATGTAAGTCCAAAAGGTTTCACAATTTTGTCAAGTTCACACATGGCAATGTTCCAGCATACATAGAAATTCGATCCAAAGACAATGCCAATGTTGTGACGCATACTCAGGTAGAAAACCATCTTGCCAAAACTGAACATAAGTTGTGATTCCTAGAATTATCCAAGTATCATTCAGTAATGTTTCTACTTTTTGTGTTGCAAGTCAGGTGACTTGCTATAGGATTGCAATGCTACTATTAATAATTGCAGTTTTGTTGATTTTAGGCTTCTTTTCAATTGAATTTTATCTTTAAAATGGAGCCATCATCCATTTCTGCTATAACAATCTTCTATGTGCAGGAGTGTTGGACATTTTAGTAGGGTAGTTTGCATATTTTTGGATTTTTTGTGCAACGACCTTCCAGAACTGTAACAAGCTGCATTTCTGGTTATTTTCTAGCAACGGCCTTGATTTTTATTGGGATGTCACCAAACTTCCAATATTCTTCCCCAAAAGAACCATTGAAACTGTAGAAAACGGATGACAAAACCTCACCAATAGACAACTACCCTTGCAGCCATTTGACTCTGTTACTAGACTTGATGTTGGAAAATTCCATGATGCAAAAGCAAAGAAGATCAATGACGCTCAAAAGGCAAAGCGGACGAGCATCACTGATCTTCTTTGCTTATTAATATTGGAATCTTCCCACATCAGGTCGGTCATAGTGACCATGACTCCATCAAGCTATGTTAGCCTCTCTAACTTGTCGAAGATGAATTAAGTGCTTGTCACTTCTTAATGGTGAGCAAATCCTTGGGAAAAGCTGTGTGTGGAAAATATAAAACAGGACAATTTTGAGCTGATAGGGGCCCTTAAAAATGTACAATAAGTGGATACAGCTAGCAGATCGATGGAAGCAGGTTTGACTGATAAAGAAGTGAACTTTCCACCTCACTATATGGACATCAAAATAAAAACAAGTAAAATCGGTTTTTTAAAAGATAATATGCCAAAGATGATAACCACTGCTGATTACTGTACAAAGGCTTAACTGGCAGAGATCACACAGTTTCTGAATAAGTATTCAATTTCAGGAAAGTGACAGCATCTTACTAGGATTAGTTACAGTTCTAAATCCAAAAGATAAGTCGGATACAATTTTAAGAAGACATCGCCCAGAAACTGCCAAAATCATTATCAAGCAGCTAATAGTTTAGTAAAAAACTGTGATCTGCCCAACTTCGACACATTGAAAAGAAATGAAAGAGGCAAAGCATAGAACTAAAGAAGTTGAGCAGTACCAGAGGGAAAGGCAAGCACAGATCAACAACCTTCAAAAAGTTTACCAGCAGATCGTCATGAATTATGTCTCCATGCCTACAAGGTATGCCCGACAAGTAGAATTCAAACTCAATTCAGCTTCCATCGGCTATGAAAAACGAAGGGCGAGTTATAATATAAGATTTTGAAGGGCGAGTTATAAACGAAGGGCGAGTTATAATAAAAGATTTCAGAGTCTGACATCATTAAGAATTTGGGGATTAAACTCACAGTGTAATCATGGATCGAAATGAAACACGCAGGGTCTAAGATGGCAACAAAAATTGAATTGCAGATATTTCACATTGTCACATACCTCTTAATGCTCGAAACCCTTCTGAGAATCTGAAATGCATAGCTAAAGCAGTTTGCAAACCTCCAGATACACGCTACAAACTGGTAATCTTTGAAACAAACAGTAATTGAGCCTCGTATGGGTGAAAATCAAGAATTTTACCTCGTATGGGCGATGCTAGGGATTGTATTGGCACTCTAGCAGCCAAATCGCGGGTGAATCGGACTCCAAAACCGCAATTTCTTCAAATCGAGGGCGAACCATAGCTCCAAAAAAACCCATGCCAGAATCGAGGGTGAATAACAACTCCAGAAAACCGCCATGCCAGAAATCACGGGCGAATGAGTTTCCAGGAAACACCATCCCTAAAAATCGGGGGCGACTGGTGCATCCAAGGAAAAATCACGGAAAATAAACTGGCGAAAATCGATTTTTCCCTATTTCTTCCACAAAAATCGCGGGCGACTGGTTTCTCCTATAAATTCTTCCTAAATATGATTTTGGCTATATAGTTGTTTAATATTTACAAAATAATAAATAGTGGGCTATTAAAATTAATTCTCAAAAACCTCTTTTACTTAAAAATTCGCCCTAAAAAAAATTAGAAACCTTCTAAATTCGCCATTGGGATAAATTTCGCCCCTAAAATCATCCCTGGTTGTAGCCACTTAGCAGAGAGTTTAGAAAAAAATTTAGCGGAGTTGCAACCATTTAGCGGAAAATTTGGGGGAAATGGAGAATTTGGCAAAGTTGCAACTCATGTTTCAGCAAACTTCCTGAGCTAATATCTCACAAAATAAAATCTAATTTTGGATGAAATTTTGCAAGCAAGTTTCTACAAGTCCAATGCATCTCCACACCAAAAATTAGAGATACCCACATCACGGATTTCGAGAAAAATGCAAATTGGTTGTAGGTGATGATGGCCATTTTTCTGCAATCCATGAAGTATTTTTACTTGAAAATTGGTGAGTATCTTCCTCTTAACATAATGCTTCTGCTCCTCAAAGCTCAAATTCATCTAATGCACGAATATCGAGATATATGCAAAATGACTATAGGTGATGATGGCTATTTTCTTGAAAACCATGCACTAGATTGAGCTGAAACTTATTGAGTTTGTTCTCCCTAATGTAATGCTTCTCCCCTCAAAATTTCATATTAAAACAGTTTACCATTTTCAAGATATCCTTCAATCAAATTTTGCACGTTTGTATTAAAAATGTGGACAAATGAGAAATAAAATGTGAGCTTGATGGAAAAAGTTGTTTTGAGCATCCACAATAAATTATCAAACAGTTATTGGCTATGAACTGACAAAGAATGAAAACAACCACTCCCCCAAACTGAAGATAGAGCATGTCCACATGCATCTTTTCTTGACAATAGACCAATATTGGGAGTAATCATTACCTTAATGCTGCTGAGACAAACTTCACATCAAACCTTGAAAAAGCTACTACAGGATTTCCATTGTGCATGTATCAATGCCCAATTTTCAGATCTCAAATTAGAGTTATATCATTCAATCTAAATACAAGGTTTATTTCTGCCATAGGTCGAATATGCAAACAAAACATAAACCCGGTGCAATAACATTTGTGTGCTTCCATAGAGAAGAAATATTACTGTTATATGCAATGGCTACAACTGATAACTAAAACATTTTCCAATTATACCTTTAGCTGCCAGACATTTCCATTTTCCTATGATTGAAGAAACAACTCTGAATAACACTCAACTCTCCATTGTGTTATGCTTTGAAAACCTTTGCTCCAACAAATTTACATTTAGTGACCTCCTTTAAATATGCTCACAACAAGCCGTACTGCAGATCACTATTACCCTTGGAATGATATATTAAACCGATTTGGGCCTGAAGAAAATAAAATGTTGAGGTTGATGGTTGAGCACAAGACATTCCGTTAATCACATCTTTGAATAATCCATTTCACAATCGAATGCCTTTATTCATATTTTCATAGGCTTGTTGTAATTTTGATGCCAATAACCATGGACCAAGTCTCACATCAAATTCTGAGAATGTAAATGAAAATCTGATAAAGTTGGAGTTGCAAAAACTAGATTGCTCATGATGGCTAAAACCAATGCATGCATTAGTGGATGGCAAAGATAAGCCAAGGAACTCATACCTTTCTTTTATGGCAACATATTCATAAGCTAGAAATGATGACTGTTGTTTGAAATGGTTGTAATAACATCAAAAATAGAGATCAAAGATATCCAAAATCATGTTCTTAAAATGCCATCATCATGTTGTTCAAAACATTATTGATATGATATTCCATATTTGTTCAAATGTTGCTACAAGGTCTGAATACAAAGGTTGATTGTGTTTTTCATTTGTGGAAGCAAGTAACCATGATGTCTCACACAAGATGGCCATGAATCAAGAGGCTGGAGAAGATATTTTAACAATCCATTGTATGCAACGTAATTGTCATCAACTATGAGTGTGCCAACCCATTAAATGCATTTACCGTATGTATAAAATGGTGGACAATCCATATACCATATAAAATGTGGCTCTCAATAAATTTGACTTTTGAATATGTGAACCATCATGTGCACCAGTGAACCAAGCAAACAAATCAAAGAAATCATACCTCTGTTTTCCACCTTGCTTATATGATAGCATACTCTAGTGAAGGAATGGCTTCTACATCAACTTTTTATGTTGTAGGTTCTTGTGGAGCCTTTTCCTCTCTTTCAGTAGTGGCCTTGGCTTGTGCGTGTGTATCAAATTCTCTCCTTATTGTTGGTTCTTGTGTGGCAGCAACAAATATTCCTCTCCCCATAGATTCTTTAACTTATCCATATCTCCTTTCTTACTATTGGTTCTTGTGTAGTAGCAGTAGGGTTTCCTTGAGATAATTTCTTTCCTCTCTTGTTGCTAGTTCTTGTGTGGTAGCAACACAATCCTTTCTTCCAATGGTTTTCTAGGATTGTCCATGTGCATGAACTGGTGCTTATCTTCTTACTGTTGGTTCTTGTGTGGCAGCAACAAATCATTTTCTCATGCTTGGATGTAGGAAAGGTGTAGGGAAGGATGTGATTTGGATGTGTGTGAATTGGAGTGATGAAGTGTTAGAATTGAGTGGGAAAGGATGGGAATGGAAAAAAATGCTATATAGAAAATGGAAATGGATAATGCTTAGTGGTTCTTCATGACATATTCCTAAATATTTAATAAATTAAAAACTCATGCTATTTTACCTCAAGTGTTACCTCTGTGGAAGCCTTGGTTAACTGTCGCTGAGAGATGTAGCTAGAAGATGAAGCTTATGAAAGATGAATATGATCCATGATGAGGAACTGTGCAAGGTGACTGGAAGCGAATGCTGCCAACTGAATGAAAAGAATACTTCGGAACTGCTGGAAAAATAAAAATATATAGTCTTCATCAAATATCTGTGCTTATGTACAAGTTAATTCATGTGAATGAATGTTCTTGAAGTCGAACATGGAGAAACTTCGTTGGATTACCAATCAATAATGAAAATTGTTAACCAACATGAGACAACTCACCAGTGATGACAATGAGCTATCAAGGTATAGTAGTACAACCTGCCAGGTACGAATGTATGTGTTGAAGTCGAGTCACCTACAGGATCTGACAATCAAGAAACATTGATGTATTTCCTTGATCATCAGTGAGGAAATTTACCATTGATGCATGCAAAATTCCAAGGTACTATACATAACTCAAGTCTTGTTGTCCAAAAAGTGTGCTGAGGTCGATGGGACAAGACCATTAATGAATTCCACATCATCCAATATGAGTACAAAACAAATGATTGTGAAGAACTAGAGATGAAATATTTTCTCCAACAAGTAGGCTTTATTGGTAAAATGAAAAGGATAGGGGGTAAATTAGCATGTAAGAGAGCTGAGAGACATTATTCATGGGTTAGGTGTCAGTGGAGTGGGTAGTATGAGAGTGATAAAATGGAGTAGAAGGTCATCGAAGTGATGGAATGGTGGAGGCAAGAAGGAAATGTATGGGCATAACACGGTGTTGGTGAATGAGCATGATGGACGAAAGGTCTTTTGGGAGGCTTCTTTAGTAGCAATTCATGTAGAAATGGAACTTGATTTATGGAACATTGGTTTTCATATGGCATACAAATTCCTCAATTTTTTTCTCAATCCATTTGCAAATTTGAAAAAGTCTTCAAGAGTCACTCGTGCATGTACTGACCTTCTTCTTCGAAGGACCTGCAAAAACCTAGCACTTGCCTGCAATAAAACATCAGATGATGGAAGAAGAGATGTGATTGGTCTCTCTTCACCCAACACTTATGAAAAAAAAAACAAGAAATTACTTATAAAACAAATCCAAAGAAAAATGAACGAAACAAATTCAATTATACCTGTGGGAGAGCGATGGCCAATTGGACTCACTAGCAATGTTTTGATCATAAATTCTTCGTTGCTCATCCAATTTGAGTGATTCCAAATCTAAATTAAAGTAAATTTATAGTTCAACATCCCCTAGAAACAAGTTTTTAAAATTCTATGTGATGATATTCCAAATTTGCTCAGTAACAGCCTGCATGACAAGGTGTTTTTTGAATTCTGGACTAGACCAACAGTCACGGTTTTAGCATAACTTTTTCATTTGATAACGGATTGATGTGATTCCAATTAGAGATGAAAGAATATTAATGTAGGGATATCAAATAGAAACAGGTTTTGAATACAATGCATATACATGGGTCAAAGAGGCCAATGAACAGTCTAGGAAACCGAGTTTTAAAAATGTTGATTTGTGATAGGTAGTCGGTACTTTGGTCATAAAATTCTCATATGATATCGGAATTGAGTGATTCAAATTGATTTGTAAATGAAATTCATAAGGGAATAAATCAATTAAACAAGTTTGCAAAGTATATCCAATAAGGCATCCAAAAAGTGACTGACCCAGCTCTGTTCCTCGACTTCCTGCTTGACACCCCGTTAGTATTTGACCATAAATTTTCCGTTTGATGCCCAATCTCAAAAATTCAAATTGTTTAGGAAACTAGATTCAAAGGGATACTTGGGATGTAAAAAGGTTTTAAAAATAAGTCCATTTGGTCTCCCAAAAATGGTCTGTACCGATTGTGTTTTAGTAAAAATTTCAAGCCAAAATGCCACAAAATTCCAATAAATGAAATTTGGCTCCCAAAAAGTGATTGGAATAGGTGTGAATGTTTTCAATGATATAAATTTAAATAGAACATACACCCATACCAAAAAAATTCAAGCATTGATTACCTAGATTGACTCACACAGTGTGTTGTAGCAGCAGCTGCAACTCTTAAAAATGATATAATGTTGAAATAAAGTCTATGTACCATGATGATCACATAAGTCTCAATATTGAGAGGTTCCATAATAATTTGGCTCATTTTCACATGGAGTCTTCATTCACCAATGCTTCCTTCCTCTGACTAGCTTCCTAAAAAAGAGAGATTAGTAATATGGATGGCTCTTACTGCACCATGTGTCCAAGAGTTCTTATTCAAAACAAAATGACACTATCTATTCATCCTATATCTAAGTGAAAAATTGAATAGGATCTTACCAATGATTTTCATTTTCAACCATAAACTTACCTCACTCAAATTTTCAAGCAAAGTTCATGTCTAGCGGTTTCACAACTAGACTTATTGTTCTCTTTACTATTTTATTTATTTACAATGTCCTACACTACTTGGAAATAAAAAATTCTTCTCAAGTGTAGGAGAACTTCCAATGGAGCCACTTTCAAAGAAATCACTCAAGTATGCTCATACTCCCAACAAAAAAATATAACTTTATGAATGCTAGGATATGAGAGATCAACTTCACTTGAAATGATGGTGCCAAGAATTGGTGAAGTATGGAATGATGTTGCAGACTGATGACAGATTGAAACCAAGCTTCAATATAGTCTTTGTTCCCTTGATTTGTCATGGATGTTACACCATGAAGCTCCTTAGTAAACTGATCTTTCTGAATTCATAAGGGAATTGGATCTAATGATGTGAAGGATGCTTCTGGTTCCAATGTCCGTTAATCATCAAATTTGTTGATCTTGTTAACTTGTTGATGATCATAAGAAACTTCACTTCCAAGTCTTGGATTTAAAACATGTTCAAGCCTCATATGGATTTGCTGAAACAGTGCATAGTCTTTTTGCAGTAGTGTAGATGAGGTAGAACATGAGGGAAATGTAGGAAAATTTTGCAGTTTAGCACTGTAAGCATACTGTACTGATTTATTATGGTTAGGGTGGAGGGTGGATTGGACAGGAAATTGTGTTGGATACCAAGGAGTTTGATGAGAAGATAGATGTGGTTGATGTAGATGATTGGTTTGTGAGGTTGATATTGAAGGACCAAGTTGTGTTGTAGCATGAGGGAGAGTGGCCATGTGTTCATAAGATAGGCCATTCCAACCTTGTGGATAAGGTAGGTAAGAGTTAAATTGAGGCTGCAACAACTGCCATGGTGTAGGAGTATTCAACGATTGAGTATGAAAGTAAGAAAATAGAGGGATAGAGTTTTGAACCATACATGTAGGCCATGGTTGCCATGACTGTTGCAATGAGTTTGCTACAACTCCTAGATCTCTTTGATATGTTTCTTTCATCCTTGGTAAGGAGGGGTAGCAATCTGTGGAATGCTTCAAGTCACATAAACCACAACTTTCAAGACTATCCAAAGGGAAATCCCTTGCTTATCTTATTTCCTCCCGCTTTTCCTTAACCTGCAAAGCATCCAATTGTGAATCAACTTTAGAAATTTCAAATAAATTGTTGATTTCAGCTCCTATAACTCTTGTTCTTGCAGCAGATTTCAAAGATTGAAAAGAAGGATTACTAGAATTATTACCAGTCTTGAATTTTCCTCTTGAATACCTTCTACATAGCTCACAAATATCATCATATTATAACTAAAATACATCACCTGATCCCATCATATTTAATATTTCTAAAGATTCAGCTTGGATTCCTTTAAGTAGGAGTGTTTTCAAGGTCTCTTTCCCCAGTTTCCTTTGTGGGGATTTTTGAAGATTGTATTGAAAGTGTTCCATGTAATCCTCCAAACTCTCTTCTTCCGCTTGTGTCATTTCGAAGATATCTTCATTGACCCTGCAATAATCCTGGTACCTTTTCAAGAATACATGTTTCATGTCTTCCCAAGTTTGTATACAATTCCCACCGAAGCTCATGAACCATCGGAGGGCTGTTCCTTTTAGAGTAAGGGGTGTTGATGTATATGTAACTTCGGAATGTATTTCACATATATGTATATTGTATTCCTATAGAGATGTTATTATGCCTCTATATGGAAGTGTCTTCATTTATATTGTAAGTGTCGTAACTTATACTTGATGGGTTATTAGACCACCTTGTTGGGGTCGACCCTGTATAAGTCATGTGGGTCAAAGGGTTATTAGACCACCCTAGTGGGGGTCGGCCCAGTCAGCATTATGTTAAGTGGTTAAGTTGAGGCCGACCTAGTTGAGTAAAGTTCAAGTCAAGTTAGTGTATAAATAGAGAGTGTGTCTCTCTTATTTTACATATTATATTCTCTCACTCACACTTGGGAGAGTGGTGCACTTTTGGAGGAGAAGGATTTGTTGCTAGGAGAAGACTATCTCTTGTATTCTGGTTGTATCATTGCTCTATTTATCTCTAAGGAAGTTATTGGGGTTTTTCACCTTTATGGTTTTCCCCAAGTAAAATCTGTGTCTCTTGTGTGCTTGCATTATTGTGTCCATGATTGATATGTTGTAGATATGTTGTACATGTTGTTCTCTCAGTTAAGATCCTAGATCAGATTGAAGTAAATTCTGAAAATTTAACAAGGAGAAACACATTCAACTTTTGATCATTAGCACAATAACCATATTCTCTACAAAGTACTTTGAATTGAAATAAAAATACATCAGGGTCTTTGTAATACCCCAATTTTGACCCTTGTGATATATTGGCTTTTAATGTAAATATTGTATACATGTGATGTATGTTTCCCTAGCGTGGAGCTCAAGGCCAAGGCCCCGCTAGTGTATGCTCGTATTTTATTTAGAAAGGCAAGTATTTGATATTTTCCCATCCATGTGTTATTAAGCCATGGAATATTGTAATTGATGTAAATATTAATATTTCAATAAAATATCAAAACTGGCTATGGAAGCAACAAATGAGAAGGGGCCATGTGTATTCCACTAGGGAGTGGTGAGGGGGTTGTGGGATTGAACCATATGCTACTAAATGTCATTTTGAGAACCCATTTGACTTTCCTTGCTGACATTTATTTCAGTTGTAAGGAAGTTGTTGAGAAATCAGTCCATGGCTTCAATGGAGCATGGGCAGCCCAGAAATTCGTATGGCAGAGTATGGGCTCTATTTTCTTGTACCACAAGTCACCCTACCTCATGGGAATTGGTCCTTCCTCATTCCCATTCCATTATGGAACATCCTAGAGTAATTTTTCATCCATTACGAATGCCCAACAGTAAAAAAAACCAGAAATCGTAACTTTGCAAGAACCCACATTTTGAAGTGCCATAAACGCCCAAAATTTAGCATTTACAGTGAAATCCAATGGAGGATCCATAGATATGAACCTTGGGGAAAAATTGAGAGTATTAGATACCCTGAAATCCATTGGAAAACCCAGTTTTTACAGCCCAGAAATCAAGTGACGAGATTGAGTTATTGGATGACAAAATTGTGAGAAATCCAAGTGTGAATGATTGAACAGAGGTTGGGTTTGCTTGATAAACCCAGTGAAGGCTGAAATCTCAAGGAATTAGTAGTTGGACCTTTCTATGCCCACCCTGAATAGCACTGGAGGGAAGGGACACTTGGGGGACTGTGTAGCAGATAAGGGGACCTTCCTTGTGTTGGGTGAGGTAGGTATTGTGGGTGCCATGACTGTTGATTTCATTTGAGATTCCTGTAGCTTTTTGGTTGAGCTCACTGGCTTAGCATCCTCCTCATTTGTCTCTTGCATGCTTGATAAACCTAACAGTGTGTTGGATTAGCATGACTGTTTGAGTGATACCATGGCCGTGAGTGAGCCTGTTTAGTTCCTCCTTGGTGGATACACAACCCAGCTCGAGGGTGATCTCTCAGCTGAAAGAATATAGTTTGGACAGAGATCTATGGTTGGGAGGAATGTTTCTCTCACATATCCAGTTGTTTGGATAGCTTCATCTCAAAGATAAGTGTTCTCTGTGGTTTAAATTATATGCATTTTGTGTACTGCAATGTGTTAATTCTGAATGGTAACTGTTCATGTTGATGAAGTGAGAGGCATCTTGTTTTATGCAATATGATACTTGATGACTGGTATATGTAGGAGGAAATTGTGTATATATATAGTGTTTAATTCTGTTGTGTTTGTTAAGTATGAATATGTATACATAAGTTTTTATTTATCCATGAATTTCTTAGTAATGCATGGGGTTGAGATTGTCAAATAAGCCCAGTATGTTTGGTCACGTTTTCTCCCCTTGCACTGGATTGATGGAAGGGGACGTGATATTATTCATTTTCCAAACCGTGAAAATTTGGTAGAACATGTGGGGGAATGCTTTTCGTTGGTGCCACTCTTCCTGAATCTCTGATGGAAAATTCGAAGGTAATAACTTATACATCTTTCTTACCTGCCATCTCTTCATTAAATTCTTCATGTGCTATCTTGAGGCTCCTCCTTCGAATGTTCCTGTCAATGGGTTAGTATAATGGTGGTGCTTACAACACCACTAAGGGGAATGATAAGATTCACGCTCCAAAAATTAAAAATGAAATTAAACTAGATGCAAAAAAGAAAATCCACAACCAAAGCAAATTCAATAAATTGAAAATTAATCATGCAACCTACATGCTCTACTTTAACAATGCATCTACAAAACAATGTCAGATGCACTTTTGCACTATTGATAACTTCCATGGCAATGACACCAAAATGTTGGTTGGATTAATTGTTTAATTAAATACAAATCTGAAACTCCCAAAACATAAATTGTCAACCCGAGGAAGTCTTTTATTTCAAAGCAATTGTGCAAAATCTATGCAATCACAATATCTACCTCACACTATTGATCTATTGGTATGAAATCAAAACTCTTTTTAAACTAGATCACACCTTCTTGAAAATAAATCAAACCTTAAACCTATTCATAAAACCAAATTGTAAATCTAATCACACTTCAAACAAAATCAATTCTTATGAAACAAGATCTAATTGCATAAATGTAAAAGAAGTGCTATGTTGGCCAACGATCTATCAAACGAATTAACATGAAAACAACTATGATAAATCTAATGAATGAAAGCACACAACTATGATAAATCTAATGAATGAAAGCATGAACTAAATAATAAGCAATTCTACATAATAAAACACTTACAATCATTACTACATTTTTGGCCTTGAGGGGGGGTTGTCTTCTGCCCCCAAAAGTGACCTACGAGGGGGGTTTTGGCTTTGGGGGCGGTTTTGGCAAAAATGCCCCTAAAGGCACCGATGTTAAAATTTTTTCCCTTTAAGGACAGTTTTTGACGAGATTGGAACCACCCCCAAAAGTGACTTTTGGGGGCGGTTTGTGACCCCCCTCGTAGAGGTCTACGGAGGCGGTTTTAAACCCCCCTTGTAGACCCCTTCATAGAGACCTACATGGACAGTTTTGAACCCCCTTCATAGAGACCTACGAGGGCAGTTGTGAACCCCCCTCATAAGCCCCCTCATACAAACCTACAGGGGCGGTTTGGAACCCCCATCATAGAGGACTGTAGGGGCGGTTTCAAACCTCCCTCGTAGAGGCCTATAGAGGCAGTTGTGAACCCCCCTCGTATAGTCATATAGTGGCGGTTTGGAACCCCCCTTGTAGAGGCCTATAGGGGCAGTTTAGAACCCCCCTCGTAGAGGATTATAGGGGCGGTTTTAAACCCCCCTCGTAGAGGCCTATAGGGGCAGTTTGGAACCCCTCTTGTAGATGCCTATAGGGGAGGTTTGTAACCCCCCTCGTAGTGACATATGAAGGCAGTTTAGAACCCCCCTCATAGCAACATACAAAGATGGTTTGAAACCCCCTCTTTATCCATAATAAATCATAGTAAAATATATTTGATTAAAAATACCAATATTGCAATATCAACAGGGCATGGAGGAATCGAACCACCAACCTCCTGCTTGTAAGGAAGGCGCTCTTCCATTGAGCTAGAACCCTTTCAAAATTGGGGAGAGGAGAATATGAACACCAATATTGCATCATTTGTAATTCTAAGAAAATACAATAATATTCAAAGGCAACCATGCTTAAAATCCAATTTATTTTTCAAAACACATTGATAAGCACAAAAATCTACCATAATAACCCTAGAGCTCCTTCTAACTTTTGGAATTGTTTGAATAAACCCCAAAGATGTTTAACCACAACAATCTACATAAGTAATTTCACATAGGATCTATGTTGGTAAAGAAACTGGGATTTAAGTCCCTCGTTTACAGATAATTATCATTGATCATATACTAGATCCACAAGGTATACTTCAAAATTTCTAAACACCATAACCCTAAAAGCATTACAAGATTTATACTAATCCAATGAAAATGAAAGGAACTGCAAGAAATCATAAAATTGTTAATGAACTCACCTTCATTCAGTACTTATATTGGGGTAAAGATGGATCTAAACTAGTTGTTTTTTACTAGTAGTTGTATTTGACCTCTCCATATAGTGTGGTAGGATTCAATAAAATGTTCTGAGAAGGTAGCCATGAACTTGTTGATTCCTGTCTATCAAATCCAAATGTCCTCCAAAGCTACAAATGCCCTGAATTCAAATCCATCTATGAACACACGGTAGCAGTTTTGGTTAATTAACTATATGAAATGCTATTAATCCTATTATGTTTGGGCAGTTGCAAAGATATATATAAGTAAATTTATTTTTAGAATTTTACATATATATATATATAAAGCCGAGTTAACCTAGTGGGTTAGATCAATTAGTTTGAAAGGACCATTTCAATGAAGACTTTGTTGTGAGGTCTCAAGTTCTGAGGTTCGAGTCTGGTTGAGTCCTGTTAGGTTACAAGCTACTATTGTGGTTGGCAGTTGAGTTGCTCTCTATCTGGATATTCCAGGAGTTGGGGGTGGGAACTAGGGAGATCCATGAGGTTTTCCTTGCAAAATAAATATATATTAAGCTGACTTATGCCACATCATTGTCATATTACATTACCCATATCCCCATCTAGGATGTAATATGCACCCTTCACTACAAAAATGTTTTATAAATTATTCCCAACTTATGCTCCAAGAAGCATAAGAGTTGTAGAACTCACTGTCTTCCCGTTAATATATACTATACCCATTCTCTTGTCTGCCTTTGGTACATACATATATCACATAACTTGCTGCAATACAGGGATTTGTACCTATCTCATCATAGATTGATCTTCGTGATCAGGTGTATAGTTTTTATGGCATTAATAATTATATTGTTTTTCTCCTAGTATTTTTCATTTATGCACTAGCTTATATGCAAGTTAGATACTTCTACATTTAAAGGGATTCAAACCAAGAAATCATTTTTGTATTGGAAATAATTTTCAGTCTTTCCATAAATGAGTAAAGTTTAAATCCCAAGGTGTTAGTTCAACCAATTGTTGTCACATCGCTAGGCATTGGCTAGTTTGGTGATGGAAGGTAACCAGTTCAAATCCACACAGTTGAGAAACACTAGTCTATGCCAACAAGTTTACTAGGGATGCCATCCATGAATGTGAGTAAGTATCCCTTGGGATTCCTGTGAGGTTTTCCTTGGAAAACAAGAAGTTATCTTTAAAGAAACTGTCATAGGAGACATTCTCATACCACCTTTTATTCATATAAATGAAAAAGTATGTTTCTAAAATATGTTTCTAGTTGTCTGGCATTCCTGAGATATGGGTAATGTCTCCCAAATGTAAATAATACCTATTCAAACATTCACAATACGTAGTGTCATCATTGAAGTGATTGAACATTCCCCACCATAATGTGAAGAATGCAGGGGGCATCACTCTAACCAAATCAGTATAGAATGAAGAATGCTTGCACCAAATCAGGTAATGGTAGATAGTATGTGAAATCTCTGATAGAATTACCTATGCATATGGAATGAAAATATAGAATATATGCCTCAGAGTATCTTAAGAATCAAAGGAAATGCTCTAGGTCACTATGGTAAACACAGTTACTATTTTTTTTTTTTTTTGCAGGTTCTTTAAGTAGCTTTGTCTTTTCTTTCTATTGCATCAGATGTCATTGGCTTTATTCAAATTCATGGCCTCATTAAGCCGTAGCATGATTATCTCACAAACATTTGGATCATTTGCATTGATCCTTTTCATTGTCCTCAGAGGATTTGTGGTTTCTAGAGGTATCCTGTACTATGTTGTCGTTAGATCAATAAAAAGATCAATGAGAAAATTTTGAGACTTTTAACTTAAAGAAACTTACCATGCTGAGGGTACTTTATTCTAATTCATATTTCCGGAACAGAGAATATACCCAAATGGCGGATATGGTCATATTGGTGCTCACCAACATCTTATGGTCAAAATTCTATATCTGTGAATGAATTTTTGGCACCTAGATGGAACAAGGCAATTTAAAGTTTGTGCTCATTGAGAGTCTTTTCCTAATCTATAAACAAATTACAATACAATTGCTCAAGTTTTATGGGAGTAATCCAGGATCATGCTGTGCAATGCTATCATTCATCTAAAGGAGTTCTTATACATGTATCCAAGCAGTAGTAATTCCAAAAAAACACTGGGAGAAGCTATACTAGAAGCACATGGACTATTCATTGAGGAGAAAAGGTATTGGACTGGAGTTGGAGCATTGATCGGGTTCTGCGTACTTCTAAATATACTGTTTCTTGTGGATTTAGCATACCTTAATCGTAAGTATTGTGTTTCTCTCTGATGTTTAATTTTATTCGAAGTTTTACTCAATCAAAACTTTAAGATCTCAAACAAACTCCTTCATTTGCAGCCCCTGAAAAAGCACATGTTGCAATACCGGAAGCTATTCTTGAAGAGGTGCAAGCAAACAAGAAAAGAGAAAGTGAACAATCAATGTCAGGAGGAAGAACATTTCCATTATCCTTGTCTCATGGTAAGAAAAGAGATTTCCATAATTTGATTGTTGTAAATGTTTCAATTCTTTACTCGTGAATTACACTTATTCCATTGGAATGCATGTGAAGAAACTGCTATTTTAGTATTTCTACTCCTCAACAATTCCAAATAAATTGGCAGGGAAGCTTGAAATAAGATCCCTTTAAGACATGATGTGTACTATTGGACTATAAATCCAAGAGAATGAGATGACTGGTTCTCTGATTGAATGGATTTTTAATATAAGAAACATGCATTGCAGTTTTTCAGCATAAGAAACATTGTTGTCGAACTAGTAGAAAAATCTTTGACTGTACACTAATAGATTCTGACACTGATAGTTTGTTTTCATTCATCAAAGAAAATACAAAGTCAATTGTCTGAAATAAATTCATTGCATCAACCACATGATGAAGTCAGCGGCATTCCAATCCTAGGTTCTTGTGAGAAGGGCATGGTTCTTCCTTTCCAACCATTATCAGTTGCATTTGAGAACATCAACTATGTTGTAGACATGCCTCTGGTGTGTGTTGATTCCAATACATTTCATGAAATTGGAGTTTGATTTTACAGTAATTTTACATTATAGTATGTTATTTCCCCTCAACAAGAAGGAAATGTGGCTACACTAACAACTTGATAGAGGGAATGGCTTTCTACATACTACTGGCAATGCAATAGACAGATTAGAATAAAATTTCAATTTTCAAATGATTATTGTATTACTTATCCAGCGTAGAATGAGGGGAAAAAATCCTGAGAGAAGTAAATATGCTTTGAACAGGCTTGGCCATGAAGCAGAGAAAATGAAAATTGAGGTCTTCAGGGTCTCGAAAATGAAAGTTACAAAAGAGATAACTTCCCAGATTGATTCATTCCTTGTAGAGAAAAAAATCCATCTCATCTATGAATTGCTAGACAAATCTGCTACTTTTGAAAGAAAATGTGACTAGAGTGCTAAAATTAATCCATTCTTGCCACAAACAAATGAATTGCTTGGAGATGATGAGAAGTGAATGAAGTATGATAGAGGCGAGGATATTGAAGAGCCCGATATGGGTTCTAAAGGCTTCAACCCTTTTGGTGGTGGGTAACAATTCACATTTCATTTTGAGGGTGGTTTCCCTGATGGCTTTAACTATGGATTTCAATAAGGACATCAAGAGTAAGACATCCGAACTCAAGAATAAGACTTCCCATATGGCCATTTTTGCTTCATATTCATTCATCTGATAGTAAATAGTTCATGTAATGACAAAGGCAATGCTCAGGGGGTTATGTATGACTTCCCTAGAGGTTAAGCCAGGTTTTAAGTTTTGGAGCAGCTTGAAAGTTAACTCTTGAAATCAAGAGTTGAATCCAAATTGTTTGTTCTACAACAAGTCTGGGTCCTACCTCACAAGAATGGTATAATTTCTACTTGGGACTTTCAATGACAAATACATTACTTTGGATACATGGGACTTTTAGTGGTAAAGTTTATGCATTCAATATTTACACAAGGTTGTTATGTGATTGTTGCTTGCTACAAGTCTATCTCTTATGCTACAGATAAGGAATTTCTATCTTTTATACTGCTATCTATACCTTGGGAGGCCACTGTTTGAAGTCTGTCATTGTTTAGGGATGAGGATTCATAAAAAACATTGTATTTGTTGCCCAAAAAATGCCTTTTTGGTCTCACCCTTACCCACAAACTTGTTTGAGTGATGAATTTACAATTAAAGGATCCACTTTTAGTTAACTGCACACTCAAATCATTGTCATAGGATTCAAATATGGTAAAATGATCAAGACTATTGCTGCCCGGATTTTGATGATGCAATGCCCAAACTGCCTAGAACATGTCCAAAACTGGTCCAAGTTTACTGTAGTGGATGCTCCTTGAAATAGGTTGCCTAGAAAGCTCTAGGGCCTACTAATACATGCCCAGATTATGCCCAAATTAACAACTTCAGCCCATAACTTATTTTTAGTGTTGTTTGATGCCCAAAATTCATAATGGCTACAACTACAATGCCCAAGATCACTGCTTGCATGTTCAGAATTGTTGTTCTTTCCTTCTTAGGCTTGGTTAAGGGCCTATAGGCTATAAGTGGCAAAATTGCCTAACATTCATACCAAACCTATAGGATATAAGCTACAAAATCACCTAACATTCATACCAAACCTACCTGAAGCTAATATCAAATTTATGAATGTAGAAAATGTCATACTAACCAAGTATGGTTTTTTTGGAAAGAAATCTGTCATGTTTTTGCACATACACAAGCATGAATTATGTCTAGAAAGGTTGCATCAATGGTGTGCAATGATCACCATTGTGGGAAAATTATTTTAGTTTTGTAATATTTACCTTTTTGCTTAATTTTGATTTATGGCCTTCGCCTCCTATCGGGTTTCTCTTCACAATGTGTAGTTTCTTTGTTCAATAGATACATCATTTCTCACTGGTGAAAGTTGAACATGAAGGACATTCTTGTGTAGTTTGAGTTGTGTTGATCAAGAGCAATCTAACTTATTTAAATTCCCTTGCAGCTATAAATTTATTTACCCTAGAGGGATATTTAAAATCTTCTGAAAAAATTGCAATGATGGCTAGAGGAGGCGCACAAAGTGCAATTTGTATACTCAAGGAAGTGAAGATAAAGGGTTGCCTAACATTTACTATCCTAAGAAAATGTCTTATAACTGGTCAAATAAGGTAGTCTTACACAAACATATCCGAAGCTAATAGAAAATCTATGGATGCACAAATTGTCAACTTTCCAAGTATGGTTGTTTTGGAAAGAATTCCATTAGTATTTGTCCATCTATGACCTTGATTTTTGTCTAGAAAGGTTGCATCAAGGGAGTGCAATGTTCACACTTTTTGAAAAAATAGGAATCGTTTTTAAAGATTTACCTTTTTGTTTAATTTTATTTTCTAGACTCAGCCTTCCATCACCAATACACAAAACCACACCATCTAGTCTCCATATTGCAATTCATCAAACTAGTCAACCTTTAGACATGTCAGTCATAATATCACCTTTGTGGCACCAAAAACACATCTATCCAACCCAACAAGGGACCAACCAACCTACCAGTCACTAAAAAAAGATCCATAAATGTTGTCAACTGTGCTGAAATAACTAGAAATGCTCTACAAGCCCTTCTTGTTTATTTTATGAGGTTGGTTACGTGCTTTCCTTGGCTAAATTTAGAACATAAACACTACAATCCTGCATAAATCCAAGTTCACAATGCATACATCTATTGATGGGAATAAAAAGTTCTGGCAACTAAAGCAAAAAGAATCATAAAAGGGGCACTCAAACATTAAATTTGATCATTTGTAAACACCATATCAATGAACATATGGTACCAAATTGTCTATTAGGTTAGATTAAGCAAACTAATCTAATAGCAGAACATTTACACAAAGAAAGTCTTACATGTTGGGTTCTATCTCCATGAATAGTTGTTGCAAGAAACCCATTGGAACACAACCAGTATTCCAATGAATCATCTCCCTTCTTTGTTTACACAAAGACCAACATCAGAGAATGCTACCATCACCAAACCACCATTCTTAGCATTAAAATTTTTACTTGTCAAACAATTTCAATAACCACCATCCTACAGTGATTCCAATGGTCAAACCCCACATCAAAATCAAGTCAACATTTTAAATATATGAAGCCTAATTGATATTGTAATGATTGATTAATCATTTTGTGATCTCATTATTGTACAACTCATGGTACATCACATCCAAAGTACACTAAAAAAATAATGATGAGTGTTTTCAGGGTGGTTACCTTTCCATGCGTTCCATTATCTTTTTGTGCATGAAAAATATCCATCAAGTGGCTTCTCTTATCACCTTAATCAATAAACTCAACCTTCTGCACAATAAGATTTGTACTTGACCCAGCCCTTCCAACATCTAGGAAAATATAATTTGTGCGAAAATCCGCAGCTAGCCTCTGCACACATATCAATCCAAACCATATAACTAAAAAATAGTTCCCATATTACATCTTAAAATATACTTTGACACCTAAATTTTGAATTACTAGAAAGCATAAGAAAAATAGATGCCTCGAATAGTACCCCATTTGAAGTGCAACACTAATTGCCAAAATTGTTTAGCCAAGCGAATGCTCACAAAACAAATCCATCCACAAAGATATTCAATACAAGCAAGCCAAATTAGAATAAATGAGATGAATTTGACGTATTCTAAGTAAAAATCTAATGGTTCTTCAATGGGACTTCAATATAAAACAATGAGAAACAATAATTAGATTAAATATATGTCAAAACTGTAAATTGAAATCCAGTAAATAACATAGTGAATAAATAACTCCAATTCAAAATAAATGTTTTCATAGTTCACAACAATTACTCCATGAAGATAATATTTCTTAAAATGTCATCTAACAATTACAATGAGAACCAAAGAAACATACCACACACTCCAATTATTACTTGAAACATTAATTTAACTTGTAAGGTACAAAATTTCAAATCCTGTCACTATGCTCAACATTGGTGTTTCCCGTGCATGAAACATTTAAATACTGGTTGCAAATACCACTAATTCAACTAAAATATACTTGACCCAACATCAAAATAAATAAATAAGAGACTGAATACTAGAAAAATTCAAGTATGTATAGTAGCTGGATATCGCTTGGAAATGTGGCACTAAATAGCATGGTCTACCTTCTTTGTATAAGGTCTTGTAAGGGTTGCAAAAATAGATTTGATTCCTAGATATATTGCGCTCTTATCTTTGGATGAGGGGAAGTTAAATAGTGTGCTCCAACGAAGACATAAGGCTTCCTTCATATCTATGCCCTACCTACTAGACATGCAAACCGCTGAGGATAACATGAAAATAGTTGAGGATAGATTACTGGAAATATAACACAATTACTCATACATAATCTGATGTGCCATACTGTTGAATCTAGGACAGAGGAATTGCGCTCATTGTCCAGTTTGAACTGCTGCAATTGAATTTCCCATGTTTATAATTAAAAAATGCCCATGTTTGCCGTGAAAAGTCTCTCTTGTTCATCACAGGGATTTGTAGATTTCCAGTCCTAGATCCTTCCATTATATCACTGCACTTATACCGTTGTTCTATTTATGCTGCACTCTTTTTGCTTTCATTATTCTTCTTTCAACATTATATAGGAGTTTCTTTCACACTACCACATTGTATTCGTAGTGGATATATCTTTTCAGTCTCACTGACCTACTTTTGTAGTCTTTTGTTGGACATTAATAAAATTATCTTATCGTATCTTTTAGAGAAGAAAAGTAAGATCCATTGTTTTTACCTTGAGTTGTGACAGAAATTAAAATTTTCCATCTTCCATCTTTTTCACCTCATCCTCACATTTGACAACTTGAATTTGATTGTCCTAATATCAAAGTAACAAGTAGCAAAAAGACAGATCGAGACAATATTTAGTCAAGCATAATGTAAGCCACCTTCTCATACAGAAATAACGAGGCTTTGATTTAAACCAAACCAGCCTACAACTACAAGGGATTAACAATACCATCATCGTCATGGATAAATGATTCCAGAAAAATAAGTATATTTTAGCTACTGTAATCATTTACACATGATGAATACCAAGTGTTCAAAGGAACACTAATGGAAAGAAGTCTAGCAACTAAAGTAGGCCAAGAAGAAAACATGAAATTTGAATGAAAGAGTTATAAAGGATCATGCAATTACTGAGATTATGTGATGACATTAGAATGAAATGTTGATAGAAAGATATCAGAGATCTAAGTTAGACTTGCTATTGAAAAGTATCCATGGATATTCTTAATACCGATGTGCTAATAACACACAGATTGACTTTATCCAGCTGAAAAATACCGAATCACAATGTGCATTTACCTTGGCATACACCCAATGTCTAGAGGCAAAAGGATAATGGAAAAAAAGGTTGCCCAAAAAAATTACAAGACAAATTTGATGATGTAAACTTGAATTAATATACAAAGAAACCACCCACATCTTTGGTATAAGGCCTTCTACAAAACATAACGTTTTTGGAAATGCTTTGAGAAATATGCCCTACATGATTCCACCATTAAAATAAAACTTTCTTTGAGTTAGGAGACTGATCTGAGTTGTATAAATTATGCCAAAAGTGTCTGGCACTTGCACCTAACCTCATCCCTCTAAAACTCATGGCATGCAAATGTGGCAGACCACAACAAGGATTGAGTGCTTGAGGACATCTTAACACACCATTGACCTCACCAATGAACCAATGGCCTGCTCACCAAAAATAAATAATAAAAAGCATAGATATCAAAATTCATAGGAAAACAGATAACATATGGTCATAAAAGGAGACAAGTATATTTATAACTCTGCAAAAGAAAGCAATAATCTTCTTAAGGTTTCTCTTGGATTCCAATAGTTCTTTGTCAAGACATATTGTCAAATTTACCTGAAACAAGGAAAGTTTTGTTGGAGAAATGGTTCTGTATAGGGAAATGGCCATCCTCAAAATTTTACAACATAGTGAAACAATAGCAAATAAGTGGAAAAATTAGAACAAGCTCTAAAAACATCACAGATTATTAAAATATATTAATACAACTATCCAAATAGCATAGAAATGAAAACACAGATGACAATATGAGGGCACCTGAGAGAGATTTCTTTCTATACATTAGAATTCAAAAAGAAATTATTACATCAATGATCAAGAGTCGAGATACTAGTGTGTGACAAATTTGGGCCTTACCAACTAAGCCATAAGCTATTTAATAGAAAATGATCAAGATCATCAAGGTCAACATCTTCATACATCCGATAGCAAGTAATCTCATGTATAGGGAAGCTAGATGAGCCTAGAAATGACAAAACCATAGGAGGGGCCCATAAAATATCTACAGTTCTAATTCTAGATGCGGAGTTACATAGTCCACAAGTTAAATAAAAGTTTCCAAAAGCTAATTCTTTGTCAGAACTCGGTATCTTCAAGATGCACATCACACTCCCTTGAATTCCCTCATCAATATACTTCTTTATTCTGAGAGATTAGGAAAAGATTCAAATGAATGAAGACAAGATATTAAGCCCTCTTGGAAGCCAACCCATTATCATTTATTGAATGTATGAAGTTGTAGATGCTTTAGTTCCTCTCACATGTAGATCAACTACCCACTTACGACTGTAAACAAACTGTGTGTCTATAGAACCTCTTGTACTGCACCATCCATTTCCCAACATTGTACTAGTTCCACATTCATATTTTCAATGATAGCAATGACAATGGGAGAGCTTCCAATTCCAATAGAAAACTCTACATACTAATTTAGAACAAGTAAGGAATCTACTATATTTGGGAAAAGTTTGTCGATAGTTTCCTTCACTCTCATGGACATGTGATTTATGTCATGCATTCAGCGGAGAGTTACAGGTTGATGGAGCTGATTTAACATGCTTGAATGATTTAACCGGATTACTGTAAATGGAATGGAACATGCTTGACCAATTCTCCACTACAAAACTGAACTTAAGCACCATGCATTTTCCCGTTTGCTCCAATTGTCAAAGACACTCCATATGAAGGAAGAAAGGAATAGACTACCACAGTGCAAGAAGGCTCTCTTTGTAAGAGAATCTATTTTCTATCATCTCATTGAATAAATTCCTCAAATTAAAAAGAGGGTAGAAATATTTGTAAAATTGATGTTATGCAAGACTATTAAAGTGGAATAAATGATTTTTGTAAATGGCAGATAAATGCTTCTTTCTACTGCAATTTCATGAACACAGGCATGCAATGCCTTGAACAAAGCATCAAGGAACAAATCAAATGTCCTTACAACAGAGGATTCAAGTTAGAGTATATTGCCTTTTACCTTGTCCTCCTTTTTTTTTCTCTTTTTGGTGAGAGAACCATCTAAATAATTGCTAGCTTTCTTAACAATTTTATTTTCACTGGCTCACTAACACCATTGGAAACTCACAAAGATCCTTAGCACCTTGCAACTAAATTTCTTCTATTCTCTCTAAGTCACCTGACACGAGGACATGAGACATGAATGTCCCCAAAATATGAGTGTCTCCACGGGACACAGTGACCCCTGGAATCAGGACACGAAGGACACGTTTTATATACATATATATATTTTTTAAAAATATATTAAAATTTAAAAATATAGACATATAGATCCAAAAAAATTTAGAAACTAGAACATTTACAAATATTCAATAGAAATTAGAATCAAAACACATTAATGATTAGTTTGTAACTACTATATATATAACTGAAAGGGAGTGTGACTTCCTGAAATTTTCTCCTTATGGAATGACATGACAGGGTTCTTTAGATGAGGATGTGTCGTTGTCAACGCCTTCATGAATTATACTTTTGTATCTCTTTAATATTCAATATAAAATATTTATCACACCAAAAATGAATTGTACTTTCCTTGCATCTTTTTAATATTCTATAAAGTACATTACCTATATCCCACGGTGTCTTCTCATATTTTACATGTCAACTCATTTGCTATCGTTCCAATCTATGAAGACAATTTAATTATCATAAAGGAGCTCTTAATACTTATTAAGCCAAATACTTTGTTTTTTTATAAACTTAAGATTTTACACAATACAATTTAAGAATCTGCAGTAACCCTGCATGTCACCGATCTCCAAGAGATCGCTCACTAAAGCTATGATCTGAAGGTAGCCCAACACAAAGGGTGAGTCGAAGTTTTTAAAGGAGCAAGTGCAACACTAAATTAATAAGGCATTCAGCTGTGAAAAAGGTTAAAAAATAGAAAGTCTAGCAAGACACGAGGTGAGCATGGGCTACTTTATCGATGTTTCTTGTTGAGAAAGGGGAAGTAGCCAGAACAACTGGGCAAAAGCCAAGGATTCCTAAAGTCACAATGGTGATATCGCGGGGATAGCGAGTAGCTGGAATCGGACATGGTTTGTGCAGAGGTAGGACACACCCTCCCACGTGGGGGACACGTTTTTTTTCGTGTCCCGATTTCGGGACACGAAAAAAAACGTGTCCCCCACGTGGGAGGGTCGTGTCCACACCCAACACGTGCCCACGGGACACTTGGCCCTATTAGGACGTGTCCGGTGACCTAGATTCTCATCTACAATCAAGGATATCACTATGACAAAGTTATTTAGCTGGTGTCCATGACCAATTTCAACCAAGAATTGCATTATTCTGTTGATCTCTATAAGGTCACATTGTCCAATTTAAGTTTGTTTGCATAGCACTCAGCAACCATAGGAACTCCGGTTGCATATTCATCCCAAAGTTGGAGCTCCTTCCATCCAACAAATTAGCTTCAACTCCATGTCCAACAGGTATTTTTTTGTTATTTTCAAATAAATGTTGTGAAATAGAACATATGGGTGTAGCCATTACCTACAAAGAAAATAGCTCTCACTCTCCAATTCAGTGTTGAAGATGGATAGATCTCTGGTAGGAAATCTAGAATTTTGATTTAGCATAGAAAATACTCTTCTTCACGCCATATCAATTGGAGAATTTGTTTGTATTAATATGCTTACCAAGAATGTCGCATACAGGCCAAATGTTTTGCCCAAATCTTGACCCCAATAAGCCATTACACGTTATAGATTTGTGGAAAATTGTAACTAGATAATCAACATGTCAATCCAATCTAATTTCCAATCAGACAATCCAATAACACATATCCTTGATCAAAGAGAAACACTAGTTAGAACTACCTTAATACAGATGGATAGAGTAAGCAGAGTTTGAATAGACATTAAAGGTTGGAACCTTTTAGAATTTCAAATTCCAAAAACTATAAAACCCTATCAAACACCTAGGGTTCAAAATTAATATGGAGTGTTTTAGCCTTGACTTTAGCATAAATATTCATTTCTTTTGTTTATGGTTTTGTAGGTATTCAGCCAAGCATGTTCAAGTTGTGGCATTTTGTAATTAAATGTAAAGGATGGATCAATCCTCGCATTGATTGAGTTCAATGTTAAGATTTGTATTATCTGTTGTCGAAGGCATTATTTGAGACCAGGATTTCAGATCTTGTGGAAATACTTCGCATTTATGCATAATTTCAGGAATTAAAAAAAAATTGGATTAAAAATGGTACAACCTCAGTAATATTTGTTAATCTGAAAGAACCCAGTGAAAATTAAAGAAAATAAAGTCAAGGGATCGAATCCCATGAACAGTGGACGAATGAGATCGTACCTTTCAAAAATAATGTTGCCTTCATGGTTTGCAAATAGCATCGTTAACAGCATCGTACTTGGTCATTGGATAAACATGAGTTTGAATCTCCTCCCCACCAGTGGGAAATTATCGTGGGAAATGGCTAGCCTGTATATTGGTTTCTCCCAGATTTGGATAGAGAACGAGACATGATTTTCTAGCTGGGGCAAACGATTCCCAGGGAATTTTTTTAGTTGCCATAAACTTAGACATAACTTTCCTGCTAGGGCACATAGGGCACATGATTTCCAGTGCATTTCGAAACAAACTCTCCTCTGAATGCATCAAAACCCCAATTCTATTCAAACTCTGCCCATCCAACCAAACCCTCGAAGCTTAAAGTAGAGGGGTGTCGGAATGGATTATATTTCCCCTGCATTATTTCTTGTGCTCCAAGAGCTTTCCCCGAGATCATCTACATACTCTTGTTTGTTTCGACCTCCCATACCATCAGCAAGTCCATCTTCAGTATGATTCCCAAAAATTCCTTCAAACACATGCAATACTCTACCTGTACTGGTGCCATTGTCCTCGTGCTCATGAATTGGATCTTCAGATTCGGTATTATTTCCTTGTTCTTCTCTGCCTTTGCCTTTTTGGTCAATCCCACGGATCTTCTTTCTTCCCTGTGTCCAAACCCCCTCAAATCTGGCTTATTGACACCAAAATTCACAGCCAGAAATCCACATTCACGCATTGTGGGGAATTTTATTTCCTCCCTATCTTTAACAAATTTATACTCAACGTCATTCGGAAGTTCTTCCCTAACTAAATTTTCAGGCATACCTTTCGAAAAGTTGGCACCTGTAGAAGATTTGCTGCTCTGATCTTCACCATACTCACAGCTCCCTCCAACAGGAAACATATTTACTGCATTCCAAGACACTGAATCCGACATCCGGTCCTAGTAAACAAGTCCGGACGCAGAAGGTAACTCAACTTTATCAACAGAGGAATCAGAATGAATTGCCTCGGATTTCACCTTGCTTTCACTAGGTGCTCCGTTGGGTGCCCTCAATTGACCTGCAGCAGATAACCCTCTCTTGAGGATCTCTAAGATTCATGCACACCTCCAGCATACTTAACGGGATCTCGCCGCCGCTTCCTCCATTTGTTCAGCCCAAATCCCTTAGGTTTCTTCCATTTTTATCTCTACTGGAAAAAAAATGTAGGAAATTCATGTCATTGAGGAATTTCAGAACGAAGGACCAATTCTCAGTTTAATTTTTTTTCGAAATATGATGAATCTAGTAAAAGTTGCAGATATATACATTCTACATTGTACTACTTTTTGGTAGGTGGTCTTGGTTTTTTTGAGACCAGTTGATAGGTGGTCTTGGTTTTTTCCAGACCAGTTCTGAAATGGGGAATGCTTCAGCATATGAGGAATGTATTTTTGCAAGTTCCTTTTTATTGTAGAAAAAAAAATCATTATTTTTTTTTATTAATATGGTTTTTCATATTTATATTATGTATAAGTTTTTTATTTTAACAAAAGTAATTATATTTGGTATTGATAAATTGCTAAAGGCCGTGCAAATCAACATAATAATACAAAAGAGGTGTGGTTAGATTGCATTAGAAAGTTCAAAATAGGTCCAAAAATTTCATAGTTTGCTAAACTAATCAAATCCATATTTGTCTACTATTATATATCCTAACAAGGATCTTTAGAAACATTTTAGATCTACAAAATATTACACAAACTATTTTATTTTTTTTAAGAAAACATGATTGTTTTGAGTTTTATCTTCTTAACCAAGTAAATGGTATGATTTCACCATGTTCACTCCTTCCATGTCCACATCTTTAATGAGTTGATGGATTGTCTCTTCCTCTTTGAGTTTTCTTGGTGTTGAACTCATTGTCACTTTGAAGTTTGATGGTGCCGAGTGTGAACCCCTACTCAAATTAGTTACCATTTGTCGAAGTAGATCACATTCAACTTCCAAAACTTGAATTTGCTTCTTTTGTTGGAGTAAAGTCTCCATTACCATTGCGTAAGCATTATTACGAATCTCCTATGAGCATGAACCTTCCTTGAGAAAAAGGGTGTGTTGTTGCTTGGAATTATCCTCATGTCTTCTTAGTATGATGTGGATTTCAAAATTTTCACGTAAAGAGCATTGACTAGGATGAAAGTGGTTTCCCACACTGTTCATAATCCTCAAATATTGAGCCAAATTTCGTTCTTGTAAGCAATGTGAGTTGGTTCCAAGTTTCAAAATAACAGAGGTACTACCTACGAAATAGCCTTTTTGAAAAGCTGAAGCCCAATTCTGTATTTGAGTACCCAACAAATTTGAAACAACCCCAACAACAAGCCTTACACCTAGATTTAAAAAGACAATGCTTCTAAGATTATCTTGAAGCCAATTCTCAGATTCAACAAACCAATTGTACAGAATAATATAACAGAAGCAAAGAAGAGTTGTCGAGGAGGTTAAAAATGAAGACAAAGGACTACTAAGACCTCCAACAAGCATAAATTCACCATCCCTACCAACTATTCTCCTTAGGATCAATTCACCAATCCAAAGTTGACTCGAGTGACTATGCTTAGATAAATTGAAATATATTATGAAATTATCATAGGGAGGACTTACGATAGATTTGAGACGTACTCAAGAGTGAGATTTTGACAGGATCCCTATAATTCACCCTACAAACCAATTTCCCAAGCAATTGACACTTATATATTCCATAGTCCTCCTTGTATTAAACCTCTCTTCCATTCTGGACTAACAATTTTGCTCCCACATTAACATTGAAGTGTGGGAGTACTATGCAATCAATGTTCAAGTGAATGCTCTTTCCTTTGTAGGAATGACCATACCATCTTTGAAATGTGGAGGACATGCATGCATCAAATATTTCTCAAATAGATTGTGGTATAGGGAAATAAAGATCGTTTTTTATCCTTAGAGATCCCTCATTCAAATGAGATCCAGACTCAAACTTGATTTATTCCTGTTGTATTCTATGTGTGAACCTAACAAGTTTTCCTTTTGAAGGAGTGAAACGTTTTTCATTAGCTTGGTGGCTATTGTATTCTATTGTGAAGGGTTCACTTTTTTCATTGCATGATAGCGTTGTTTGGAGCCTTATTGGTGTTTATTTTGACATGTTTTTCTTATGGAGGCAAGCTTAAGGTTCATGGAGAAACTCTACCCAACAGGATGGAGGACAGGAAACATTCACAAAATCAATTCTTGAAAGATGCTAAGGTTACATGATTAGAAGACATGGGACATTATTTCGTGAACCTTTTCTGATTCAGTAATGGGTTCCCCTTTCTATACTTGGGAGCAAAAATAAAGCTTGTCAAGATAAACTTATGAGAATGGATGCAATGGTTGCATAGAGAGCCATCTTGAATTATGCAAGGACATTTCATTACACATAACAATTTGAGGCATGGGACAAGACGATGCCAAAATTGAAGAAAAAGGATGGCAATGCAGCTGAGTTGAATGCTTTGGATTTGTTGGTAGTGATATTCACAAGGAACTCAAAATGAATGATTATCATATCATCCAATAAATCTATGACTACCTTATTAGTTTCCCTTTTCATAGGTATTGTTTTAACCCACTTGGTAAACTAATAAGTAGCTGTGAATATCCATTTATGACCATTATTAGAATTTTCCTTAAATTCCTCAATGAAATACAAACCACACTATTGAAATGGCGCTTCTACAACAACACACTTCAAATGCAAAGCTTCTAAATGTTGCCTTCCAACAAACTCTTGACATGGTTGGCACACCCTAACGAGCTTGTGAATGTCAACAAATACATTTGGTCAAAAATACCATGCTCTTAGTATCCTATGAGTTATTGTTGTTGTTGCATAATGACCACCACAAAGTCCCATGTGAAATTCTGCAAATAGACTCTAAGCTTCTATATCATCTATGTGTTTCAAAATAAGCCCCTCTAGGTTTCTCTATCCCAAGCCTTCTTAGAATGAGAAAATGATTTGATGTTTTGAGCCCCGTGGCTCTTCTTTGTTGATCTACGAGGTGATCTAGGTATTACCCCCTTATTTGTATAGGGTATTCACATAAAGTTTTGGAGAGGAATTTTGGACATACTCCAAGCAAGTCTTGGTAATGGTTGATGACTTTTGGGCATGTTTTGACCTTGGACAACATTGAGAAAATAGTCTAGCAATCCTAGGCATAGCAGAAGGGGAGCTTCTATGATCCAATGGATACCGAGGGAAGTGCACGGTTTAGAGCACATGTTATTTATGGGAAGATCTGAATTTCTAGATGAAAATAAGTATAATGGTTTCTTGTCAAGGCATGGAGGCTCTCCAAATGCAGTTAAAATAAAGGAAAATCTGATGTTGTCATGCCATCCTTGTAGCATATAAATTGGAATCAGCAATGAAGGTAATCTCCAGCATTTCTAGTGGTAGTTATGAGCCTAAAAGGGTTACCTACAGTCAAAGAAACAGTTGATTATTGGTATGAAATATGACATTTTGAAGTAATATAAGCTATCTCTTCCTAATCTCGGAGGGAATCTAATCTGTCTCTTTAGCATAGGTTTTCTCTAATGTAAAGAAGTTAACGATATTGGTGCTTTTGATCATGAGAGAGTATCCACATCACTTCAAGTTGAGCAAAGGTAAAGGGGAGTATCCTATGGATGATGAATATATATATATATATATTGAGAAATCTTCTTAGCCCTTCTAGAGTTTTTCAAGATTGACAAAACGACGGGAAATTCTTTGGGAAGAAATCCTTGTAGAGTCTCTTTGATGTGCTTCCTCATCAAGTGGAGTTTCCAAATGTGAAAATAATGATTACTTTTCAAGTTTCAAACTCATAAAGGGGCATTGAAGCATAATGGATTGCCTTAATCTGAAACAACCTTGTCCTAGACAATGGAACCAAAATGTTATAACACAAACTAGCACATATAGGCACAAGGTTCACAATGGTTCTATCTCGATGATAACCTGAAAGCAATGCCACTATCACCACAACATTTACTTCCCACACTTTAGGTTTTTAAGGATAACTCTAGGGGGGCTTCCGATAAGCCAACTAGGGTAAAAGATGAATTATCTAAAAGGACAAATTACATCGATGATGAATGTTTATTAAGCAAGGTCGACATTAATGATATTAAATCATCAAACATATCTATGCCAAAATATAACGTTTTGATAGGGGAAGTGGGGGATTGAAGGTTATTTTCTTTAGTAACATACTAGGCACATGCCAGATTTATTATACTCAATAATTACTACTATATGAGAGACAATATAGTGTATTATGGGCCAACAATCCATCACTCACAAAATAGTGAGGTTTACCCTTTGATAAAATGGTCAGAATTATGAGGTCAAAACTAGGGCAAACCTAAGGTTTGTTAATGTTTATGTCCCAAACAAGTTGCAGATTTTAAAAAGTAAAACCAGGCCAATGATGATGAATGAAGGATGTTATAGTAGCAATGAGGTACCACCAATCATAAATTATGATTTTTAGCGATTCCGCATTGTGAAAAGTTAAGAAAAGGATAATCAAGCTAGAGTGCCTATGCATCAATTAATATTTTCAAGTAGTCTTTAGGGCTGTTTTCATAGATTTCCAACATAAAAACATCATTAATCAATATTTTCAATCAATCTAGGGTTTTCAACATATTGTGCATCAAGAACTAGGGCATAAAACCAAGAATGGAGAGATTATATGTAATCTATAAATCTTATGCAATTGATAATCATTAATTAACATAATCAAGGAAGCAATTTGGCTACTCTTTGAAATAGTGCACCGTTCATTTGGGCCTTAACATATTGAAACCTATGTTTGTAAGGTTTCCATGGTTAAAGTTGAAGATGGAAAATAAGGGCATTGTTGTGAAATGTTGCCATAACTTTGAAACTCTATGATGAGTACTAGCATGGGCTATATGGGTTATTATAAAACCTATATTTTATGGTTAAACTCTTTAGTGGCTCACCACTATTACATGGTTATGGGTTTCATATTATAACTTTGTCTAATAATAATAAATTCATTTCTATATAAATATAGAATTTATAAGCTAATTTGGTGTCAATTGCTTAGTTGTGACACATGAGGGGGCTACAATTTACTAGATTTTAACACTGCAGATGGATTTTCCATTGTCGGAGTGACACCACTAAAAATGACGTCTCCAAAGACGATTATAATGATGGTTCTTTAAGATTCGTCATCATATGTGAAATTGGTGATGGCCCTTTAAGGTCTGTCACAACCATGACCCTCACTAATGGATATTAATGAGGGCCATTAAAGGATCGTCAATATAAGTGTCACTAAAGAGAGAATTGGAAACGGGCCTTTAATAACCCTCACAAAAGTGTCATTGAAAAGCGTTTTGGTGACAAACCTTAAATGAATGTCTCCAAATACAATAACAATGACGTTTTTTTAAGGTTCGTCATCATTTGTGACATTGGTGATGACCCTTTAAGGCCTGTCACAAGCATGCCCCTCACCAATGTCCTATTTTGTAGTAGTGATGGTTATCATTGATTGGGCCATATTATCAAATCAAAACATAATGTCTAAGGGTAAGGGGTTCATGGGTCATGTGTGATTCCCTAGACCACCTCAAAGGCCCCATATACTACATAGGTAATATTTAGCCAATGAGTAAGATATGTTGGCCATTTTGAGGTTTGGCACACCAAGTATGGATTTTAGTCCCTAGGCCATGGACCAAGGTTTTAGGGTACAAGGCCATATGAATTACCTTGGAGATCATGGACCATGAATGGAGGCCTAGATTATAACAAAAGGCCTACGTCATGGGGAATCTTAGCCTATATGCGAGATATGTTCACCATTTTGAGGAGGGGCACACTAGGGATGATTTTCAAGGCCCATGTTATGATATAAGGTTAAATAAGGGTCTTAGGTCATAACATTTTTCTCTAAGCTCATTGTCCATTTTCAAGCCCTCAAACTGCCACACATACCGCCACACATACAAATGAGATATGATAGACATTTTCCTCTTTCTAATACTAGACATGGTTCTCAATGCATACGTCATGGTTCAATGCTAAAATCGCTAAGCATACTCATGAGTTCAATGGCAAAAAACCACCTCCAAAAGTTCAATTCTCATGAGTTTTAAGGGGGGTTCCAAAAAACCCACCTCAAAAAGTTCAATTCTCATTACTTTTAGTGGGGGTTTTGACAAACCGCCCCCACAAGTTATGAGAATTAGGCTTTTAGGGGGTCTTTTCAAACAACCGTCTCCAAAAGTTCAATTCTCATGACTTTTAAGGGGGGTTCCAAAGAAACTGCCTCCCAAAGTTCAATTCTCATGACTTTTAGGGGGGGTTTTGACAAACCACCCCCAAAAGTTATGAGAATTGGGCTTTTAGGGGAGGTTTTCAAACAACCGCCTCCAAAAGTTCAATTTTCATGACTTTTAAGGAGGGTTCCAAACAAACCGCCTCCCAAAGTTCAATTCTCATGACTTTTAGGGGGGGTTTTGAAAAACCACCCCCAAAAGTTACGAGAATTGGGATTTTAGGGGGGGTTTTCAAACAACAGCCTCCAAAAGATCAATTCTCATGACTTTTAAGGGGGGTTCCAAAAAAACTGCCTCCATACGTTCAATTCTCATGACTTTTAGGGGGGGTTTGACAAACCGCCCCCAAAAGTTATGAGAATTGCGCTTTTAGGGTGGGTTTTCCAAAAATTGCCCCCAAAAGTCAAATTTCAGGACTTTTGGGGGCAGATTTAAAAAAACTGCCCCCAAAAGTCCAATTTCCATGACTTTTAGGGGCAGTTTTAAAAGACCACCTCCAAAGGTCTGAAAAAACTTTTAGGGGGGGTTTTACCAAGACCCCCGCAAGCCAAAACAACCCCTAAAGGGCCATTTTGTTGTAGTAAATCAACACTACCAGCATCTTCTTAGGAAAGAGGGCCCTTCCTCCACTAAGCAGAGCTAGATCTCCACAATGAAAGTCTACAACTCCAGAATTAAGAAACTGCCAGCATGTATTATCATAATGAAATTATTACAATAGAGTCTGGATCAAATTCTACAGCATAACATTGCTTTCTCTCCCCCCTCATACATGAGAATGATTACATATTTATACATAAAGATCTCTCATGAGAATGAAAAACCGAATTCCCAACTTGGAATCAGTTTCAACAAATTGCTAATTTATAAAATCGGCTGCAGCATTAAATCTGAGAATTACACGTTTAGAGAACCAGCTGTATATCTCAACCCATGGCTTTGTTTGGCTATTTCCACAAAATTCAGATAATTGAGGCCGTTATGCACAAAACCCATGTCCCAGATTTTCGAGATTCTTCTTCATTTTCCCGAAAATCGCAACGCAAATCAATGTGTTCTTATCTAGCATGCGTTTTTGGTTAAGGTCGTTTGATCATGAGCTAGAGGCTACCATGTTGGACTTGGGCATGGATTGAAATCACAAGTACACATAATCAATCCTAGGAATGAAACCATGTTGTGAATCTTCATGCTAACTTTGGAGGCTTGAACCATGAGTACTGCTGTTGTTAATATGAAAAATCACTCCATAAACCATCATTAGTAAAATTATGCATAATAGTCTTCAATTCATCAAAAATAAAGGAAAATAACCATGATTAACCACTAAAGCATCAATGGAAGTAATATGGTATTTTATGGGCAGTTACAGCAAATGGGTGGAAAATGGAATGATAAATGGATAATAAACCCAAATAAACCAAGAACCCATAGAGAAAATTTTATAAACTTAAAAAATACCTGACAATATGAAAAAAACATTTGAAAAATATTTATAACCTGGCATGATTGAATTGACAAGTAATCAAACTTCTAATAGAAAAATCAAGGTTGGATGGAAATGAAGTACAATATATGCAATGTCCAATGAATATAGAGATCGATAAATACAAAAGAGAAAGTGAATCTAGAAAATATGCTCATGAATACAAAAACTATTATCTTGAATCACTTCAATAACAAACTTCACTCCTTTGAAGCCCTTTGGCGACTTGAAAGTGGACGACGAAGTGCAAAGTTATTTTGAAAATGACTGCCACAAATTACCAATTGGGAATTGTTGCTCCCTTAAGTACTCTAATGTTATTTCAACATTAGTAATCTTCTCATAAGATATGGGATTTAATCGTTAAAGTGAGTGTGCTTTTAAGATTTATCCATATCTCAAGTTGTCTACCAAATTTGCATCACCAATTATGTTTCCTTCTAAATAATCAAACTATGCAACATCATCTCTCTTTTGAGTTAATAGATTGGATTTGTACTCATCCTTCTTATACATATCACCATTCTCATCCCATGGATGAGGTAAACCAAGACTAATGCAAGAATTTTATTTAGAAAGACCTTTGAATCTAATAATATATTCATCCAATGCTTTAGCTTTGTCTTGAGTACTCGACATCAAGACCTCTTTATCATATTGATTCCTGTTATCAACCTACAAGTCCTCCAATTGTTTCTTAGTTATACTAATATTCAAGAAATTTATTATTTTAGCATCCTACTTAGTCATTTCTCCAAGCTGCTTTTCAACATCTTTGATTTCCTTTTGACATGTTTCATACATCTCTAACTCATCTTGTATAAGATCAAAATAATCCCATCTGTCTAGCATTCCAACTAATATTTTGTCCCAAAGGATATTTCTATTTATTCTCAACAACTCTTCACCCTGGACATCTAGTTACATTTTGGTAATTTGAATTTTTAATTCATTCATCTTTGACTCTTGATCATCAATACCTTTGCACTTTGTTGTTCACTTTCAAGTTCACGAGCAAGGGCCAAGAGTTACTCAAGCTAAAGCTAAAGGCTCTTAATGGGTAACCATAGAATATTAAGCTAAATCATGCTCTTAGAGTAGAGGTTCAGATGCAAGAGTAGAGGCTCAAAATGAAGAGCTCAGATGCAAGAGTAGATGCTCAAATTTAAGGGAAAGTTGAAGTGAAGAAGGCCGAAATTCTAGTGGAAGATGAAATCTTGCGATGATTTCTACTTGGTTTTTTGTTTTGTTTTAGGCCATCTTGGAATTTTTAGTATATATTTGTTTCTGGGATTTTCAGACCTTGAAATGTTTATGGGATGGATACAATGTGTCAAGACTTGTGAGTTCCTATGATAAATATTTCATATGCTGACTTGCTATAGTTCCGAAGATATGACCTCAGAAATTTAGGGTTTTTGAATAACCTTCAAACATGTCAATTTGGAATTTTCCTTATAAGTTTTGATCCAGAATGTTTCAAATAGTGCCCTTTGGAGGAGACGAAAAAAATATCTTTAAGAACATATGGTTAAAATTTCAGATCTTGGTTCGCTATATTTTTCAAAGATATGAACTTGGTAAGACAGGGATTTTAAATGACTCAAAAATCATCTTTAAACAAGTTAGTTTTGCATTTTCACTATAAATTTTGATCCATGACATTCCAGAGAATGACCCTTAGAGGAGATGTCCTAGATATATTGAAGATACATGGTAAAATTTTCATATCTTTATTCATTACATGTTAATACTTATATTTGTTGAATGTTAGGGTTTCTGACAATGACAGAGACAATGAAAATTCAAGAGAAGAAGGTTGACAAAATTTTGCATAACTTTATCATACGGTATCAGAAGCACAAACTTGTTGGAACATTGGATTAGCATACTTAATGATGATCTTGGTAATTATCTTGGAACATTCTATGATGATCTTGGAATATATATTATTGGTGATTGTATTGAAATATTCCATGATAATTTTATTAGCATGAGATCCCTCTAAGATTTTGGAATGTACTATGAGGTCTATGATGTAAGGGTTTGAAGATGCAAATAGATGAAGTCTATTGGTGATTATTTCTAGGATTTGATTACACTCTTTGGAGGAATCTTTATGGTCTTGCTATACATTTGAAGTATATCTTGGAAGAAGTTGTTGGAATTCTTGGGGGATATATTTGAGTCATGCACAGGTTGACATTGTGATAGAGATAGTTTTTGTGTCATTGTGACAGAGACAATGATTGTGTCATTGTGACGAACATGGATTGTGATAGTGAAAGCAAACAATGATTGTGACAAGGATAGATATAGGCACAGGTACAGTGATACAAGTACAAGGACATAGATACATGTATCTGGTTCATGGAGTCAGTGATACAATGGCAGTGAAATATTGTTCTTCTTATTCATATCAAGCTAGCAGGATGGGGAAAGGATAGGAGATTCAAGTCTCCTTTAGGTTGGTTCTTGTGATCTCATGGATTTGGGGCGTCCTTCCAGTTGGTGCTAGTAAAACTATTGAATTGTAGTTTACTAAGGACTGGAGTCCTATATATAGGTTGGAAATTATGAAAACCAAGGGGTTGTAGCCTTGCTTCTAGTTGGATCTTGCAAATCGAGGAGTTGGAGCTTCCTTCATGTTGGAGCCTATAAATTAGGGGGTTGGAGCCTCCTTCCAGTTGGTGCAGGTAAATCAGGGAGTTGGAGCTTCCTTCAAGTTGGATCTTGTAAAATAGGGGGTTGGTTCCTCCTTCCAGTTGGTGTTGGGGTGCTTCCTATGAATGCAATCTTGTTATTTTTATCTAAGAAAAGAATTATGTGGTTTTCCCTTGTTTGGGTTTCGGATCTATGTTAAATCTCTTATGCATTGTGGATGATGTTATGTGTTGGTTTTATGTGATGGTGAATGACATTGTTAATGGTTAATGTTACATGTTGTACTTAAGGTTAAAAGTGCTAAAAAGTGCTAAATACTAATTCACCCCCCCTCTTACTATAATTTTCCAACAATCAATTGGTATTAAATTCAATTCCTTCAAGAGAGTTTGATAGATGGAACGAAGATCTCTAGAGCACATGGATGAACATGAAAGTATCTACTCTATAGATGGGGTTCGACTGTTCTATGGATCAAATTTTGATCATTGGATTATAAGAATGAGACTCCATTTATATGCACAAGGTTTTGATATTTGGAAATCTATTGTAAATGGTTACATTGCTCCAAAAAGACCACAAAAAACTGCAGCCATGAAGGAGCTAAGAAATAATAATGGAATGGAAATGGATATCATATTGCATGGAATATATGATCATGTGAAAGATAAATTTGGAAAGTGTTAATAAATTAAAGAGATCTGGGACAAGGTACAAAATGTATGCACAAAGGGACCCCATTATTAGCATTATTTTTGTCCCAAGTACCTAGGAAGATCGGGTAAATAGTTCATGAGGTTTGGAGTCCAAAGAAGGCTTAAAAAGTATAAGGGAAGTAAGCTTACCTTAGGGAGCCTGGAAATTTATGCCAATAGGCCCAAGCGCTTAAATTATTAAGCACAGGCGCTAGAGCATAAACTACATATGACCCTAGCTGATGACCAGGGTGATCTACGGTGGGTGACAGTTGGTTTATCCAGCAATATTGAGAGGTGGGGGTGCGAACTAGTACTGCCTTTTTCAAATATTTTATAAATAATTAGTATTAAGCACAAGTTAAATAATCATAAGTAACATGAATAAGACAATTAACAATTTGAACCCACCTATTTATCATGGAAACCTCAAAGGTAAAACCAACAAAGATTTCTTATTAATAAGCTAATCTTATACAAAATTGTTTTACAAGCACCAACTTGATGGAGAACTTAATCTCCTAGATTATTTTGCCATTACAAAAAGGATGCACCTGTAGCTAGGGTTTTCATCCTAGCTTGTGCAAATGAGCACCTACTAAGGAGAAGGAACTCCTTAGTAGCAGTTCAAAAAATACAGTAAATAAAAGATAGTACAGTAAAATAGTAAACTATTCTAAGCATGTGCATAAACAGAAAAGACAAGATAATAAAAATGGTTTTTGTATTGATTATACCTCCAATGTGAAGGTTGATGAAGCCTTTGCAGCAGTCCAAGAGGGTTGCTTCCAAGCTCCAGTGTTGTTCCTTTCTTTTTCTCCAAAGGGTTTTGGAAATGGGCCAAAGGGGTACTCAAATGTGAAAGTAGCTCAAGGGTGAGCTAGGGTTTCAGGAGTGATTTTGGCAGAGTAAGGATATGGATGATTGTGGATATGAAATGAGGGGCCTCCATCACCTATTTATAGGTTTTTAGTGGTGGAGCGCTGGCCCATGGTTTTGGGCACCATATGGTTTAGGTCAGCTGTATAGGGTTTTTGCTTCCTTTTCCCCTCTTTTTTCTCTTTTTTGTATTTTTTATTCCCTTTTTAGAGGGTTTTTGCTATTTTGGAGGAATTTTGGATTATTTTTGGGGGAAAAGGGGTTTTTTGGTCTTTTGGAGGTTTTTTAAATGGTTTTTTGGCCTTTTGGAGGTATTTTAATGGGTTTTTAAGGTTTTGGAGGCAAATATGATAGGAAATATGGACAAATGAGTCATGTAATGGGGTAGATGAGGTAGTGAGCACTTTTTGGGTGTTAACATATTGCCCCCTGATGTGTGAGGGCAGGAGCTCATCGTATGGCCGATAGACATCATAAGTCTTTTATGGTTTTCCTGGGATGTGGAGAAGAGAAGAAACGAACTAAAGCCCGGAACAACGGTCCCGAACAAACTGCAAAGACTGAAAGTACATGACCTCAATAATGAATGAGGAATAATCTGAACATATGGACGAGGCGGGCATTCCCATGCTCGTATCAATATATAGAACAATAATAACAATGGGGTCCAAAATATGTGGACCTGAAATATACATTGCCTCAAATAATGAATGAGAAAGAATCTCAATATATGGAAGAGGTGGGAATACCCATGCTTGTATCAAGATACATAAAAAATAACTGTGAGGCCCAAAAAGGGGGACCTGTAAGATACATAGAGAACCACTGTGTACATCATAAGGGTCCAGAGGGGACACAAATCTGGGACATACTGCTGGGCTGACCATGTATGAGATGAAGAACTGATACACTAGAATAAAAACAGTGCTGCTGAGTGTGGTACCAGAGGAACTAATTAGCTGCTAGATCATAGTGACGGGGAGTCATACCCTCAATGGTACATAGAACTGGAACTGAACTGGGTACTCAAGGAAGCATATAACTGGATGGCTTCCAAATACAATCGCCAATGCAACCCGGACATCCACGGGAACATATAACTGGGTGTTCTGAAGTGACTCACCAATGTGCTAGAGTCGGGGGAAATCCGGGGTCTTTGACCAATAACTGAAGGGATATAAACCCTGCACGAGTCTCAACGATGCGATCAAGGTGTTGAAGTCGAGCATGTGAGAAACAACCACTCGGCGAGGCAATGATGGCTCCTCTCAAAGTGGTCTGTAGGCACTCACCACAGATGGTGATGGGTCCAAGGTGCAGGGACCTCTGGGTCTATCCTCTGGAATAGAGGGGCTATCATCGACAAAGGGAGACCTGCAACTAGCAAGGCAATGATGTTTCCTTGATAGGAGCGCGAGGTGGAGAACCGAAGTGTGAGAGTACTGATGGTAGGACGGTCATATTGTGGGGGATAACTGGGCAAGTAGAGTGGGTGGACTCAAACTTCCTTTGTTCAGAGTATGATGGCGGGGATGATCGAGCAGCATATGAAACTGACTAGTGGGAAAGGGATCACAGCTGTAATGGATCAAGGATAGTGACTGAGATGAGTGATACTCAAGTTAGTGTAAAACGGCAAGAGACTGCAGAATACTCTGAACAAAGACGACCTGGTTGGGGGTGCTACCGAGATGATCAATTATAGTGTCGAGAGGCACAGGGGGAATTCTTCATGGGTTAAGGAACAAGAAGAAGTGTGTTCAAAATGGTACTGTCGTGTGGATTTATACGAGCCCAGGACAGTTCATGCTCATGATTGCTTTCAATTTTAAGGAGTCTGAAAGCGATAAGAAGACTCTAAAATAATGGAATGGTACTGTCGTGTGGATTTGTACAAGCCCAGGACAGTTCATGCTCATGGTTGCTTTCAATTTTAGAAAGTCTGAAAGTGATAAGAAGACTCTAGGGTGGTAATATGGCTGAGGTGCGACAGGGGGGGCGTAAGTGGGGGATGCATGACCAAAGCACTGAGGTGGACATGAGGATCCGTGGGAATGGTGGTGATATGCCATGGGAGCGTATGAATTGGTTGCTCTGGACTGAGGTGTAGCCCGCGAAAGGTTGGGGCCATGGCTAGGACGTGCTATGGAAAAGGGTTGGGGATGCAAGGCAATACAACCAATGATGCCATCTGCAACATGGGATGCCCCCGGCACATCGTGTTGGGAGGAATTGCCGCGAGGGGCGTCAGTTATGATGGAATACAGATAACTCGACTGGGCGTAAATGAGGTCAAATTGTTGGGCTTTGAGGATGGCCTCTTCTTCACACTGGGGTCATTCGGATGCCACATCCTTGGCAATGACAGGAAGGAGGGATTTTAGAAACCAATCTAAGAAGATACGGTCGACTAACTTGATTTTGCAGAGGCGATGCCACTCATGAATGTGGTCAATGATGTGGGTAGCCGTGTTCTGTCTGCAAGACAATAGGATCTCAACTCCCACATCATAGTGGATGGGTAACTAAAAGAACTACAGGAAATTCGAGGCAAGGGAAGTAAAGGTGGCATGGGTCCCATGGGGTTGCTCGATGTACCACTTAGTTGCAGAGCCAGTGAGGGTGTACTGTAATAGACGGAGGCGGACAGAGTCATCCACTATTGAGTTGGAGGAACACCATAGATGGAAGGACATAATATGGTTCTGGGGGTCTTCACCTACCTTGCCCTCAAACTTAGGGATGTCGGAGGGGAGCTTGGTGGGCATGTGAGGCCACGCAGGGTCGTGTTTGATGGGATCATTAGTCAGTCTAGCTAGGTCAGGAAGGTTGAGACTAGCCATGAATGGAAAACTAGTAGAAGGATGTGACATACTAGTGGTTGTGACCATGTTGGGGCCAATGCCTCCAAGTGGAGGGGATGGGTTTGGGATGTTGCCCCCAAGTGGAGGAACGAAAGTGGTATGGGACGGTCCTGCACCGCCAAGGGTAGTGTGAGTCACTGATGGAGTGGGGATAGGTATGCTAGCTACTGGAATGGGTACAGTGATCGGAATGGTAGATGTGGACCCCATCGAGGGCATACCCAAAGCAGGTGTGGTAGTTGGTGTGGTGGTGGATGCTCCACCAATGGTCCCTACAAAGAAAGGGGTGGAATTCATGCCAGCCATGGGGCTAGTTGGTGCAGTGTAAGTGGGATTCTCATACTCTACCTCAGAATCAGAGGTAAAATAAGGGGCATCTAGATCGGTTGACGAGTGGAGTCAAGTGACAAAGCTTGAGATCTATGATGAGTGGTATCAAGTGATGAAGATCTACATCTATGACGAGTGATGTCAAGTGAACCGTGTTGTGGGAGCTCACCTCGGAGGCGCCAAGAATGTCTCGGGGACTCAATGGTGACAGATGGTGTCAAGTATCTAGGGGTTGTGTTGAGTGAAAAACAGCTCAAAAACCCTAATGCAACCGAGTGTGCAGAAGGAGAGCACAAAAAATATGGCACTCAGGCCAACAACCAACTCAAAACACTCACTGTAATAGCTGTGCTACAATAAGTGGAGTATCAACAGAAATGGTCAGAATACCAACAAGCAGCAGGTTTCCTAGAAAATAAAAATAGTGGACTTGCTAGACCAAAAGGAGGTAAGGGAGAATGCAAACACCTAGCTAAATAGTATTTTGACTCAACTAGACATATCCTCTGCAAGGTGATGAAATCCAAGTCGGACAATATGGATAGTAGAGCCAAGTGGCTAAAGATATCCCCCTACCAGGAGGGACACAGGGTAGTCAATCCTAGAAGAAAAGCAACTAAGATACCCCGTTCATGACACGTTCGGTTGGGTGAATCTGTCGTTTGGTTCTATCGCCTCTATATCCCCATATGGGTGATATACCGAGAACTGTGAAAGGTATCCTTCGGTTATTGAATGGATTGCGGTATTCCACTCAGGCTTCTGGAACTAGTCTGGCGACTTCAACCCTCCTAGGGGAGAGGCCTTCCCGATAAATTGGTTTTAAACCGTGTCAAGAAATATTAGGGGATTTTGGTTCCCTAATGGACAATAGCTATGTCTCAAGTGTAAGCAACCGAGGGGTGTTATTTGGATGCCTATCCCCCCGATCCTATCTAACTACAAGATTCTTATGTGTTCCCCAAGTGGGGTTAGAATGTTGGTTGTGTTAAGTAGTATTTTAGGGCTCACTTGAATTAGGTGATAGAGTGTGTGTGTGTGAGATGATGAACCCATGTAAAAGTGCCACGGGGTGGGCAACTTTCTAACTAAAAATAACAATGCAGAAATTAAACTTCGAAATGCAAAATTTTCTCTTTTCAATTAAAATGCAGAAATTTTAAAAAATATTATGTAAATGTAACATAAATAATACTGCAGAAAAAAGGTTGTAGGGAAGTATGGCTACAGATAGGATAGATGGCTGTGCAGGTGCAGAAAATATTGCAGCAAAGTGCTGGGTTCAAAACAATGAAAAAAGTTCAGAAAAAAGACCATGGGTCTGTGGCCAATCTAAGCGGTCAGACTGCGGGAAACAGCTCAACAATCGCGACGGGTTGCGGGAATTTGGCCGAAAGACGCAGGCGGACTGCGGGAAAAGGGTCGAAAGTCACAAGTGGGTTGCAAGAAAATGGCTGAAAGCTGCAGGCGGGTTGTAGGAAAATGGTTGAAAGCCGTAGGCGGGTTGCAGGAAAATGGCTGAAAGCCACAGGTGGGTCGCGGAAAAAAGGCTGAAAGACGCAGGCGGACCGCGAGAAAAGGGTCGAAAGTCACAGGCGGGTTGCAGGAAAATGGCTGAAAGCCACAAGCGGGCCGCAAGAAAAAGGCCTAAATGCGCAGGCGGGTTGCAGGAAAATGGATGAAAGCTGCAAGTGGCCCGTGGAAAAATGGGTTAACAGCCACGATCGGACCGCACGAAACAACTTAATAGCCGCGATCAGATCGCAGGTAACAGATTGGAAACTGCTGGTAGATCGCCGGAAACAGTCTGAGAGCCGCAGTCGGATTGCAGGTAAATGCCCGAAAGACGCGGTCGGAACGCAACTGCAGGGGGAAAAAGACGCGGTTTACGGCAGCCGAAAAAAAAATAAAAAAAAATAAAATAAATAAAAAAAAATTGTAGAAAATTAAAAACGTTTAAAACTATAACCAGAAATTCAAAGGAACACTAGGGGAGTCGCCAAAACTGTAGCTAGGGTTTTCACCCTAGCTTGTGCAAATGAGCACCTACTAAGGAGAAGGGACTCCTTAGTAGCAGTTCAAAAAATACAGTAAATAAAAGACAGTACAGTAAAACAGTAAACTATTCTAAGCATGTGCATAAACAGAAAAGACAAGATAATAAAAATGGTTTTTGTATTGATTATACCTCCGATGTGAAGGTTGATGAATCCTTTGTAGCAGTCCAAAAGGGTTGCTTCCAAGCTCCAGTGTTGTTCCTTTCTCTTTCTCCAAAGGGTTTTGGAAATGGGCCAAAGGGGCACTCAAATGTGAAAGTAGCTCAAAGGTGAGCTAGGGTTTCAGGAGTGATTTTGGCAGAGTAAGGATATGGATGATTGTGGATATGAAATGAGGGGCCTCCATCACCTATTTATAGGTTTTCAGTGGTGGAGTGTTGGACCATGGTTTTGGGCACCATATGGTTTAGGTCAGCTGTATAGGGTTTTTGCTTCCTTTTTCCCTCTTTTTCCTCTTTTTTGTATTTTTTATTCCCTTTTTAGAGGGTTTTTGCTATTTTGGAGGAATTTTGGATTATTTTTGGGGGAAAAAGAGTTTTTTTTGGCCTTTTGGAGGCCTTTTTAATGGTTTTTTTGGCCTTTTGGAGGCTTTTTAATGGGTTTTTAAGGTTTTGGAGGCAAAAATGGTAGGAAATATGGACAAATGAGTCATGTAATGGGGTAGATGAGGTAGTGAGCACTTTTTGGGAGTTAACAGAACCTACACCTCTAGTTTTCTACCTACTCAACATACAAGGATGCCCCAACACCCTAATTATCCAACCACGAATGGAAGGAGGAAAAAACCCCCTTAGTAGGCCTCAACTTGCCCCAAGCACCACCCAACCACCCTCTAATTTATAATAGTTTTAACTTTAGTTTTTTAAGATCTTCAATGGCAGCTTGAGCTTTTGTAATGCTCCATCTATCTCACTGGCCTCTTTCTTACTTCTGATATGCAATTACCAAAACTTCATAGAAACCTCTAGTCCTCTTCATACATTTGACTTGTATGGTTATATCTCTTTTCAAATACCTTTATTATTTGAAACATTGTGTCTTTTTAGGAAAATCATGCCTCTTCTTAAAAACTATTGTATCATTTTAATGGCATCGATTAATCATTGATATTCATAGTCTTTCAATCTTGTTTTAATTAATAAGGAATTACTATTTTGCAATGTTAACCAATTTTGGCATTCTCCAAAGTTGGCAATTTGGCCAAATTGTTCTCCAAATATACCATTTCCAAACCTCCATTCAACATAGTGGATGTCAAATTAGCGTCCAACTAATATTTACAAATATTTAGCGTCCTATCCTTTTAATTAACCCTCGAGCATCTTTGAACAGTGAAATGATTCAAAACCTGTAATGTCCCCATTTTGACCCCCTTTTTGCATTAAATTGTAAATGATGTAAATATTGTTATTTAATCATGGTGAGGATCTCAAGGCCAAGGCCCCACCATTGATTTAGCGTTTTATGCATCGAAAATTAAAAATAGATGCCTATGGTTCTTGTGCTAGATAGGCACAATGTAAATAAGACATCAGGTAAATACGAATTTTAATGAAAATATCCACAACCAGCTATGCAATGCAACAAAGAGATGGGGCATGATTCTACAAGGAATAGGGAGGGAAAATTATTCAAACCCTTGAGCCAAAGGTGTTAATCCATGTGTCTATGAGAAAACCCATAAACCACCAACTACCCATTTTGGGTTATGGACCCAATCATTTAATTCTTCCATAAATTGGTTGAGGTAGTTAATGCCTTGGGAATGAAGAGGTATGGCATCCAATTTCGTGTATGGGCAAGCCATCAACCTGGGAAATCGTATTTTGTCTCCTTGGGTAAGAAAACACCCACAAAATGGTGCCCAAAGCCATTTAAAAAAACCTACAGTCTTTCCTCTCTCACGGCGTCTGAACCACTAGGTCTTTCCCCATCACGTTTTTCACCATTTTTCCTGCAATTTCCATGCCTGGGAGTCGTTTTTGCATTATACAGCAGTTGGGAGAGAAAGGCCACGATTTGGGACTGTGATGGAGGTCGTTTTTGCCCCAAAATGCCCATAGATGTTTTTTCTGAAAATGATTTCTGCTCTCCAGGGTTGTTCCCCAATTGCCATTTCGTTTTTGGGCTTTCCCACATTTTTCTAAATTGGTAGAAACCCCCTCTTTGGACATCCCACTGAAGAAACGTTTTTATCATGCCCAATAATTGTCGTGCTGCTGTCATCTACATCCCTGTTTGATTTGGATACTGTAAGCAAGAGATTGGAGTGGTAGTGGACAGAGAGGGCTTGATAAACCTAGTGGGGGGAGTAGAGGGCTTTGGTTACTTTTCTATGCACACCCTGAGAGTACTAGATGGGGAAGGTATGGCTTGAGGGACTATACAGCAGTGAAAAGAATACTTCCTTTTGCTGGGTGTGTAGGTATTGTGGGTGCCAAGCTAGATAGATCTTGTAAGGTTACCCCTGGCTCTTTGCTTGAGCTCACTAGCTTAGCCACTCTTCCTTTCCATTTCCTAGCAGCCTGATAAACCCAATTGTAGATTGGCTTGGCTCATCTTGGTGTATGCTTGGCTATGTGTGAGTCTACTATTGCCTGGTTCCTTGTAGTAATCATGCCCAGCTCAGGGGTGGCAGTTGTATCAAGAGGATGATAAGCACAACTGGCCTATGGTTGGGTGGAACGTTGCAGATGCATAGCTGGTTGCTTGGGACTACTTGTTAAGATAAGTATTCTCTGTTATAAATTCTGCAATGTCTTTATTTTAATGGCTGTCACAAAAATGTTGAATGTATGTTAGATATTAAACATAACTTTTAAATTCCGTTGTATTTCTATAACATGCACATGAGTTTTTACTTAATGGATATGGGGCTAGATGCCTGGATTTAGTGTCACGTCCTCTCTATCATGCTGGTATGATAGGAGGGGACATTACACAAAACCGTTGGATCTTCATCAACCCACATCAACGGTGGAATTCAACACGTGCTTATCTAGATTTCCTAAAGATTTCGCATCACATCGTGAGCTTTAAACTCTGAACAAAAAGAAATTTTCATGTACCGTTGGATCGCCCCATCCAAGATCAACGGTGGACTTGAAAATTTTATGAGCCCAATTAAAAGTGGACTTTGGGTCACATTCTTGGGTTGAAATTCATGCATGTTAACCCAACGAAATGTGTGTGCTCCATTGGATTTGATTCCTCCGATATCAACGGTGTTCTTTGCAAGTCAACTTCATGGGATTCATATGTTATATAAAAGGTTTGTTTGAATTTTTAAAGAATTCATTTGTTGATTGTTTCCTCGAGGAAAAGAAGCCGCGGGAAACAGGTGACTTGTCTTTGTCAACAAGAATAGAAGTCAACAAGCTCACTTCATAGGTAGGTCGAAACCCTCACTTTTCAAATTTTATTTCCCAGATGGATAAAATTGAAGAACTTTTTCCATTCAATTAAAGTTTTGATGGAAACGAGGAGCTTGTAGTTGATAGGGAAAGGGATATTTTTGACCCTGTTTTGTCTGTGTGTAGTATTTCGCTGTCTAAAGAGAAATTAATGGAGCTTAAGTCGCAGGGAAAGGATGTATTTAATGTTTTTGGTTCTTTTCTGTATTATTTGTGTGTCGAACAGACGTTACACTTCCATGAATTTGTTGGTTGGTATGCAATGAACTATTTGTAGGACGAAAGGGTAACCATTAATGTAAATACAACCAAAATTCTATGTTGATTCAATGCGCAACATGTCTGCGAGGTTCTAGGATTACCTAAAACATTTCCTGAAAACCTTGAGTCATTTAACAAAGAAAATTTGGTACAATTTTATAGAAATTGCAGTCCAAAAGAAAAATACAAGTTTTTGTTACAAGTCTTGAAAGATGGTCAATTGCATGAAAACCTATCATTCCCTTTGAGTATTGATGTATTTCAGTGAGATACCCAGTTAGTTTTGTCCTTGTTAAGTCAAATTTTAGGTCTAGATAGTAATAATTCAATCATGAAAGTTATCTTAGGTTTCCTTCTGCAATTGATTGCACCCAAGTCATAGTCGAGTCCAGTGTGTTGTTTTAATTTTGATGAATTCCTAGCTGAAGCGATTCATGTCCAATTGGTGAATTTCCACGAGTTGAAGCATTTCAGATATCAGTCATATCTCCTGAACATGTTCTTATGTTCAA